>OX940981.1:11286723-11633915 GCA_954871275.1 Leptopterna dolabrata | reverse complement strand
GTGCGACATTCTTTGATGCCGAGCAGGCATTTGACCGGCTATGGCACGAGGGCTTACTCTCCAAACTCAGACCCAACCTTCCGAATAACCTGTTCTTGCTGTTGTCCAGTTATTTGTCAGACCGCAGTTTCCAAGTCAATATCCAGAACGACCTATCTCCTGTCAAAAAACGCTGCAAAGTCCTTGTCACATGGGTTTATTATTCTATTGGACATACCTACAGAAATGTTCATTTATTGTTGCTTTCATGTAAAATAATTGAAATACCTAATTCAGGTGGTTTCCACCAATTTTGCCCAGCAAAACTTGAATTAGGTAGGCTTCTTTTTTTCCAAATTATCTTTGACTAGCTGTGTACCCGCGCTTCGCAACGGTAGAACACACACCCCCTTTAGGACAGGCCCCACTTATAACAGATACCACCTTCTACGTTCAGCCGTTCTCATTTATCGATGCCGAGACAAACAAACAGACTGACACTGTTTTATGATATATTATACTATTTGAACCGACGCGTGTTGCTGCGATTTAAATAAATGGAGCCAACGGTCATGTATTTTAATATGCCTGTATCCCCCCCTCCTCAACTGATCAGAAACCTTCCCCAATGCCAACCCTAACTACCCGTATCCTATGAACCCTCCCTACCTGGTTAGAAACATTCCTCAATGTTCACACAACAAATTCCCAAAGTTGCACTCCAATTGGTCAAGTAGTTTTGAAATTTCTGTAGACCCCCCCCCCCCCCCCTCATAACCTGTACCCCCCTCCACTAACATCCTGATTGAAGTACCACTTGAATGTACTCGTCGAGCTGAATCCAGAATCTAATTACAATCGGATTTACGTCCAACCGTTCAAAGTTATTATAAGCATAAACGTCCTCATAGAAGTGATTATAACACGTTTTTTAGTAGTATTTCATTCATAGCGTTTCAACGGATGGACAGATTCAAATGCGGATTTTTCATAAACCTTCCCAGATAAATTCTGCGTCAAATGGTACCAGCCGCAACTTTCTACGTTCAGCCGTTCTCAATTGATGCCGAGACAAACAAACAAACAAACAAACAGACAAACAAACAGATACTGTTTTATTATATGTATAGATTATGGGTAGTGCCATGTAATCGTCTTGTTCCACGACGTGCTGACACTTTTCCTAGTGTTATTATACAAATTGATGGTGATTTCAGACGATTTCCCAGGTTTTTGACTCATAAAAAATCAATTTCGGGAGCTGACCATCTGGTAGAACCTCAATTTTCTACTCTTTGGTCAAAATCGACTTCATATTCAGTCTTCTCGTCCACAAAAACATGGAAAACGATACCTCAAAAGCTCATTTTACTAACATGTTAGGTACTAAAACACAAAAAGTACCCATTTTTATACACATTTTCACTCATAACTCCCCTGGGTATATTCCGATCGGGCTGAAAGGTTTTCGTACACAACAAGGGCCCAAATGGAGCATGTGTGTGCGAGAGAACGACTTTTTTAAACCGAAAATGAAGCCTGTACACGTGATACGGCGTACGGCGGACGGACATTGCATTTTTGGAATCTACGCACCTTGAAACGGAAAAGAAAAAATTTTGAGGGGGTGTTATAAAAAATTTTTGCTGAGCGAATACATAGGTGTATTATTCACAGAATAATAAACCAAAACCGCCAACACGCGAGCTGGCTGGAAAGCCATCTTCAGATCTGTGACCACTGACCACTCACGAGGACCTTGATCTTGTGTAATCAGCTATCGACTACCCCCGATTACGTGTTATCAAGCGCCAAAACCCGCGTTGTGACCCACCGGTTAGAAGTCGGAAACCCTGGTCACCTTGGCCCCCCTTTCCCCGCTATGTAAATCGCTCTCGGTCCGGAGGCGCCCAACTCGGGTGAAAGCTCCTTAGTGAATAGGACCGGTTATCCCCGGATTCACAACATCCACGAGGTACCGGAAGCGGAGTTTTACCGGCAGTTCCTGTCTCGGGGGGGCTTCAGTTGTCCGTAAATGCCTTTGACCTCTGCCTGGTTCACTCCCCAATTAGGCGAATCGCTTTTAATTCGTCATTGGATTTAGACGTGTTCATGTAACGCTGTACGAACTACAGACGTACAGACGCAGCAGCCGTCCGTGTGGGCCGACCTGTCAATGAGGCTCGTCCGCGACACGCCAACCCAACAGAATTTCGGACGCATCGCTCCACGTGATAACCGGGTGACAGAGAACAATGAAAGCTGTCATGTTAATCACAGCGATAATAATTACAGCTGATTACCTAATTGAACAACGGTTTCCCAAGTAGACTGAACAGCTTTCCAAACGAGAACACACATTTTAACACGCTATTGCAACAAATCAAGTTTTTTTTTCAATTCACAAATACAGTACAATTAGACACATTTTGGTTTATTATTTTCAATAATGAACCATTGAAGCCATGAAAAAAAAAAATAAAAATCTACCCCCCCCCCCCCCCCCCCCTCAAAATTTGATGGTTTACGTTTCAAGGTATGTAGAATCCGAAACTGCAATAAAAATATTTCTGTCTGTCCGCCGTACGCTGTACTGAGTACTTTTCTTAGTTACCATGAAACAAAATTGATGAAATTCGGGTTATAGGTTCCGTTCGGGGTCTAGTTGGTCCTCGAAGCTCGGCGTTACTGTCAGTCATCTCTAAGGGGTTCAAAATAGGGGTTGAAATTTTCAGAACGCTTATACATTTGTTTTACGTGAATTTTTTTACGGTTTTAAATAGTTCTTGAACTTACGAGTTTTTTAAGACCACCCGGAGCATCGTTCGTCCAGCCGTTCGTCCACAGTAAGGACCCGAAGTTTGCACCGACAGGCATTTTCGACACCAGGGTGAATGAAATTGTGTAAATTTAGCCAAAATCTCGTCACCAGGGACGCGCTTACAATCGGGAATTGGACCGAGATAAAATCACTGCTAGGGGCCACCTGATTATATTGGCGGAGTATGAAGTCGAGTCGGTTGTTCTGTGATATTATTTCATTTGAAAAATGAAGGCTCTTTTGGAGTTTGTTGATAGGTAGTGAAGCTTGAACAAACGTTGAAGTATTATTGATGGGTAAATTATTATTACACAATGGTAAATTATTACACAACGGTTCATTATACCATCTACGTAGAAGGGGCTGGAGTTTGTTGGTAGGTACTTTTGCAACTTTTTTCACTCCTCATCAACAATTTCCCTTCAGAACTTCATTATGTGCGTTTCTTTTTGCCATTTTAGGTATTTGTTTGTCATCGACAGAATTATTTTAGCAACATTTAACTCGTCATTTAGGTAGGTACCTAGTAACGAGTACGGGGTTAGGTACTAACCTACGGAGGGTGTGCAATCTATATCATATGTATAGAATAGTACATTATAAAGGGTTATCTATACGGAGAGCTGTGATCTGTAACAATGGTAAATTATTACGCAAAAGTAAATTATTACACAACGGTAAATTATCACACAACGGTAAATTATTACACAACGGCAAATTATTACCTACGCAACGCTAAACTATTACACAACGGTAAATTATTACACAACGGTAAATTATTACATAACGGTAAACAATCGAAGGCCCCCCACTCCCACGGACAATATGGGATACAATATCCTTGATTATAATCGAATTGTCTAAATTGGCGTGGTGCGCATTGGCATGGTCCGCAATAGTTCAGTCAATCGTTTTCTTTGTTTTTCAATAAATTCACTATGACTGGCCTAGGCCTTTCCAATCACATGGGATTTCGCGTTGTGGCGCCGGCTTTTGTTTCTGTCCCAACCTCATCCGCCATTTCCAGTGTATTTTCACTCCACATCAACAGTTTCCCTACATCACTTCATTATTTGCGTTTATTTTTGCCATTTTAGTTACTGTTTGTCATCGACAGAATTATTTTAGCAACATTTAACTCGTGATTTAGATAGGTAGGTACCTAGTAACGAATACGGGGTTAGGTACTAACCTACGGAGGGTCTGCGATCTACATCATATGACATATCATAGTACAATAGTACATTATGTACTATTGTATACATTGTATACAATAGTACATATACTATATAAAGGGTTATCTATACGGAGAGCTGTGGTCTGTAACAGAAGGGTATTCTGTACAAAATAATAAACCGTTGTGCAGGGATTTGCAGCGTTTTAAATGGTTTACATACTGTGTAATTCACATATTCCCATTTTCGGTTTATTGTTCTGTGAATAATACACCTATGTAATCGCTCAGCAACAAATTTTTATAACACCCCCTCAAAATTTTTTCTTTTACGTTTCAAGGTGCGTAGATCCCAAAAATGCAATGTCCGTCCGCCGTATCACGTGTACTGACTTCATTTTCGGTCTAAAAAAGTCGTTATTTCGCACACATGCTCCATTTGGGCCTTTGTTGTGTCCCGACACTTTGCAGCCAGATCGGATTATAGCCAGGGGTGTTATGAGTGAAAATGTGTATAAAAATAGGTAGGTAAGTACTTTTTGTTTTTTAGTAACGTGTTAGTAGCATGAGCTTTTGAGGTACCGTTTTCCATATTTTTGGGGACGAGAAGACCGAACATGGTCAATTTTGACCAAAGAGTGGAAAATTGAGGTTCTACCAAATATTCAGCTCCCAAAATTGATTTTTTATGAGTCAAAAACCTGGGAAATCGTCTGAAATCACCATCAATTTGTATAATAATACTAGAAAAATGTCAGCACGTCGATCAAGACGATTAAATGGCACTACTAATGATCAAAAATAATTTGAAAAAAAAGGAGCGTACCTAATTCGTGTTTGGGGGGCCAAAATTGGTGGAAACCATCAGAAATAGCTATTACAATTATTTCACATGAAAGAAACAATAAATGAGCAGCTAACATTTCTGTAGGTTTGTCCAATAGAATAATAAACCCATGTGACAAGGACTTTGCAGCGTTTTTCATTTTATGTAGGTATCCAATATGGACTTTTTCTTGTGTATGTAAGATATGATGTATTGCATTTCATACTCGGCAAGTGCTGTTTTCCTTCCCCCATGTGTTCCATTGTGCATCAGCTGCGCGCGAACCAGGGGAACCAACCCTAGCGTTTGGCAACGCTTTCGACTCCGGGCATGCGCGGACCAAAGGACCCAGTTAGGGCCTTGAAAGAATTCACGTGGAACGTGGAACAGGGCGACAGTGCATATTCTGGTTTTGGACGGAAACAATATCTGCCCGATAGTGATGGAAATGCGTCCACAACCCTGGAAGAGTCTGAAGTAATAGGATTTAATCCATTCGTCATCCCCTCGACATCCGCATGGCCGTTTGTGGAGGGGGAATGAAAGATGAAAGAAAAGGAGAACCTGAGTCAACAAATAAATAATGGAAACTCACTAGGAAAGAGAAGGAGGAGATAGAAAGAGGACGGGAAATATATAGAAGAAGAGAAGGCAGAAGTGGTTTGCGACGTTTTTGTTGACTTGGTGTAGGCCCTCTGGCTTCAGCTGGCCCTCAGTCTCCAGCCCCTTCACCCCCGGTAGCATGCAATCCTGTAATATTCATGACAGGCGCTCCCCAATCATTCGTATCTACACCGCCACACGATCTCAGTTTCCGTCTCTTATTTTGGTCGGAAATACCTACGTAACATGAATAATATATCGATTCCCGACTGAGACCTGAGGCCCGATGGTTTTATCTGGTGAGGCTGGGAACTGAGGCCCGCTGACACCAGCAGACGAAGAAGACCGCCAACTGGGCTTTATACCTTCCTCGCATCGCTACTTTGATTCCGCGTAAGGATCATTTTCGAAAATCGGTGTACATCAGAACAGCTGATAGAGCTGAATGGTAACAGAGAGTTGTCGCAACCAAAAATTGACGATAGGGAGACAGTACATAAACGCAAGTGTTACGTTCGAGTCGCAAGTTTTAGCGTTCTCGTGTGTAGCGTATCTCAATACTCCGTGCTACGTAAAGCTAGGTTCACATGGAGACGCAATTCCGGACGGCAATCCGGCACGGCAACGCATTTGGCGGAATTTTTGCCGCAGAGGCGTTCACATGGCAGCGGAATCATAACAAAACGCAATCGCAAAAAATAAACAGTTGCTCGAACTCGAAACCGCAAAATCAACCACGTAATAATATATGTATAATTTCAATATGGCTGAACAACCAAACAAGAGAGGTGTGCGCAGTAACCTCTGCGCAGATACGGCAACGGATCCGACAGTGGAAAATATCTGGAGATTTTGATATAGTATCCAAGGCACTGCGTTGCAATAATCCATTTTGCTTGGCCAATAGAACTGCAGAACGCATAGCCATGCCGGACTGCCGTCTGGAATTGTATCTTCATGTGAACCTAGCTTATCTCTATGTAAACTTCTTCGCGGATAACCAAATTCGATCTCCACGAGGAGCCCGCCTCGGGAAGATTTTCCGCCGTTTGCGTTCTGTATTAGAGAGTTGTTGCAACCATTTTCCGAAAAACGCAACTCTAAAACGTAACTCTGTTCTAGGGTGACAAACTCGGATGCTAACTATCCAATGTAAGCTCCATGAGAAAGTTACGTGTTCACGCAACTCCGGGCACTGAAGTGAACTCCGGGGGTTAAAGTGACATTAACGTAATAAACTGTCAGTAATATAATTTTTCTGTCAAGTTAACCTCTTTTTTCTCACACTAGCTCTTTAACATAATTATTCAGTAATAGTAATTATTCCATTTTGATGGTTTTCGATGAGTTATGAACAATTTCTAGAAGAGCAATACCCCCTTTTACTGTACAACCGTACGCACGGCACGATGAGACCTTGGGTCCTTTGTATAATTTTAAATACCCGCAATACTTGCGAATTATAAGGCATTCACTTACCGTACTCATGGCTTTTGGATGGCAATACTCTTCAAGATGAATAAGTAAACGAACCACATGAGGTTCAAGCTTTCAAATATACCTAAAGAGAACGCAAAATAAAGAGAGCGAAAACGTCAGAAAACCTTCCAGAAGCCGGCTCCTCCTGTCTTTCTACAAAATTCGGGGTGAAGCGATAGCGTAGCCATGGAGATCAAATTTGGTTATCCACTAAGAAGTTTGTAGTATAATATTTATATATGTAGCTTTGAGATGCGCGACACGCACTTTCCAATAGTTACGTGGTGCTGGATAACGGAAGTCTTGAAAACGCTAAAACTTATGTCTCGAACGTAACACTTGCGTTTATGTTCTCTTTCCCCATCGTCAATTTTTGGTTGCGACAACTCTCTACTATTTGGAAGCCTCAACTTCATTTGGTTCGTGTATTTATTCATCTTGAGTATCGCCATCCGAAAGCCATGAGCATGGTAAGTGAGTGCCTTATATTTCGCAAGTATTGTGGGTATTTAAAATTATACTCGTGCAAAGGACCCAAGGTCTCACCGTGCCGTTCGTACGGTTGTACAGGAAAAAGGCCACGATTGTTCTTCTAGAAATTGTTCAAAACCCACAGAAAACAGTCAAAATGGAATAATTACTATTACTAAATAATTATGTTACGAGCTAGTATGAGAAAGAAGAGGTTAACTTGACAGACGAATTATATATCATTGACAAACTATTACCTTAATTTCACTTCAACATAATTATGTCCGGAGTTACGTGAACACGTAACTTTCCCACGGAACTTATGTACGTTGGATAGTTAGCATCCATGTTTTTCACCCTAGAATAGAGTTAAGTTTTAGAGTTGCGTTCTTCGGAAAATGGTTGCAACAACTCTCTAATTTCGCTTCCGCACTACGGAAAGTAGGAAGCCCTGCAATCATGCAACAAAAAACTTCGGCCAAGTTTATAGGTGGTGGCATCCTCGCTTCGACAACCTGATCGTTTGATGGATAATAATCAGTTCGGTACAGACTGAGGTGAACTCAAACTATAATTTGATTTGTTCTTACGGATGAACCATAACGTGTAGTTTGGAAAAGAGCTGCAAATATTACACAACGGTTTATTATTTTACCTGCGTCGATGCCCGTTTCTGCGTAGATCACGGGTTTCTGTGGTCTACCCTCGTGCTTCCCCCGAGAAAACCCTGAACAGAGTACCTACTGCAGCCGGCCCGGCAATTACCTACAGTTTCATAAAAACATGCGGTGGATTCAAGAATTATGTGATCAATTATTTGTTGCTATTCATGAAGCATAAGTAACGTTTATTCAAGTTTAAAAAAGTACCTTTCCACAAATAATAATCACGGAGCAACCAACTCGATTTCATACAGCCATGCGTATTATAATCAGCTCTTCCCTAGCAATGATATCCGGGCTGGATGTAAACTGTTTCATTCACAATCATGTTGATGAAGCCTTTCGGTGCAATTTTCAGGGCCTTACTGTGAACGAACGGCTGAACGTACAACTGCGTCTGAAGCTGAGAAGTTATCACCTTATCATAATAGTCAACATTCAGCTTCAACTACAGCTTCTTCTACATGGAAGTAGGATCTTACCTACATCTATACTGTCATGTTCTTCCATGAGGAGGCAGGCTCAAGAGGCAGCTCGCGATTATTTTCTCGTTAATACCTACCTACCTAATGCTTTTGCAGCCAAAAAAATATAGTACAGTAGAAGTTGCATATAGTGATCGAATTGGGACCGAGTGGAAACAATCACTATAGGCGACCAATCTCTATACCTAAGCGACTTCTACTGTATAATATACTTCATGGTGATTTTAGCCATTTTTACCGATATTGGCGAATGTGACACCCCAGAATTGACCTAATTTTGATTAACTTAAAAAAAAAGGAAATCTTCATTAAAACCTTATCTTCTGTTTTGGATCATCGTTCAACAGGTACCACTTTTGGTGAATATATACCTACCATTTTTAGGAGATATCAGCCATTTGTATCTAGTTTGCAGACTTTTAACACCCAAAAACTCAAAAACGAAACAATATAAACGACCTTTTGATCACTACAACAGGCCAATTCACTGTGTGTGTTCACATACACTTTAATCGCTTAGTCGCTTAGTAGAAATACTAAGCGACTTCTACTGTAATTTCATACTATAATTGTTTTAATATCGTTACAGTAACTTGACCCAAAAATACAGTATACTACTATAAATTATAGTATGTATGCCAACCGCATCAGTATGTGATACATAATATATGTACACTACCTCATGACTTGGATATTTAGAGAGCTGCCATTCCCACCCGGTGATCGAAATCTTATGTCATCATCGCTCACGTGTCTCTCGTTACCAAAGGCATTTAGCGTCGAGTCCCATTTCCTTGGTATCTTCACCGTGGATCTTCCCACAGCTTCTAGTTGGCATCTCTAAACCCAAAACACCTGCTGAATGGAAACAGTTGAATCACCACACTAACCGCGCAACGCGGCCTGGAAAACCGCGTGGACAAATAGCTATTCACCACCACGTACGCTGCCATTCCGATTAGGCGCATCTTTTTAGACGCATACATTTTGATCGGCTTTGATCGATGTAAATTATTCATTCCACCGGATCTGTACGTATTCCCCTCAGATCGACCGATCAATACAAATTGAATATCAAAGCTACATGTTTACACTAAATACGATTGTACGAAAGTATATTGCTAATTGGTACAGGGAAGATATAAGACAGGACCTACATACGGTCCTAATTTTATCCTGTTTTATTTAAATAAACGCCGTCAATCAATCAAGCGATCTCTTGCCTCCGGTTTTAGCGAATATACGACGAAAACACGCCAGTGCAACGGGTTCAAAACATTATTAGCTACACGAATTAGATTTCAATTGTCGATAAGTCCATAATATTTATCAGATTTCAAACTGAGCTGCTTTATTAGCATCGATTTTGAAAATCGATTATCAGTAAGTCTTTATATACCCATTCCCTCTGATCCTTCTCCTTCTGTTTCTGTGGGAGGGTACAGGTATCCCGTTCTCTGACTCAGCTGTCAGTCTGGGCTTGGTCGTCAGTATTTTGTCTTGGGATCACTTCACCTATTCAGGAGAATCCACTTTATCCCCTAAGAAAATGTATTAAATTTATCCCTCCTAATCTTACATGAAAATTGATCATTGCTTTGGTTTATTATTTTCAATAATGGACCTTTGGAATCGAGGGGGGGGGGGGAATATCCATATACGTATATATTAACACCTCCCACCTCAAAATCAAGGTTTGGCTTTCAAGGTACAACGAATCAGAAAAAATTTGATGAATTTGAAAAATTATAGACATCGTAGGAAAGTGCGGTTGGTAACAAAATTCTCAGGATGGAAATCCACATTCATAAAAAAAAAAAACTAAATAAATAAAATTAAAGGGTGGCTAACGCTCACTGTGTGAAGGTGAACGGGTTGATTTTATTGGCGGACGGGCGAAATGACAGTGTTGCTGTCGTCAAATGGGCACCGATTCGTGTGTTCGACCTGACAATGGAAATTTAGAGATTTCGTACACCGTTCACCGTGTCAGATTGGTTCTTATTACAAAATGGGTTACTTAATAAACATAAAACGCTGCAAATCCCTGCACAACGGTTTATTATTTTGTACAGAATACCCTTCTTTTACAGATCACAGCTCTCTGTATAGATAACCCGTCTGTATAATAATGTACTATTCTATACATATTATGTAGATCGCAGACCCTCCGTAGGTTAGTACCTAACCCCGTACTCGTTACTAGGTACCTATCTAAATCGCGAGTTAAATGTTGCTAAAATAATTCTGTCGATGACGAACAGTAACTAAAATGGCAAAAAGAAACGCAAATAATGAAGTTCTGAAGGGAGATCGTTGATGTGGAGTGAAATAGATGCCCCTTCTGCGTAGATCACTGTTTTCACCCTCTGTTCAAGTATAATGAACCGTTGTGTAATAACTTGCCCATCAATAATACTTCAACGGTTGTTCTAGTTGCAAAAGTACCGATCAACAAAATCCAGCCCCTTCTTGGTAGATGAACCGTTGTGTAATAATTTACCGTTCTGTAACAATTTACCGTTGTGTAATAATTTACCGTTATGTAATAATTTACCGTTGTGTAATAATTTGCCGTTGTGTAATAATTTACCCATCAATAATACTTCAAAGTTAGTTCAAGTTTCACAAGTACCTACCAACAAAATCCAATAGTCCATCACTTATCAAATGAAATAATATCGCAGAACAACCAACTCGACTTCATACAGCCATCCTTGATTATAATCATGTGCTCCCTAGTGATGATTATCTGAGCCGGATTTATTCCGTTTGATTCACGATCGCGTTGACGAAGCTTTTTGGTGCACACGAACGGCTGGTCGTACAATGCTCCGGGTGGTCTCAAAAAATTGTTTAGCTCAAGACAAATTTAATAACGTAAAAAAAACCATACCCTTCAACCGTATGTTTTCGAGCTACGGCGTTCTGAAAATTTCAACCCCTATTTTGAACCCCTTAGAGATGACTGACAGTAACGCCGAGCTTCGAGGACCAACTAGACCCCGAACGGAACCTATAACCCGAATTTCATCAATTTTGTCTCATGGTAACTAAGAAAAGTGGCCAGTACGGCGGACAGACAGAAATATTTTTATTGGATTCTACATACCTTGAAACGTAAGCCATCAAATTTTGAGGGAGGTTTAGAATTTTTTCTTTTCATGCTCGATTCCAATGGTTCATTATTGAAAATAATAAACCAAAAATTAACACCACATTGTTAGGTAACGCACGAGTCATCCCGCTAGTCAGATAACCCCGGACGTTATGATGAATAGGTATCTCGCAGCAAATCTATTTACGCTGGTTTCAAGAATGGGCTGGGTATTGACTCGATGTTTTGTGTAGTTAGAATGCTTTCACAGTAGGCGGTTAGTAAAATAATTTATGGATTGGGATACTGACACTATATGAATCAGTGACGAACGGAAACACTCCATCTCTCTTTAACGAAGTCCCCGAATCGCTATTCTTCCCTGAACGCGTGTTCCAATTACTAGCATAATATTGATTAGTGTTTGGTTTCAGATATTTGTTATAGTGCAAAATTTGAACAATCTGGCAGTGCTGTAGATGGTTATAGAAAAATACGACAGCATTTTACTGATTTCAAGTTGTAGTTAGAGCATGGATTCTTATTACATCCATATACCAGTGATGAGGTTTGGAGGCTGCTATAAGCGTTTAAAATGGTAAAATTCATCAGTGATATAAGGAGAACAACAGAAATAATTCATGACATCCCCAAGTAGACAAACATGGCATATGACTCGGGTAGCATATGTCAGCATCTGACAGTCCACTAATTAAATTAAGAAAATAGTCTGCGTTGTTTTTGATGTCGAACCGACGCCATGGTGATGGCGCCACATAGTGGGAAAACCAGTTAGCAGGAAATGATTGACGAGGACTGATGAAAGGACTAAGGCAGGAAGAACCTTACGAATGAAGAAAACATCGAATTAAAAGGGCCCATATTAATTCGATGGAAGAAACTCCTTCCAAAACTGAGCGTAGAGTTCATAATATGAAAATGGATGGAAGTAGAATTGAGGATGGCCCTAACATTTATTTGTCCACAACGTCCCACACGCTATAACTTACATTCCACCACTCTGCCTAGCACTGGTACTATCCAGCAAATAGTATTTTCAAACGTTGATAAGGAAGTACAATTGAGGAGGGAACCTTTTTTTCCAGCTTCTTAAAGTTCTGTATAAGTCCCGTTAAGAATTGGGAACAAAAAGGAATTCAGTCCTCATACAACTTCGTGGTTTAGTGCATTATTACGTTTGTTTTTCGTTCGCATGGTTGCACATGCTATTACAAGTGTATGCACAGCAAGTGTATGCAAGTGTATAAACAGTCAGTGCTGGCTTGAAGTTGGGAAATAAATTCACAATTTGCAAGTTGATCCATTTTTCTAAGTAAATTTTTGAATAAAAATTACTTTTTTTTAATGGGTCTAAATAGCAGTTTCCAGGAAAATCTGAAGGAATACCCAGTGGACCTCAAATAAAGAATTTCGCTGGTTTTGGTGTTTCAGGATAATGCATAATAAATGAATAAGTTATTCAGCTTGGTACACTATGCAGCTACGTCATCCGTCCATTGCAGTAAGGAGGATTTATTTTTGAAACTAATTTCTATTTTAGGGATGAACAGCGATAGGGATAAATTTTTGTCAGTTGATAATTTCATGGAAAGAATACTGATGCCACATGCGTCTACGCGGAAGGAACGACTGATTTTGTTCCATTAGTTTAGGTAGTTTTACTTGTAGGGAATTTTCAAAGAAAATGTAAGATTGCAATGGGTCCAAAATTATCAGAACATGAATTTTTGAAATCGTTTTATTTGCAAATCCGATTCAGCGCATCCTGAATTTATCCCGATTTTTACACACACACACACACACACACAAAATAAATAAATATAGGTCATTCCAGACGAGATCTGTCCTTGAGTAAATGATAAAAATTCCGAATTTCGCCAAAACATTCGTATTGTCAAACAAAAGGATGAGTTCGAAGACGATAAA
Source organism: Leptopterna dolabrata (assembly GCA_954871275.1). Lineage (NCBI taxonomy): Eukaryota > Metazoa > Arthropoda > Insecta > Hemiptera > Miridae > Leptopterna > Leptopterna dolabrata. The sequence goes on along the minus strand of OX940981.1, from coordinate 11,620,371 downwards.
TTTTCAAAAATTCCAATTTGAGTTTTCAGGTGTCAAAAATCGGTAAAGTGGCAAAAATCGGTAAAGTGCCTAAAATCGATGAGTAAAGACTGAAAAAGACCATTTCAGTTGTTTTTCATATAGAAAAATTTGGATTTTTGGGGTTCAAAAATTGGTATTAAGAGGTAAAATAGATATTAATTCACCTGACGTTGTGTGGGATAGTGATTCACGAGAGAAAGAGGGACTATTTCGATGATCAAAATATTTTTCTAAAAAAAAAAAGTGGGTCACGTGACTTTATAAGGGTCAAAAATCGGTAAAATGGGCTAAAAATCATGACAAAAAATAATGATATAATTTTACGAAAACTGGTATGATTTCTCACTACATCATCTTTTTACACAACAGCACGAATAATTTTTTGAAAATTCGCTCTTATAGCCATGATACATGACTGGGGTTTTTGGGGGTTTTGGGTTTTTTTTTAATACAGTTTAAAAAATCCTTGACCTCGAAGTGGATGGCAAGTTTGGAGAGATGCCGATTTTTGAGATTGTATTTTCGGTTGAATGTTTGAAACTGTTCACCTAGTTGGAAGGCACATGACATGAGTTGATGCATTTTATGCATTTTATGTTCAAGTACTGATCAAGTAAGATCACTGGCTCTGTATTACTTATTTTGAACTTCTCGATTATTATGAAAGTAGTTTTTTTCAAATTTTATATTATGTTCAATTTCTAAGGGATATTACTTCGAATGATCGTAAGATTACTAAAATAAAAACTTTATCTTTCTATCTATACATGATGCAGGTAGGTTTAAGTGAATGACGAATAACACCGAGATCCTTCACCAGAAACAATCGGCGGATTCCGATCCCGACATTGATTTTGGACTTGAGACCGTCGTTCGTTGAACTCGACGAGCCTCACTGAATAATATGTTGTCATTCATCGACACTCGCCTCATTCATTTACCGACAAATCACTATTCACTGCCACATGGATCAATCTGACAGTCGGCTAATCGGGATCCCAGGCCGTATCAGCCCGCATGGGGTGGGGTCCTCCGTTCACTGCCAACGTCCCACTCGCATCCGATGCGGCACCCGCGTTTCCTTCGGTAACAACGCGGACGTTCGTCGTATTCCCTTCGTTTTTACGGATTCGCACGAATAAAATGCAGACAAATTAATTGTACTATGTTTTAATTAGAAGAAAAATTACCTCGAGCTGGTCCTTAATGAGGTTCTCGGCTTCCTAGAGGGGCACAGGAAACTTGTTTTGCGTAGTCACACCGAATTTTAATTTAATTTTATTTTATTTTTAAATTCAGTCGGCAAATAAGGGAAATATTAGGCGAAATTTTATTCAAAATAACATTTAAAAAAAAATATTTTGTTGAAACCCCGGAATGCTCGGTGTCGGTTGACTAGGCGCACGAACAAGCCGAGCTTGCGACTGGGGCGAGCATCGATGTAGGGGGGGATTTCGGAGGCGGAGTAGGCGGAGGGAGGTTTCGATACCACCGCCCTTCACGATTTGTTATTTATGAAGGACCCCGCCCGCGCAGAAATCGCGATATCGCGAAGATGGAAACACTGATTTGAAAATGTGTGGTGGGGGGGGCGGGAGGGTTGTGCGGTTTTTCGATGTTTTTCGGGTTTGGTTTTGATTGCGTTGGTGGATTTTCAAAGGGGGTTTGTTGAGTTCAAAGGGGATTTTTGAGGGGTCAAACCGGCGCGTGGAAGAGCGAGGTTGAACGCGTGAAGGAAACTGAGCTGGGTCGAAGGAGGGAAATTACACTCAGTTTAGCGGGGTAGCGGGGCTTGGCAAGCAATGTAACGTTAAATTGGCCGGTCGTGGAGACGGTATCGATACGCGGATAATCGACTGTTCGGGTCGCGGGTGAGAATCGATTGCGGCGGGGGGTGGGTTGAGGATGCGCAGTGGAGGCGTTGCCATGGGGACGGCTGCAGTCTTGACAATCAATATGCCGATGTACAGCCTCGGGCGGGGTCCCCCTCACCGCACCCTCGCGATGGATCATTGTGGAGGAGGGGAAGTGAGGAGGGGGGATTTGGGCGAGATCCTGGGGAGGCGAAGGGCTCTGCCCTTAAGGGCCCGGCAACCTACACAAGGGCGGCTCCTCCTCAGACACAACTGATAACAACCCCCCCCCCCCCCCCTCCGCGTGTTCCAGTATTGGAACACCCGGCACATGGAGGTGTTCCAAGGTTCCAAGCTCTAGCTGGAACACACCCAGCCTCGTCATGACCGTTCCCGCCGCCTCCTTAGGGCCACAGCTCAACCAAGATCCCCTGACCCGGGTATAAGGGCGGGCCACCTATTTTTTTAATTTTTTATTTGTTTTAATTTTTATACTGCACTTATTAATTAATCTAGATAGAAAAATTACATAATTGCACCAATGCTACTTCCCTCTGTAGGCAAGCCTGTGCTGAGGGGAGGAGTTTGATTATAAATCAAATAACAATCCCTATTTATATAGGTGCATACTTTAATTAAAGACTGATACTAATTTCTTCACTGAGAAAAAAACAAAAAACAAACACACATATAAATCTCCATGGAAAAAATGCATGTTCCACAAAAAATAATAAGACAAATTTACTAAACTAGCATCCATAACAAATCGCTACAGAAGAAGACAAATTAATTATTATAGTTCGGTAAAAATGTCTAAAATGTATAATTACTGCGGGATGAAGGGGGTTTTAATAATTTCTTAAATGCGTCGACAGTTTGCCGACCTAATTGTTAGTGGAAGGGTGTTGAACACTCTGATCCCCCAATAATCGAAGGCCCTGTGCCAGCAAGTAATACCACCTTAAAATGGGCATTGATTTGTTTTTTTGAGAATAAAAGTGCAATAAGGCGGAAATTACACTGCAAAATTTTTCCCGCCAACTCAGCCGCAAAAAGGATTGACATCGGTGCTTCACATCTCGCGCTTGTATGTGCAGATAGAAAACCTGTTCCTTCGCCCTCTGCAGGTTTCGTGTATAGAAACCTGTTCCTTCCCGCCAAACCTTGATATTTCTTGCCTCGCTTGCCCCGGGGACAAAAAACTGCCCGCCAAAGAGCATTTGGAAGGAAATTTCAAGGTTTGGGGGGGGAGGAACAGGTTTCTATACACATAGCCAACAGAAGGGAAGGAACAGGTTTCTTACAAGCGCGAGATGCGAAGCACCGAGTATGCCAATTCGGCGTGCAAAATTCATATCAATAATTTTTGCGGCTGAGGATTTGTTGGCGGGAAAATTTTTAAAACAGGGTTGGGGGGGGGGGATACCACATTCTTTTGGGGTAGGTTCCGTTATATGCCCCCAATTCTTAAACATTTTTCTATTAACTTTAAACCTTATAAAAATGATGTAGTCGAGTAACTGAACTAACATTCCATCAATCAACAAGGATTTACAGGTATTCCGGTCAGTATTGTTATCGCTGTTATCTTATCTTTCTCGGGAATTCCGAATCTATTCAGAAGTCCCAAACAACCTGCTCATTCACGGGATAGTTTCTGGGATTGTTTATCTTGTTTGAGATGCGAGCGCTAGCGAGCATCCAGATCGCTTGACAATGCGAGCGGCGGAATGGGAACTAAACTTCTTGTACACCTGCTGGAGCGCACTACTTAGACGAGGGGGCATTAAGAATTGGGGGCATATAACGGAACCTACCCTCCTTTTGAACTGATGAAGTAAGCATTTTTTCCCAGTACCTACATATGTTCTCAGTAGGTACCTACTTTACATAAATATTTCTAAACGGGGAGGGGGGGGGGAGGCAAATTTCACAAAATGCACCTCCTCGGAGCATAAAGGATGTGTATGCAAAATTTCAGCTCGATTCGTTAGGTCTCTGAGGCTGTAGCCCTGTAACGAGAACGACAGGAAGTGGAATAAAATTTAAAAAAAAACCTGTATAGAACTAAAAACGCTGCAAATCCCTGCACAACGGTTTATTATTTTGTACAGAATACCCTTCTGTTACAGATCACAGGTCTCCGTATAGATAACCCTTCTGTATAACATAATATTTACTATTCTACACATATCATGTAGATCGCGGACCCTCCGTAGGTTAGTACCTAACCCCGTACTCGTTACTATAGGTACCTACCTAAACCGTTGTGTAATAATTTACCTGTATAGGTTCCCCTTCTACGGAGATAGAATAATGAACCGTTGTGTAATAGTTTGCCCATCAATAATACTTCAACGGTTGTTCAAGTTGCAAAAGTATATCAACAAAATCCAGCCCCTTCTTGGTAGATGAGCCGTTGTGTAATAACTTACCGTTGTGTAATAATTTACCGTTGCGTAATAATTTTCCATTGTGTAATAATTTACCCATCAATAATACTTCAACGTTTGTTCAAGTTGCAAAAGTATATCAACAAAATCCAGCCCCTTCTTGGTAGATGAGCCGTTGTGTAATAATTTACCGTTGTGTAATAATTTACCGTTGTGTAATAATTTACCGTTGCGTAATAATTTTCCATTGTGTAATAATTTACCCATCAATAATACTTCAACGGTTGTTCAAGTTGCAAAAGTACCTATCAACAAAATCCAGCCCCTTCTGGGTAGATGAGCCGTTGTGTAATAATTTGCCGGTGTGTAATAATTTGCCATTGTGTAATAATTTACCCATCAATAATACTTCAACGTTTGTTCAAGATTCAGAAGTACCTACCAACAAAATCCAATAGTCCATCACTTCTTGTCAAATGAAATAATATCGCAGAACAACCAACTCGACTTCATACAGCCATCCTTGATTATAATCAGGTGCTCCGTAGTTATGATATCCGGGCCGGGTTTATACAGTTTGATTCACGATCGTGTTGAAGCTTTTTGGTGCACACGAACGCCTGGACGTACAATGCTCCGGGTGGTCTCAAAAAATAGTTTAACTCAAGACAAATTTAGTAACGTAAAAAACCATACCCTTCTATCTTCTATATTCTAGGTTGTGGTTTTCCGCCGTTTTTGGCTTATACCAATCTTGAAATCTATCAACCTGTGTGAAATTACCGTCATAATGAATGATGATGCTTAGTAAATTTGCGGCACAATGTCCTTTACAGAGTTTCCCTAATTCCACCACATTTCATGTAAATGGGGCCATGAACAAAAATACATTGAGTACCTCCATCAACTTCCCTTCCCATAATACCAGATCTTTATTGTGGCAAATATGCGACTAAATAAAACATCATGGGACTTGGTGATTTTTTTTTAACCTTACAAATTGAAATTGTAAATTAGATGTCAAAAACCCACACCTGTTTTAATAATCAGCCCCATTTCATTACCTCCATTTCCTTAGAACGTCTTATATAATATTAATGTGCTGTGTACAAGATAAGCCTTTTAGCGTCTGCTTTGCATTATTATCTGCGTTAGGTAGAAGTAAACTGGAAGTAAGATCCACCCATTCTCCTTTCAACGGTGCGTGCATGAAATGCATGCATTTCTAAACAACATGTTTGCATGTTGAGCCTCTGTTCGTCTTAAACGTGACACAGTGTATTAACTGCAATATTAAGTATCTCTTGTAAATTCAAGTATAGCGATATGCCCTTGGGATTGTGTGGGGGGTTTATGGATAAGCTGTAGAGGACAATTATTTTGCAAATTACCTAACTCAGCTTTCATAATGACAGTAATTTCAGTCAGAGTGATAGATTTCATGATCTATAAGCAAAGAAAAACGCTGCAAAGTCCTTATCACATGGGTTTATTATTCTATTATTTTATTGTTCTACAGAAATGCTGGCTGTTCATTTATTGTTTCTTTTATGCGTAATAATCGAAATAGCTATTTCTGATGGTTTCCATTAATTTTGGCCCCTAAAACACAAATTTTTGGAATCTAATCAACTTGAAACGGAAAAGAAAAAAGTTTGAGGGGGTGTTATAAAAATTTTTTGCTGAGCGAATACATAAACCAAAAAGCGTTGCCGTAGGGGGCGACTAGCCGCCAGTGGTTTGTGTTCATGACAGTACTTTTATTGTCGAATGAAATCTGGGGGACACCCCCGGATTATAACAGTTTAGATCAAGGATCAAAGCAAGGAAACGTGGAACATGTTTTTCGAATAGGTACATGATAACAGAGGATATGGAGATGTAGAGAAACGTCTGCCAATTCGAGTAGGCAGTACAGCTTCCTCACTTGAATCACATGAACGTATAGAGTATAGACTAGTTGGGTAGGTTCGTAATGATAAAGGGCCATCTGCGATACAACCCGCGTGTACCCTCAAAATGTCATCCCTCTACGATTATTTTTTGCGTAGTTAGAGGCGTTATAAGGAAACGGTCAACATTTCATGTTAGCACATGCGGAGAGGGAAATTACAGTTAGATTCCAATGAAGTTCATACGGAACCATCAAAGTATTATACTGATCGACCATCCAAATATGAACTCATTTCAACGATAATTAAGGTAGTTATGGGCACTCCAAGTATTTCACGTTTGCGCATGCGCAGACTAAATGATTTTCATGATTTTGGAATGGGACCATCTGCGATCCAACCAGCGTATACCCTCAGAATTTCAGCTCTCTACGACTATTTATCGCGTAGTTAGAAACGTTACAAGGAAATGGTCAACATTTAATGTACGCGTATGCGTACATCCAAGTTACATTACCATTCCAATGAAATTGATTTGGAACTACCAAAGTATTATTCCTGACCGACCCTCCAAGTTTGAATTGATTTCAACGATATTTAGGGTAGTTATGGGTGTTCCAATTATTTCACGTTTGCGCGTGCGCAGACGAAATTTACCGTAATTTTTCAATGATTTTGGTATGGGACCATCTGTGATTCAACCCGCACCTACCCTCGAAATTTCAGCCCACTTCGACCATTATTTCGGGTAGTTATGAGTGTTGCAAGGAATTGACCACAGACAGACAGACACGGAACCAAATATGTTCCTCGATGTCTGAAACGGAAAATGGCATTGGAAATTTTCATTTTGGAGGACACGAACTTTTTTTTACTCAATCACGAATCCAAGGCTTCCCTGCCTTCGGTAGTGAGGAAGCAAAAAAACGTAGTGGGATTTCCTAGCCTCGGACCAGCGACCTAACGCAATGTCATGTAATACACGTCCTCAGCTGCTTTTGGCGTTTATCGGGTAGGTAGAACCCCCTCGGCAGTTTTCGGCAGAGTGAGTTGGGTGGCAGGAGTGGGGTAGAGGGAGAACTGTGTGGGTGACGGGGAGGGGAGCCGAGTTCCCCTGGACTGGACTGGACGTTTTGCAGCCTGGTTTACTCCCGTAAAAACATGTTCCATGTTAAAAAAACGACGGAAGCATATATATAACCTTCTCATTGCAACCTGTGTCGTTGGTGAGCGTTCTGACCCGCTCTGACGTCACACCCGATGGTGGTGGGGGGGAAAGGAGGGGGCTACGCAATGGCTCACCCTTCTAACTACCACCACGCCAATACCTAGGATAGTGCTGTTACTTTTCAGAACCGCTTTTTTTAAACCCCGAATTCGCAGGTTGGTCGAGAGAGGCGGCAGAGCTGGGTCTTCCTTTTGAATGTGACACCCTCCAGCTGCCCACATAGCCTCGTCCTCGTTACTCCATTAACCCGGATCCCGATTTCCTCCCTTACGACCGCCCCCGCGGCCCAACATCCCCATTCAGAGTCGCCGACAACAAAACAACAACAGGCAGCCGTCCTCCCCTCCTGCTTATCGGTTTTTCACCTTGACACGCTAAACAGTAACCTCATTTCCATCCTTTCCATGACATCTGTGGTGTACCTAGGGATGTGTAGAGTAACGAAAAACTACTGTTACGATACACTACCAGTTCGTAAATCGCAATTTTCTGCCTGTCGTACATACTTTGTCATTTCTGCCGTCGAGTATACGAGATTTCTCAGAGTTTTGATCGACTCCAAATTAAATTTTAAATAACATACTGTGAACTGTGTATGAAACCAATCAAAGCATGTTACTGTCTATATTGGAATACGATTCGAAGCACCTACAGTTGTGGAAACTTGATGCTGAACGTTACTAACGGGTTGTCTTTTATATTCATCATGTGTTTCGGATAGTTGAACAATACATTCTCGTTCAAGGTTTTGACTACGATTTATTTTTAAACGTAAATATACTTAGGGACTAGGTATATAAATTCCGTTAGGTTATTGGTGCCAGCACGCTTAGTCGGAATTTTCTGCGTGAAAAACTGAAGGCAGATGGAACAGTGGAACGGAAGAAAGCCCGGTTGGTAGCCAAGGGATACAAACAACGACAGGGGGAAGACTTTCATGAGAAGTTTGCTCCAGTTGTTCGTATCCGAACAATCATGGCACTGGCAGTGGAACATGACTTGGAGATCCACCAGCTAGATGTGACGACGCCATTTTTAAATGGAGACTTGGCAGAACAAATATTCATGGACATTCCGGAAAATGTTGAAGAAATCCTGCAGGACATTATTGCTGACGAAAATCGCTCGGGACTGTAGTGAAAAAGGCAAAAGAAATGCTTGAAAACCTGAAAAATTCGAAGAAACGGGGTAAATTCTGCCTCCTCCAGAAATCCTTGTATGGCTTGAAACAAGCAGGCCGCCAGTGGTATCTCAAACATGACGAAACTATCAAGAAACAAGGTCTTAAACCACTGAAAACTGATCCGTGTGTGTACTACGCGCAGAGAGGAAATGACATGCTCATTCTTGCGATATATGTAGACGATTTGTGGCTTGCTTCAGGAAGCTCAAAATGGATTAACGAGATGAAGCAAATGCTAATGAAATCATTCAAAATGAAATATCTAGGAAATATTCCGAGATAGGACTCGGAATTGAGTTTGTCCAGCGCCTCAGCGAGGGGAAGATGTTTATGTCACAAAAGAAGTACACCCAGGAAATACTGAAACGCTTCAACATGGAAAACTCATGACCAGTGAAGACCCCTTTGGAAGTGGGTCTGAAACTTGGAAAGCCGGAGTCCATCAACGAAAGTGAATTGAGGAAATACCCGTACCAGAACCTCATAGGTTCACTCATGTTCCTTGCTGTGTCAACGCGACCAGATATCGCCTACGCAGTCAACTGGTTGAGCCAATTCAACACATGTTACACAAGCGAACACTGGGGTGCAGCAAAACGGGTTCTGCGGTACTTGAAGGGGACAGCCGACCATGGGATCCTATTCAAGAAGACGGGGAAACCTCTACAAGGATACACCGACGCTGACTGGGCCAACTGTAGAGAAGACAGACGGTCATACTCTGGCTTCTTCTTTTCACTTGCAGGAGCGGCAATTATCGAGGCTGAGTATTTGGCTCTCGGTGAAGCGACAAAACAGGCACTCTATCTTCGGCAGTTTTTAAACGAACTGGGAATATCACGGCCTAGGTACTTCGCACACAGTGATATTCAACGATAACCAAGGTGCTCAGCAACTGGTCAAAAATGCAAGCCACCATTCCAGGACCAAACATATTGATGTGAGGCATCACTTCGTCAGGAATTGCGTGGAAGACAACACCGTCAAATTTGAATATATGCCAACCTCTGATATGCCGGCCGATGTTTTGACGAAAGCACTACCGAGAAACAAACATGAACATTTCTCCAAGGAGTTGGGCTTATGCGTTGCAACGTAGACTCATCGACTCGAGGGGAAGTACTGGAATACGATTCGAAGCACCTACAGTTGTGGGAACTTGATGTTGAACGTTAGTAACGGGTTGTCTTTTATATTCATCATGTGTTTCGGATAGTTGAACAATACATTAGAGAGTTTTTGCAACACACTCGTGACGAAACGAAACGGAAAACGACACCGAAACGGGAATGGCGGATAGGGCGACCGAAGTCAGATGCTAACCTTTTTCGGTTCAGTTTTCGTTCAGCTTTGGCGTCTACCGGCTGGTGGAGTCACGCTAACGTTATGTCAACCTCTCTTTCATCCATTTTACTCCATGGTCAATACACATCTATGTCCACACATGGCGTCAAGTCTGCCAAGACGCCAAGAAGCAGCTGTGAATACGACGCTCAACATTTTTATTTTCCAAGGAAAACAGATGAAGGTAGGTAGCGTTATACAGATGTAAGGTTAAATTACGTTTCGTCATATCAACACGACGAAAGCTGACACCGCGAGATCCCGGTATTTTTCGTCGTCACGGTTCGTCAAACTTTTCGGCGTCTTAAGTGCGCATGCGCAGCACTGCTTTCGTTTCGTTCGTTTCGTCGTGAGTGTGTTGCAAAAACTCTCTAATCTCGTTCAAGGTTTTGACTACGATTTGCACTCTGAATTTTTAAACGTAAATATACTTAGGGGGTATATAAATTCCGTTAGTCTTCTACGTTGTTGAAATCTATAGCAAATAAATCTACTGTCCTCGCTGCATACCATGAAATCTGTCTGGCCAGAGTTCGGCGTGGGATTGGACGAAAGCATCGAATTTTTCAGGGTGCTTTGTGCTCCTCTCCCTCTGCCACATACCGAGGACCTTTCACAAAAGAAAGCTCACTTACGCTCCCTGATCTCTACATTTCCGATGCTCAGAGATGATTTCCAGCGCGCTATCCTCGGCCGATCACTTCAGCAATCAGAGAATGTCAGCCATCTTCAAAAGAAAAAAATTATACCTGGAGGAAAAGATGAGAAATAATTTATTTAAAAAAAAAAGAAATAAGAAATAATTTATTAAATAAATATCAAGAAATAATTTATTTAATATCTGAAAAACTCTTGATGCTGCCACGAATAGGCTTACTAACTAATCAGCATCCTCGTCTTAAAGAGTAGGTAACTGCCTAGTTCGGACTTACCTTGTATGACCTTCCATTAGTAACTCTATTTTTAAAATCGTACTGAAGAAATATTGTACGAGAAAAGGGGCTGGACGAGTCACTGACCTACGATCCGTATTCCAGTTTGGTACTGCATATTAATACTTACTGGAATCATATTTGATGCATGTAATAATATTATGAGTAAATAATGAATAAAATGTATACCTAAATGTTTCCACAAGCGGCTCACGTTGCCGGTCCTACGTTCCGACGTAAGTGCGGGCATCGTGTGTATAAGAAAATGAAAACTTCCTCGTTTTGTCGATGGGAAAAGAAGAAGAAAAAACTCAGTTTGTATGTTTGTGTCGCGTTGGTACGGCGCGTTACGAACGCGTGACGCTGTCACGGGTGAGCACCAAAGCATTTTTCCCTCATCTCACGCCTCGGCCACCTATCGATGGGTGTTCACTTCCTCAGGTTCCTGGCTCAGAATTACACGCAGCGCGATTCGATAGATCGACCCCGTTTACATGATCAGACGTGCTGCCTGTTTAGTCATGGAAAATCGTACGGCAAACGTCGTCGCAGGTCTCAATAAGAAGAGCATAACGAGCTGAAACTCGGGGAGAGGCTACAAAAATCGAAGATCACAAAATAAGTTTGCCAACATGCTTGCCACTTATATTGTCAAAATATTTGCCTAGGGATTGAGTGAATTATCGTATAACAAGCTTGTTTGTCCATAATTCCTACGAAAACGTAAATCAAATAAGAATCAAATGTTGAATACCTACTACCTACAGGTGAACAATTTGTGAGCATTATAAGCAACCCACCGTACAAATAGCAAAATAAATTAAAGCCAAATTTAGTAAAAGCTATTTGAAAATGTTATTTTATTTTGCCATTGTTTTCTAATTGTAATTAATATTAAAAAATCGTATTTTACGTTATAATACTCAGTATAATTTCTGATCCTCCATACAAGCTAATACAATAGCTCATTAAGTCCCCTACTACGAACAGATAAGATTACAGCGTATCCAATTTCTTTAAATTCCTTAAATGAGAGTGGAAATTTCGGTTCTGCGGTTCTTGTTTGACTACCTTGGGAATTGGGAAAGCAAAAATGCTGGAATCGACCAAATATGCAAATGCTTGAGTTGTTCATCTCACGATAAAACTGTCACAGTACTTTTACTCAGGTTCATCAATAAATATTATGAGCCTCCATAAACCGGTGGGTCAGGGCGTTGAATTTTTTTGGACCGGTAAATGTCAAAGGTGACTGCAGCGACGGGAATCCGCGGCTGCCCACTGGAACTGATACATAACCTTACACATAACTGTAACCGGCTCGTATTTCTCCTTCCTCATAACCTCCTCATCCCCAGCTCCTCCCATTGTCCCGAAGAAAGTCCAGCTGCCGTCGCCAGTTACATAAAACTGACACACATTTTACATTTAAAGCTCAGGGAAATCCAGGAAGTGGAGGGATCTGCAAGATAAATTACCGATCCGACATGAGACTACAAAGGACTCGATGGTGTGGGGAATATAATTTGAAACCCGTTGACGCCGGCAGGTTGGTAGCGACATCGATTTAATAATTACGATTTCTAATCACATAAATTTCAAGCAACGCAAGCTGGGTTCGCTCGCTCAAACAGGTACCTACCTACCTAAATGCTTGGTATCGGAGTGTTCTGCCTTTGGATCTGCCCTCCATTTTCAAAGGCAGATACATGTAAAACAGTGTTATTTTTTTTCCATTCAAGATGGTTTTTAGCGAATTTTCGAAGAAAAGGAAGCTATTGTTCTCGGTCCAAAATTTTTAAAACTCGAATTTCCGAAAGATTTTTATACCAAAATCCGTTTCAGGCCATCCTGAATTCACTGCCGAAAGACACCAAAAATTATATGTATATATATATATATATATATATATATATATATATATATATATATATATATATATATATGTATATGTCATTCCAGACGATAACTCTCGAAAGAATTGAGATAAAAAGTTCAAATTTGCACGAAAAATCTGTCTTGGCAATCGACAGGCTAAGTTCGAAGATGGGCAGAATCGGGTCACTCTAAGGGGGAGTTTTGGGGAGTTTTAGGGGGGGAAAATTACCCATAAATTCCCAAAATGAAAAAGTCTGACAAGTGACACCTCATTTTAAAGGTTTTTGTGCGCTGAACACGATGGTGAAATCAGAATTGCGATATCTCATTCCATTCTCAAACTGGAGCACTTTGAAGATGAAGGAACGTGGTTATTTCTTGAGATGTTCTTCCTGGTTCGTCTGCTCTAATCTGATAACGGAATGGGATATCGCAATTCTGACTTAACCATCGTGTTCAGCGTTGGAAAATCTACAAACCGAGGTGTTACTCGGCAAAAAATGGAACAAAAAATTTGTTACGTATCCAATACCTACTCTTCTGGTACCTATTCAAAACATTTTTGATTTCCCCCTCCACCTCCTTCCACCCCAAATTTTACTTTGCGTAAAACTACTCCTGTTTTAATTTTGTATGGTATCAAGTTGGGAAAACATCGGCCGAAAATTAATTTTCAGAAAATTTTAGGCGGAGGAGGAAGATGCCGAAAACTTCGAAAATTCGCTCTTATAGCCATGCTGCATGACTGTGGTTTTTTGTTAATGTAAGGATCTTTATACAACACTGTACGCGGTACAAATACCAACTCGAGATTACATAAATATCTGGTGCTGTGACTGAAGAATCCTCTGCTTTAACATCTCTGATTGATGAAGGGTAAAATAGCTCAAAACTAGTTTCAAATAAAGAATAAGCAGAGGATTCGTCATTTATTTGAAACTAGTTTAGGGCTATTAATTTTACCCATCATCAATCAGAGATGTTAACTGTGTATAACCACACGTACAACTCAGACAGATGATGGGTGAGATGCCAGAAACTATTTAGTTTCTAACACAGACTTTTAATTAGCAGAGGATTCGTCATTCACAATCCCAGATCTGATCGCCTCGCTACTCCATCGGCAAACAATCAAATTATTACATGAATATCGTTCATCAAAATCGCTTTTCCACGTGTGGAGGCCGAAATAGACTTGTTCAAAAAATTCAACTTTACTACTGCAACCACGACATTTTTCAGGGTAGCGAAAAATAAACCGCAAAAAGATACTGGGGAAGTTCTTCAGTAGTGTCCAAATTCATCGAAATTGAAAACGCTGCAAAGTCCTTGTCACATGGGTTTATTATTCTATTGGACATACCTACAGAAATGTTGGCTGTTCATTTATTGTTTCTTTCATGTGAAATAATATTGAATTAGCCATTTCTGATGGTTCCCAACAATTTTGGCCCCCAAAACACAAATTAGGCACGCTCCTTTTTTTTCAAATTATCTTTGATCAGTGGTAGTGCCATTTAATCGTCTTGATCCACGTGTTGACGCTTTTTCTAGTGTAGTTACATAAATTGATGGTGATTTCAGACGATTTACCAGGTTTTTGACTCATAAAAAAATCTATTTTGGGAGCTGAAAATTTGGTAGAACCTCAATTTTCCACTCTTTGGTCAAAATCGACTTCATATTCGGTCTTCTCGTCCCCAAAAACATGGAAAACGACACCTCAAAAGCTCATGTTACTAGCATGTTACTAAAACACAAAAAGTACCTATTTTTATATACATTTTCACTCATAACACCCCTGGGTATATTCCGATCGGGCGGCAAAGTTTCGGGTCACAACTTAGGCCCAAATAGAGTATGTGTGCGAAAGAACGAATTTTTTAGACCGAAAATGAAGCCGGTATGCGTGATACGGCGGACGGCGTACAGCGGACGGCGGACGGACATTGCATTGTTGGAATCTACGCACCTTGAAACGGAAAAGAAAAAAATTTTGAGGGGGTGTTATAAAAATTTTTTGCTGATCCAATTTATTCACAGAATAATAAACCAAAAAGTACCTATTTTTATCCACATTTTCACTCATAACTCCCCTGGGAATCCAATCAGGCTACAAAGTTTCGGGACACAACTAGGGCCCAAATGGAGCATGTGTGTTCGAAAGAACGAATTTTTTAGACCGAAAATGAAGCCGGTATGCGTGATACGGCGTACGGCGGACGGACATTGCATTTTTGGAATCTACGCACCTTGAAACGGAAAAGAAAAAATTTTGAGAGGGTTTTATAAAAATGTTTTGCTGAGCGAATACATAGGTGTATTATTCATGGAATAATAAACCAAAAGGGGTATTTCACTAAGCTATGACGAAAGTCCGACCGATGCTGGTCAATGATGACGGGACGGACCGAATATTTGAATATTTCATCAATCATAACAGTCTTCAATGAGTCGATGTTTGAAAATTATGAACTGGGGAAAGATAATTAATATTCGAGTTTTTTTCTGGTTTCCTATAAAAATTATATTAATAACTATTTTTACAGACATAAGAGTGAGAAAGTAAGGAGTCAAACTTTTAAAAATATTATATTAATTTGCCTCGGAAAACTTTTTTTTTTTTTCTAACTTCTAAATGATGGGATTGCTATGCTGCAATCTGACATGTAACACCTCCGCCCGAACTGCGTGAAATTGACTCAGGGCAACACTGTCCATCCAATATAGCTTCTTGAGAAGCGTAACGCTGTACAAGTAACATTTACGCCTGGTAAAACTGAATCCCATTCGTTATTATAACACAAGTCGGTCACGTCGCGTTGTCGAAGTGGGGCAGAGGTAACCGCATTCAACAACTAACCCACCCACATAGACGACTTTCTTACGGGTAACCAAAGAAATGAGCGCCTGGTCCACGGCCTCCAGACCACTCTCACGCATTGTGATGTCATAAGGTCCTTCCTCCTGAGTCATAGCGCGGAAGTTGGTGTCCTGCAGTCCCGAATATGGCGCACATACAAATCGTCGTTATTGCTTTGAGAAATGTTCAAAGCAGATCCGCGTGTTTCATGCGGGAACTTGGAATGTGCATGGAACTACGTACGGTTTTCTATAAAATGGTCACAATGGTTTTTGGGGCATCGGAAGTGGTAGGTCGTAGGCGAAGCAACGTGTTTGGACCAGCGCGATACTAACAGAGAATGGGTACAGCCGGGGAAAAATTAGTCTCAATATTTATGAATTTTTAAAAATCTTATTTTCCATTTCAGAGTTGCATCACGTCCTTGCCAGAATGGAATTAGTCCGGTTCTTTCAAGGCACCCACTTATTCAAATACTCCGTTCATTCTTCGATGCGTTACCGTACTTCTTTTCATTTAAAATAAATTTTAATGGTTTTATTTAACTGTGAGAATACCTATTAGACATTTCCACGGAAAAGAACTGGAATTGCCTGCTGATTCTAATTGCCTCAGATTTTGGTTTATTATTCTGTGAATAATACACCTATGTATTCGCTCAGCAAAAAATATTTATTACACCCCCTCAAATTTTTTTCTTTTCCGTTTCAAGGTGCGTAGATTCCAAAAATGCAATGCCCGTCCGGCCGTCCGCCGTCCGTCTTATCACGCATACCGGCTTCATTTTCGGTCTAAAAAATTCGTTCTTTCGCACATTGTTGTGCCCCGAAACTTTGCAGCCCGATCGGGATATACCCAGGGGTGCTATGAGTGAAAATGTGTATAAAAATAGGTACTTTTTGTGTTTTAGTAACATGACCTTTTGAGGTATCGTTTTCCATGTTTTTGGGGACGAGAAGACCGAATATGAAGTCGATTTTGACCAAAGAGTGGAAAATTGAGGTCCTACCAAATGTTCAGCTCCCAAAATTGATTTTTTTATGAGTCAAAAACCTGGAAAATCGTCTGAAATCACCATCAATTTGTATAATTACACTAGAAAAAGTGTCAGCACGTGGATCAAGACGATTAAATGGCACTACCGATGATCAAAGATAATTTTTAAAAAAAGGAGCGTACCTAATTCGTGTTTGGGGGCCAAAATTGGTGGAAACCATCAGAAATGGCTATTTCAATTATTTCGCATGAAAGAAACAATAAATGAACAGCCAAACATTTCTGTAGGTATGTCCAATAGAATAATAAACCCATGTGACAAGGACTTTGCAGCGTTTTTATTTTCTGACTGGGTCAGCTTCTGTTGGTAACCCAATGAGGAGTAGTACCCATGATTTCTGTTTATATTTTGAATGAAAGTAGGTTCCATTATAAGAACTTTGAGACCAACCGCGCTCTTCTATGAGCTAATTTTCGACAACAAATGACGTCACACTGGACAAGGTGGGTCCCACCCTGGCGGGAGGGGTGCAATGACGTCGCTCGCTGCCAAAAACTTTGAAAGGTCATAGAAAAAGAAGTATACAGCGTAGAAGAGTGCGGTTGGTCTCGAAATTCCTAGAATGGAACTTACTTGAATTTAAAAACGGGAACGTAATATAAACAGAAGTCATGGGTACTCCTCACTGTGACAGTCTTCCAACTTGACAAATAGCCTAACCTAACCTAATTTTAGCTACGCCGTTCGTGTTGAAGTTTTTTTTAAATTTTTATACGATCATGGAGTCGTCAGGGTATAAAGTGAGCAATATGAAATCCCAAAGACTTTCATTCTTCACTCTTCACTCTTCACTCTGCGCTCTTCAAATCCACACTCTGCACTTTGCGAACGAATTTCTGTTCCTAAAGAACGCTCTTGATTTGATGAGGAAGAGTGAAATGCGAAGTGTAGAATTGCAGAGTTTTATACTGTTTTGAACAGTTCCGTTCCTAAAAGTCATCTTTCGCAAAGTGCAAAGTGAAGAGTCTGCGTTTGAAACTAAGAGTTCACAACATTTTTGCAGAGTCCCAAATGACTCTGCGGTAGAATGACATACTTTTCAAATCGATTTTTAGGTTTTAGTTCTTCGTTAAATTCAGTGTTTGATAGTCCCAATAAAAAGAAGAGAATTCAGCCTTTCGATTAGGTCCATGCGAAATGTGGTCCAATTAGTGTGAGGGCAAGCATTTATAATAGCATCGAATTTAGTTCCACTGAGGCCATCAAAATACTCTACATTTGGAAGGAAGGAAAGGTTAGGAAGCGAAAGGTTGTTGTTGTTAGTGGATAAAAAGTGACAACCTACCTGATTGTTTTTAATGGAAATTTTCCGATACTTCTCAACAGAGGATGATGAGGATGTTGAACGTGCTCGGCCCTCCGTCGGCCGCATTCATCGAGCGCGAATTAATTTCGTCGTCAGCGACACAACTTTCAGGGAGTCGTTTCACTCAACCAAATCCCAAGTAAGTTAACTTATAGAATGACGGAAGACTTTGATGAAATCGTTTTCGGAATAAAACGATCGGAACATCCAATGATAAACTGTAACAGTTATTGGAGGTTACTCCACAAAACGAATGTTACTCTACAGAACACTCTTCGTTTCGAGTAGAACTGCAGAGCGAGAGTGCGAAGTCTTTAGGAACGGAAAGTTCTCCTGCTTTTCATAATTCGCAAGGTGAAGAGTACAAATGAAGACTTGCAAAGTGAAAAGTGAAGAGTCTTTAGGAATGGGCCCCTGTTTCTTTTGTTTTACAACCAGTTTGTGACCACCCTTTCCGCTAAGACACCTCACCAACCCACGATGTTATTCTAACGTATCTTTGTTTACTGTTCGATAAGGTAATGACCGAGGGAAGGATGATGTCTGGGGATAGAACTGCTAAATATTTCAGGCGGCCAGTGGCGAGGAAATGCCAATGTATTCAATCCCTTTTCACTCTCGCGCTTCCTGTTCCGGAGTTGCTTATGAATCTTTGATCGTCTAACGAGGTTTTTTGGCGGGGGGGGTTTGACATTTATTATTCGTGGTGTTACCATTCCTTGTAACATCACGAAACTGCCTTACGGTAGTAAAACACCTGCATTGATGCTCCGATTCGAATGAAACTTGAAGGTTTCGTGGGGAGAGGGAGCGAGAGAGAGTACGGAAAAGTATGGAAAACGGACGGTCTCGATGGTCTGATTTGAATGCGACTGCGAGAGCGTAGGTTACATGAATAATGTAGACATTCAATTTCCGACCGTTTGTAGTTTTCGATTACCCACATAGCCAAACTGATACTGCTGAGGTAGTCCGATTTATTGACTGCATGGTAATGAACCACAACTCATGCTGCCTTAATGTTTGATTGGGTTATGTGACAAAATCGGGTACTGAAGGATATACAGCCGAATCCCATTAGGAGTTTTTCGGATGTTATGAAGATATTTATCCAAATTAACACCTACTATCCTGTGCTGCACGCGGGAAACATTCCTTGTAGTTCATAAAACTCATCGATTCGCTTGCCCACTAATGTGGCAAGAAACTTGGATATCTCGTCATGAGAAGGGAAAACGCTGCAAATCCCTGCACAACGGTTTGTTATTTTGTACAGAATACCCTTCTGTTACAGATCACAGCTCTCTATATAGATAACCCGTCTATATAACATATATGTACTACTCTATGCATATTATGCGGATCGCAGATCCTCCGTAGGTTAGTACCCAACCCCGTACTCGTTAATAGGTACCTACCTAAATCTCGAGTTAAATGTTGCTAAAATCATACAGCCGATGACAAACAGTAACTAAAACGGCAAAAAGAAACGCAAATACACTGCCAAGGTGATGTCACAGGAGCTTCCTCGTCACAATCAGAGTGACCCATTATAAAATAGAACAGACTCGGAAGCAAAATAACATAACATTACGTAACATTACATAACATTACATAACATTACATAACATTACATTACATTACATTACATTACGTGAAATATACATATTACATAACATTACATAACATTACATTACATAACATTACATGAAATATACATATTACATAACATTACGTCCAGATACATTACGTCCATTATACATAAATTGCGAAAGTTATGCGTGTTTGAAGAATTTCACGTTAGCGCATGCGCAGGGCGAACCGCTGGCTCTATCATGTTGAAATTTATATGGGACCTCAATGGGCCCTACCCGCTTAATCCCTGAGAATTGCATTGAAATTGGGTGAAATCTTTGGTTACTACGGCTGTAACAAGGAAATTGAATCTATTTCACGCCAGCGCATGCGCAGAGCGCACCGAGGGTCCGATCATGCTGAAATTCATACTGGAACTCACTAGGCCTTGTCCAAACAACCCTTGAAAATTTGAGCGAAATTGAATCAAAATTGTGAAAGTTATGCGTGTTTGTTGAATTTAACGTTAGCGCATGCGCAGGGCGTACCGCTGGATCAATCATGTTGAAATTTGTATGGGACCTCAAGGGGCCTTATCCGCACCATCCCTCAAAATTTGAGCTGAATCAATTCAAAATCGTGTAAGTTATGGCTGTAACAAGGAAATGCGGACAGACTCACAGACGCACAGACTCACAGACTCACAGACTCACAGACCCACAGACCGACAGACACGGAACCAAATTTGTTCAGTAGGCTTTGAAACGCAAAATGCAAGTGGAAATATTGATTTCTGATGACAAAAATTTTTTGGCTCACGAAAGTGAACACAAGGCTTCCGCTGCTTCGCAGACTCGGAAGCAATAATGAAGTTCTAAAGGAAAATTGTTGATGTGGAGTGAAATAGGTGCCCCTTCTGCGTAGATCACTGTTTTCTGTGGTCAATACCTATGATGAACCGTTGTGTAATAACTTACCCATCAGTAATACTTCAATGGTTGTTCAAGTTGCAAAAGTACCGATCAACAAAATCCAGCCCCTTCTTGGTAGATGAACCGTTGTGTAATAATTTACCGTTATGTAATAATTTACCGATGTGTAATAATTTGCCGTGGTGTAATGATTTACCATTATGAAATAATTTACCCATCAATAACACCAACGTTTGTTCAAGTTTCAGGAGTAACTACCAACTAAATCCAATAGTCCATCACTTATCAAATGAAATAATATCGCACAACAACCAACTCGACTTCATACAGCCATCCTTGGTTATAATCAGGTACTCCTTAGTGATGATATTATCCCGGCCGGATTTATACCGTTTGATTCACGATCGTGTTGATGAAGCTTTTTGGTGCACACGAACGGCTGGACGTACAGTGCTCCGGGTGGTCTTAAAAAATTGTTTAGCTCAAGACAAATCTAATATCGTAAAAAAAACCATACCCTTCAATCTAAAGTTTTTGAGATACGGCGTTCTGAAAATTTCAACCCCTATTTTGAACCCCTTAGAGATGACTGACAGTAACGCCGAGCTTCGAGGACCAACTAGACCCCGAATGGAACCTATAACCCGAATTTCATCAATTGTTTTCATGGTAACTAAGAAAAGTGGCCAGTAAGGCGTACGGCGTACGGTGGACAGACAGAAATTTTTTTATTGCATTTTTGGATTCTACATACCTTGAAACGTAAACCACCAAATTTTGAGGGGGGTTAGCATTTTTTTTTTTTTTTTTCATGCTCGATTCCAATGGTAATGGTAAAATAATAAGCCAAAATGGTAAAAAACGAAAAGAATAATAAAAGAAGTGTATATTATTTTGTTATTTATTCTGCATTTTTGTAACCCTTTTTTTCTTCTTTTAAATATAAAAGGAGGTGTTGTATTATGTTATTAACTTCGTAATAGAAGGTTTCTTGGAGTACAGAGTTTTTCACAATTCTGATTATGATTAATGATTTATTTATTTCCATTAAAAAAAATTACTTAAAATGTAGTAATAAAATTTATTTACTAATAATGATTGATGATATATTTATTTCCATTAATACTAATTTTTAGGAATTAGCAATTTATTTTAATTTAGCATTAATAGCAATTACTTAATAGTAATTTTTTAATGGAAATAAATAAATCATCAATCATAATCAGAATTGTTGAAAACTCTGTACTCAAAGAAACCTTCATTACGAAGTTATGCGTCTCTCAACGAGAAGACGATAGAATCTTCCTTCACGTCGGAATTTGTGGAAAGGACGGATCCATTAAACCCAATCGCTCTGTTCATAGATTGTGAATGGGAATCCATAATTTTAGTTAGATTGCCGGAAACGGTCGAGATGGGACGAGAGTGGATCCACGGGTTCCTTCGAGGGGTATTATCTGAAGGAATGAGATGTATAAAATCGCCACGTTCACGAGACCGCGCGGCACATCCGACATACCCAACTGAGAAAACCGTTCAAATGCCATAACTTGTTGCATAAGTTAAGTAGCTTCCAAGAAAACTCTTTCTAATTCTCCCGAGTAGACATTTATTATATTTCCAAAGGTCGAAACTCGTAACTGGGGTGGAAAATATCCCCAGGGGAAAGGTCGAAGGGTTTTTGGCCGCCTATATCGTATTCCGGTTAATTTGTGACGATGACGGATTGTTCTGTCTGTAGGGTGCGGCGGAAGGGCGGCTTGTGGATCGGTCGCGAAACAACTTTCTCGCTGTCCATCTAGATATCCTCCTGTCAACTTCTTGTGTAAGTGTAACTATATATCATTACTCAAATGAATTACGGGGGATTACCTAATAAAATGTCTTCTCTAACGGGGTGCGAGTGCTGCTAGGCGAACGTACATCAATAACCTACCAAGAAGATACAAAGGGAACGGACGGACCAAGTTGTCATTGTAATTTGTGACTGACGCCTGATTTTAATAGCTCGATATCGACGGAGGCCATTTTAATAAATATTATATAGCAGACCTGATACAGGCGAGTGTGAGCATATGGCCAGAACCGAAAAATGAGGCGCCAATGGTGAGAAATGATAAGGACGCTGCAGAGTCCTTGTCACATGGGTGTATTATTCTACAGGACGTACTACAGCAATGTTTGCCGTTCATTTATTGTTTCTTTTATGTGCAATAATTTAAATAGCTATTTTTTTAGTGGGTTTCCACCAATTTTGGCCCCCAAAAACACGAATTGGGCTCTATTTATTTTAAATTACTTTTCATCAGTGATAGTGCCATTTAATTGTCTTGATTCACCTGTTGATAATACTTCTAGTATTATTATAGAAATTTATGGTGATTTCAGACAATTTCCCCGGTTTTTGACTCATAAAAAATGAATTTTGGGACCTGAACCTCCGTTACAACCTCAATTCTTCACGCTTTGGTAAAAATCAACTTCATATTCGGTCTTCTCGCCCTAAAAACATGGAAAACGGTACCTCACAAGCTCATGTTCACTAAAAACTCAAAAAAAAACCTCGATAAACCGTATGTTTACATCCATTTTTCCCCCATAATACCCCTGGGTGTATTCCGATCGGGCTGCCTAGCTTCGGAGCACAACTAGGACCCAAATGGGGACCCAAGCTGTGTGCGGAAGAACGACGATTTTAGAGCAAAATTCAACGTAAATTTAAGGCTAAAACTTCGTTAGAACTTCGATTTTCTACTTTTTTGTCAAAATCGACTTCATGTTCGGTCTCGTTATCCTAAAAAACATGGAAAACGATACCTCACAAGCTCATGTTACTGAAACACCAAAAACCCTTATTTTTACACCCATTTTTCACCCATAACACCCTTGGATATACTCCAATCGGGCTGCAAAGTTTCGGGACACAACTAGGGCGCAAACGGAGCATGTGTGCGAATAAGGAATTTTTTAGACCGAAAATAAAATAGATATAGACGATACGGCGGACGGACATTGGATTTTTGAAATCTACGCACCTTGAAATACATAAAAGAAAAAATGTTGAGGGGGTGTCGTAAGAATTTTTTGTTGAAAGTATATATAAGTGTATTATTCACGGAATAATTAAACCAAAACCCGGACGGTCCGGACAGAGATACGTAGGTACGGCTCCCGTCAATAGTGTGGAGGCAACACAACGAGACCGGTTACCTTTTGAAGAAACGATTCGGTAAGCCTGACGTATCCCTGGGAAAACACGATACCAAATAGGTGCCTACCTTAGCATTTTTACTGGTATCAGGCGGCGACAATTTCCATCAACAGCGTGTCACTTGCTATCAAATTCTACAAAACTATCGAGAATGCCGAAATGTAGAAAAGACAATTCCAAAAACGCATTCTTCCAACCGGCGCCGTTCCTGACATCTGTGGGCCAAAGTCAAAATGCCCAAAATTCGCAGGATGCTGCATTATTACGGCGCCATTGCCGGCTCTCTGCTCAACTCGGTATGACCGTCGAGACGAAGCATTGCTTTACAGCGAATTGACGCTCGGTGTTGCAAAACCCTAAACTTGAACCTTTTATTTCCGAAATCGAGCAAAACGTTTAGATAGAAAACCAAAAGTTTTTGTGACTTCATGGCTGAATTCAACTTTAGGCCAAAAACTATTAAGGGAATTATGATAGTCAGCGTCTGATAGCATATCTTCAAAACTTCAAGTTATAATACCCAAGATTATTTTTGCGGCGCCATTTGCTGTGGGCGCCGTCGTGGCACTAAACCATCTACAGCAAATTTTGATCGCCCTCCGAGTATCACGTGACCCTACACCTAAAACTGGTATTACTTTGTAATTTGGATACTTCCCAAAAGTTGACCCTTTTGTAACGCTCCTCTAATCTCTTGACGTAACATTCGAAATGAGTGTTTAGGTTTATACTCATATCAGTTCAAACACTTGAAGTACTCATAAGCAGTCAGTTGCTAACTAGATATTGACTATACATTTTGTTTATTCTATAGCGGTTATCACCCGCCATTAAGTGGTCAGTGGCGTACATACCTACCTACTAATTATGCACAAACGAGTAGGTACACAAAATTCATACCTCCTCCCGTACTCCTTCCGTATTTTGGTTTTTGAAGACTTTGGCTACATTAGGTTTAGACTCAAGTGTTTCTGTCGGTCCATCGGCCTTTAGGTATATTTGATCACACATCACGACTGCATGATGCAAATTTTGGCGATTTTGGTACAATAAGTCAAGGGTTTCCAACCACAATTCAGGTTCCAACCAGAAGAGCAGTCCATAACTTGGAGACGGGGAAGTGAGCTATGATAGACCTCCCCATCATCAGGCGCCCACCATCCTAATTGGGTACCTACTGGTTGTTTTTCACGCCACATTGCGCAAAAGGCGAAAAGAGAACGAGCTATGTAATAAAAAGTTAGCTTACCGCGCAAGTTCTAAAACTCTCTACAAATTGGTTTAGCTATGAAAATAATGGGATAATGGGCACCACAGCGTTTACTGCATAGTGAGGTAGCAGTATTATTTAAAACTACCAGTTGAAGCTGATCTATATCGTAGCGAGCAATCGTTGCTGTTATGATAGACATAGGAAATAAAGTATAAACACACTTTCTCTCCTTTTCATCTTTATTACGAGTAAGTACATTTTTAATGGGTCATTTATCGCACTACCGACTCGCCTACAGCATGATCAACGGAGCAATGCAGTTAAAAAGTAGCCAGAAAACTGCAGTTAATGGATAACTGCAATTAATAGAAAACTGCAAATACAGTAAAACTTCGTTAAGACGCTCTTCAAGGGACCGGCGCAAAAGAGCGTCTTAAGCAGAAAAGCGTCTTACCCGGGAAAGTAAAAAAAAATCTCAAAATGCTCGAAAAAAGAAAATGATTACACAATTTGTACGTAAAATTTAATAAAATGCCTTAATACTCGTACAGGAATGTGATAAATACTCGCGTGAATAATATGTATGTACACTGCTTACTCATTGAGCAGAGAGAAACCTGTCAAGGGTACTTTGAGGTTCTTGGTAGCGTGTGTGGAGAGGAAGTTGTCAATAAATTCTGTTAATGTAACACGCAGAATTCCATGCTCTACAACTTTTATTCTATGACTTTTTTTAGATTGGAGTGACCGTTTTGGAGTACAGCTCTTCAAAGTGCCGGAAATGGAAATTTCGGAAAAGTTGGAATAATAGCCGTTTTTCAACGAGCGATTGCTCCTAGACGGCCGAACCGATTTTGATGTTCCAATGTGCCATTCGACGCAGAATTTATCGCACTTTAATTTAGGAACGAATTATATATTGTGTGGGAGGCTTCCTTAACGAGGTATAAGCGAAAAACTTTAAAAAGTCCGAAAATTTCGAGGTTTTTAGGCTCCCAAAAGTTGTCCCGATAAAAATGTTGTTGGATTCGCTTACTTTCCCACTATTGGGGTGCCAAGACAACAATTAAAATTTAGAAACATTACATCCGACCTTTTGTGTTCACCGAAGTCTAGATTGACTGGACTACGTAGCATGTCCTCGGCATTTTCCAGGGTGGAAATAACTTTTCTGAGCTCGCCCTTTTGCAAGCCAGCAGAAACTGTAGGCGTTGGGGAATGATCGTCCTCTTCTTCAGAGTAATTTTCTTCTCTCTCACTCCCCACAGGGTCGGTGGTGGCGTCGGCGATCATGTCATCAATAGTGCCAATAGTTACAAGGGCGTCATCCACTGTTGCGTAATCGGGAAAATTTTGGAGAATTTCTGAGTACTACTTACTAATACTTACTGAGTATTAGCATGGGAAAATTCAAGGGACCGACGAAAAAGAGCGTATTATGCGGGAAAGCTTCTTAAACAGGAGCGTATTTTACTGTATTACCTATATATACAATCTAGAAGCAGACCAAGATAAAACATGGAATTTATATTGAGCAGTGAAGCCATTGCGAAATAGGTCGAGGAGGCCCCTCAGTTGGAAATAAGGTTTTCTGGGGGAAGTGGTGGGTGCAACAACCGCAAAACACTCGGCACAGCGCCGGGAGACGGCGCATTTCGACTAAAAGTAAATCGGAAATGGTTGCTATACTTTCACTTTCGGAAGTCCGTAAGTGTTGCAGAGTTCTGTATCGCTAAGGATTCGGTCCGGTCCGGTCGTTAAGTTACGAGAAGGAATATTACACCTGCGTACGAGATATACAACGACAGATGATACTTATTCGTGAACTCTCGCGGGGTGAGTAGTTGGGTAATTGCACGGTCCCACCCAGAGTTTTTCCTTTCCCCGCATCGCTCTCACCGTCCTTAGGTCCGTAAAGGTCGTTTTCAATAGCGCGGAACGAGATTTGAATCCAGTGCAGAGTAGCCCCAGCTGCAGCTACCCGGAAATGCACTGATTACCCGCCTGTCTCTGAAAGGCCGGACCGTGAGGCCAACAAACCACCTCTGTGCCAACTATCGAGCTGATGGAACGCCGAATAGCAGACACAGACAGTACGTCCGCTCGCTCATATGAAAACAATAAACTGAAGATTCGATCTATGCAAAGAAAGCCAACGAATGTCAAGTCAATTAAAATCTCAATCTGAGAATTACAACCTTCAATTCTGATTTTTCTCATCTGAGGTAGATTCGCAAGAAAAATTTTCTTCGTCTTTAAAAATCATTAAGGCAATTCATCTCCTTGCCGTTTGCGAGATATTCACAAGGCAAAAAAAGTCTGCCAATTCGAGTAGGCAGTACAGCTTCCTCACTTGAATCACATGAACGTATAGAGTATAGACTAGTTGGGTAGGTTCGTTATGATAAAAAAGGGCCATCTGCGATACAACCCGCGTGTACCCTCAAAATGTCAGCTCTCTACGACTATTTTTCACGTAGTTAGAAGCGTTACAAGGAAACTGTCAACATTTCATGTTCGCGTATGCGCAGACGATAATTACAGTACGATGCCAATTAAATTCATGCGGAACTATTATTCCTGATCGACACTCCAAACCTGAACTCATTTTAACAATATTTATTTATTTAAGGCAGTTATGGGCGTTTCAATTATTTCAAGTTTGCGCATGCGCAGACGGAACGATTTCCACGGTTTTGAAATGGGGTCATCTGCGATCCAATCCTATTTTTTGCATAGTTAGAAGCGCTTACAAGGAAATTGTCACCATTTCTGTTCGCGCATGCACAGACGAAAGTTACATTACGAATCCGATGAAATTCATTTGGAACTATCAAAGGATTATTCTTGATCGACCCTCTAAGTTTGAACTCATTTCAACGATATTTAGGGTAGTTATGGGCGTTTCAATTATTTAAAATTTGCGCACGCGCAGACGAAAGTTACCGTAATTTTCCAATGATTTTGGTGTGGGACCATTTGCAACCCAACCCGCACACACCTTCCAAATCTCAGCCCATTTCGACCATTATTTCGGGTAGTTATTGGCGTTACAAGAAATTACCACAGACAGACAGACACGGAACCAAAAATGTTCCTCGATGTTTTTATTGTGGAGGACATACATTTTTTTGCTCAATCAAGAATCCAAGGCTTCCCTACCTTCGGTAGTGAAGAACTAAAATGTTTCGCCGTAAGAACCAAAACAATGCCAGTTTGCCAGGTTCTACCAGGCATTACGACTTCTCAGATGACGTCCCACG
Organism: Leptopterna dolabrata; assembly: GCA_954871275.1. Classification (NCBI taxonomy): domain Eukaryota; kingdom Metazoa; phylum Arthropoda; class Insecta; order Hemiptera; family Miridae; genus Leptopterna; species Leptopterna dolabrata. The sequence continues at coordinate 11,592,227 of OX940981.1, read as the reverse complement.
TTGAACGGCCAGATCAAACCACCTATTTTCTTTACTCGAGAAATGGTGCTTGTTGAGATATATTGTCTACATCAACCCGAGTTTATGAGTTGTTGAGTAAAATATTTTTTGATTCATTAAAGTTTGAACTGTCAATGCGAATATTGTCTTCTTGATTTTCAACAAGATTATGAGACATAACATTTGAAAAATGAGTTCTAGTTTTGCTCAAAATTGAGCCACTGGGGAGGGACAATAATGATCCAAGAAACATGGGACAACAACGATCCAAGGAAACGTCGAAGCCCTATTAACAAAAAACGACTGCTTGGTTTAATGACAACGGGGACATATTGAAGCCAACGGAAGAAGAGCGCACAAAAGAGTGGGAACTGGCAGAAGGAAAAAGGCCGACATCATTCTTACAATATTAGCTCTGGCGAATTGAAGCAGGTAAAAGTTCAAGTTGTAAATCCTCCAAGGAAGTTTGGGACAAACTGAATTCAATTTACGAGTCAAAAGGGTCGGGCAGGAAAGCGTCGTTGCTGAAAAACTTAGTTTTGAAAATGATGAAAGCAGGGGATAACGTGAATCATTTGAATGATTTTTTTCGACGTATTAGACAAACTTGAGAATATTGACATCATAATAAATCATGATCTTCTCCCTACCACGGGATTATGAAGATTCGAATCGCTATTGAGTCAAGACATTCGCTACCGTCCTCAAGCTCTGAAAATCAAGATCGTAGAAGAAAGTGAGGCGCGAAAGGAGAAAGAATCTGACATTGACGAGCAAAATGCGTTTTTAAGAAAGCCAGCCGTGCACCATCGATCCAACACTCAACAGTGCTCTCCATCGATAGTAAGCCTCTGTCCTTTCATGCTCAGCCGCAGTCGCCAATTTTGGCTCTGACGTAATATATTAATAGACAGTACAATTTCAGGTCGTTTTCTAATTGAAGTTGAATACATCATAATTTCTTCGTTCGTTATTCAGTACGTAATCGTATTGACATAATGTTTCAACCTTGATGGGGCCTAATGTACATACTAGATAATTAGCTGCTCGAAACACAAACGAGGGATAATTTTGGACGATTACGGGGACGATTGCGGAGCGTTTCACTATGATGATGTGAGTGGCAGAAGTCAGATCTCGTCAGCGAGCACCCAAAGCTTCATGTCAACGCCATACGCCTCTTCCACCCGCTGATCCGTCAAGCCCTTCTACAATAATTATCTCCGGCCTTTCGTCTAACTGAATTATTCCTGAGGTGGAATATTGAACGACCAGCTACCGGTAACAACAAACAATTTTTTATGGACTTAGATGGGGTTTTGGAGGATTTTCAAATGTTTAGAATTTCGCTTTAATAGACAAAGCTGAAAATTTGAACGTATAGAGTTATATTGTACCCTGAAGATGAGCTGTAAAACAAAGCTTCCAGCAAGCCCAGTCTAGCATGACTAAATGAGCAAATTTTGGAACCGACATACCTACCTAGTACTTGCTTGACGTACATAATAGGTACCTAGGTAACTACCATTCATCCTACGTTTCATCATTTTCAGCCACACAAATAAAACATATTTACCGTCGTATAATATATTGTTTATTGTATCAGAATACCACCTTACCCGATTTTTGCTGATTTTTTACGGGATTCATTCCGATTTAAGCGACTGCATCCGACCAGAAAGAGACAGAGACCAGTCATGGATCTTCCTCCCACTTTTTTCTCATCTTCGTTCGGGTAAAGTATAGTATGAAACAGAAAGATATACATAATATATAATTATAATGGGAAATAAGCAAACAGAATCTTTATTTTTCTATACCGGGTCAAAGTGCAGCTTGTAAACTAAATTAATGTAAGTACCACTGTTGTACTCCAAGTTTTCGATAACGGGTCGTTTGGATTACTGATTCAGTGGAACTTCACGATATTTCTGATAATGCCACCTATATGAAACCAATATAAAGATTTAGTGAATATTCACCACCATATTTTTAGAACTTTGATCAAAGTAATCTGCAACACGAATATGGATATGAAACCTTCGCCCTATGGTCTATACCTAGTCTAGAACCTAGTAGTCTTCTATACATATACCTATACCTATAGGCTCACAACCAGTAGGGAAGGGAGAGCGTCTCGCCCGCCAAGAAAACCGCAAAACTCGAAAACGAAGAAGAACACTGTTTGCTCGACAGAGGGTTTTAACAGAAGTAGGGTTTTTAACCCCCCTCCCGGTAACTTGGCCCCCTGGGGGTCTACTGTGTTGATTTTTCGTACACCCATTTTTGAGGGGCCCCTGAGGACGTTTTTCAAATTTCAAACCTCGGGGCCATCAGGTGCCGGAGTTATGATAGTTTGAAAATCGATATTTTTCAAGTTTTTCTACTCCTTCTTGTTGACGTTTTTCTTCTTTGGCATGGCTGCAGCCTCACAGACAAAGGATCGAATTGAAATTTTGTACACACACACACACATTCTTTATGCTCCAAGGAAGTGCCATTTGTGCATTACCCCCCCCCCCCTCCATTACAGTTTCTACGAGTAGGTTATCTTACAGAGTTATTTGATAAAATTAGACACCAGGTTAGCGATTTGATTCTTTTTCGGGAGCTTGTTCACTTGGGCGTTGTAGCGTTGTAGCTCTTTGTTCTCATGAATCTTATGATGCGCTTTTGAGGTGAAGAAAGCATCGGTTGTTCTGTTTGCAATTTTCTCGATATTTGGTTTAGTGGCTGTGGAGTGCTTTGGAAAACTTGAAGATGGTTTATAATTTCCTTTCTAAATATTTTTCTTCTCCGAATTATTTGATTCCCCATAATATAATTATGATGCCTATACTGTGCTCCACATATACCCACCTGACACGTATTTCGTAAATTCCACGTGGTAATGAACAGCTGCTTTACTCCACCTCAAACCTACCATTATTAGGACCTTCTGTCGTTGCGCTCTTCTCTCACATTTAAACCGCTGGCCAACTTTATCGTCATTTGTTGTGATGATGATGTGTACCGGAAGTCTATTGCGTGACACCGCTTTTTCAAGAATGGACGGGAATAAGTTTAGAATCTTCATGGTGGATGTACATAATCAATGATTCAACGCCCGAAATTGATACATTCGTAGCTTTATTATCGATTAAAACCTCCGCTCGTATTACAATAAAACGTTCACGTACCGTTCAGTCTGCCCCTTTTGGATGAATGATCGGTAATTTTTTAGTGGCGATTACAGTCTTCATTAATGTAAACGAGTTCCTAATGTTCTTCCTTATTCATTTCCTGTTTATATTTTCTTATCGTGAGGGGCTTTCCCTTGAAAAACACTTGCCACGATTATCAGAGCTCCAAGGTGTCGTAAAACAGGAAAAGCAAAGGTTAATGGAAGGTAGGTTTAGCGGATGGCTTCATCGATCCAGGCACATCTTCCGATACCTAATACCGATACCCAATCGACAGTAATGAAGCTGGTTGTGGAAGGGTTTTCACACTATGTACTGACCAGCAAATCTCCAAAGAAAATAAGCAATTTTGTTTTTCAAACGAATTGCCACGTCGTCGCGTCAGCAGGCACTGGATCAACTAAAATCATCCAGAGTAAACACCAACCAGTATCCTGAGTTGAAGATAGCACTTCTAACAACACCAGATCCCTATTGTACAGGGGTTGCTGTTGTAGGTTTTTCTTACCTTTTAGATCCTAGTAGGTATATCGTCTATGTACCTGGAGATGTCAGATGAAAATAGACCCTTACCTCCCCCCATGTACATAGATCTTAATCATTATGATACACTCCCTATATGAGCATCATCTAGATACCCCATCACAGAATCCCATCACAGAATTGCATCATCAATACCTGTGCTGTTTGAAAGTTATTTTCTCCGATGATAATCGTTCTGAAACTAGGATGGGCACATATTGTTACCCTCATTGCGAAGATTTAAAACGATTCTTTGTATGAATATCAAGTAGCGAGCTGCACCCCCTCATGTCAACAATTTATATTCAACAGGTGAACGTGGAACGTCGCTAAATATCTAGTTCTAATGAAAAACCATTACTGTTTATGTAGCTTAGCAGCGGAGTGATGAATAAAATTACATTATTTCAGCACCACCTCCTATGGATATCAGGAGTCATATCTATTGCCAAGTTGATGGCGGTATGAATCGCTTCTTTTATTAGACCTTAACATCCCACTGCACCTGTTGTTGTGGAAGATGAAAATATCTCGGTAATATTGATACTTCTACTAACCAAGTTATAGCTCTCCAGCAGGCTTCATTTCACTCGACCGACTGACTGTGCACAAACATTTACTGTAAAAGAGACAAGCGTGTAGCATTCAGTGTACAAGAGAACCCAATATACATATCCCTTCCAAAGTCCTAATGGCCATCAGCATTTTCCACCAAAAAAAAAAATCTTAAGCCCGAAAGATCACTGCTGCTTTAGTGGGCTGAGAAGTATATAGTTACATAATTGCACAGATCTAGAGGCTTACCTAGGTATGCTCATACTTGGTAGGCCTTTGATTTGAATGTTGAAGTACCTACACGCGTTAGACCATCAGCTGAATAGTTTTTGGTGACTAATCAATGTAAATGCAACAAAAAGGCTGGTTTTATGTCTTGGAACTTTGATGTCTTTGAACTTTGACTCGTTGGAAAGACAAAGCGGTTTAGGCTCTGGTGGCACGCAGACACCAAGGCGCCGGCAGTGACACCGCCAAATTTATAACCAAACGAATCCAAACGAATAATTTTGGGCCCTGCGACTTGAGATTTAAATTTTTGTACCAACAAACCGCCAAGAAACGGCCCCTATAAAATGCAAAAACCTGCTAACTTCTGGTCTTCTTTTTTGTATTAAGATGAAGGTTTCTCAAGTTGTTTTAATGCCTGACGCCAAGAACTTTCATATTGTAACTGGTCAACACCTAGTTCAAGTTCAAGCCTGCGCAATTTCAGGTTTTTTGAAATTTTGACCGACCCCTGTAAACCTCAAAAATATCTACATACTTTTAACAATGTTCGACGCAACAATTAGCGCCTGTAGGAATAATACGAGTTTGCTATGGTTTTTTCCAGGTTTGGGCTATAGGTAGTTTAGTTTAATAATGTGTCAAGTTGCTTGTACTATTATGACTCTCATCACTAGTTATTGCTAGTAAAAAGACGTATTTGGTGTAGTAGGTACTGCCACACGTGATTCCAGGTCACCGAACCCACTTGTATTTAGTGAAACTGATAATATTAGGTTATTAATCTTGGAGGGTAGAAAAAGAATTAAAAGGGCACCTGGAAAACGTGTCGCTCGATAGGAATTCGCGTGATATAAACCAATCAACCGATATTTAGGTCAACAAGGCGGATCCAGTTCCGGTTGAGACCCGAGGAAGAAGACTTGCCGAATAAAAACCCACCTGGGCAACTCTCGGAAACCTTCCCATATAAAAGAGAAGGGAATCGCCAGGAAGTGGCCGCCCCGAGGATATGAAGTTGTTGGTGGGAGTTTACAAGGGATCGCTCGTCGTCCTGGCCGGTCCTGGTAAACTGCAGCTGGTGTGGCGACTGCCGTCCTCAAGAAACACTTTGGAGGTCGCGCGCCAGCTTTTGCGTCATAACGACCTGTTGAGGGAGACGAGAAACCGGACGTGGCGGATTTTCCCGAAATGGGTTGGGAGATGCTCTCGACCACTATATCAGCTTCAGCCGGATTTCTTCTTTTTCAGCTCCATAGCGTTGCATAACATCGACGGAATGAAATCTTCCATCAATTAAGCTGAAATGACCCCCATTAACTTATTCGATACCTACATAATCCTCATGAAGTGTTACGAACACAGCAGTGACATCAAGTCAATCATCACGGAGAATAATAACGGACTTCAGGCAACTGTTTTGATTTTTCGTTTCTGCCCTAACACAAGGACAAGTTAACAAGGTCTGGAGATCTCTGCAACCAAGTTTGTCTCTCTTATTCAATTTTGTTAATTAAAAGGAGCCCACAGTTGTAATTTACCTGCCCACCTCTTCAAGTCTGAGAACCCAATACTATTTAGTATTAAATAGTAATGAGCAGGTATTAAATACTCATCTACATTTAACCATTATATTGGCCGTTAGAACAAAAATGCTCTTTATTTCTTATGTATATTTCCGAACAGAAAGACCATGCCCGAATTTCTACCAGAATTGATACATTAATTTTCAATGAATTTAATACTCGTAAATAGCTTTTGTCGAATTTGTGACAATCCATTTTGTTTGGTGATTAGGTCAATTTTGGCAACAGTGAAGTGTATGTGAGAAATTGCGTGATTGAGCAAGTTCCGACCTCCCTCTACATTTACTCTCAGAGGACATCGAGGGGGGGAGGGACTCTGCAAAACAACCTTACCGTCGAAATTTGATTAAATTCAAGTGGGACAAATTGGGGCTTGACCCCCACCTGCCCTAAACATTTTTCATCTCACTAATTTTATTAAACCTTTCCTTCGTGTAGTTATGTTGATCTCCAGGGCAATGCGTACTGAACTGTGGGCTGAGTTCTTTCGAAGAAAATAATAAACCGTTTTGGAAGAACTAGCAGCGTTTCATGTGTTGAGGATACAAAAGGCCAATGAAATTGCAGTTTGTGAAGTTTTGGGGCTGAGAGCGCTCAAGATAATACCGATGTTCTATTGTGAGGAAGAAGAGGTTCCGTTATGAGAGAACGAATGGTGAGAAGGGGCAGAAAGTAACTGTATAAGAGCTGAGGGTGGTGACCCTAAGACATTAAAGTGAACTTACGGTCCTACTTGACTTAATGCACGTTTGGTGAAGTCAGACCGCCTCCAACTGCCCCCGAACGGCTCCAATCTTTACCCCCGTAGCCCGCACGCAATTTATTCCCACTCCCGGATCTCCACCTTGGGTAATCCTGCGGACGGTGGGGACTACATTTGAATGCAAATCTCCTGGTAGAGAGATCCTGGAAAGAGGTTTCGGCGAGGTCCAGCGGCGCCCCGTTGTAAGTTAGTTACAACTTGAAAATTGCCTATTGACACATCATTGTCACGTGACGAACGAGAAACCCGTGGTCGAAACAGGAAAATGTCGGCATAGGAAAAACGCTGCAATAATTATATAGTATGTCCCTTCTTCTTAGTTCACTGTTCGATTCTGTGGTCAATGCCTACCCTCCTACTCCCCCCAGGAAAGCCCTGGAGTACTGCCGGGGAATCACAGTTTCATAAATATGCGGTGGATTCAAGAACTCTATCATTAATAATTTTTTTTTGTTCTTTGAGCGTAACGTTTGTTCAAGTGCAATAGTTAGTTACCTACCTACCTATAAACGAAATTTGAAATAACATTCATTCTTCAAATGGAATAATATCACGGAACAGCTAACTCGATTTCATACAGCCATGCATGGTTATAATCAGGTGTTAATCAGCATCAGTATTATAATGAGCAATGATATCTAGGCTGGATGTATGCCGGTTAATTCACGATCATGTTGACGAAGCTTTTCGGTGCACACTTCAGGCCCTTACTGCGCGAACGAACGGCTGGACGTTGTACTTCGGGTGGTCTCGAAAAATTCCCAAGTTCGTGATCATTGAGATAAAGGAGTCCTGGAAGTGTCAACCCCTATTTTTCACCCCTTAGAGATGACTGAAAGCAACGCTGATCTTTGCAGACCAGCTAGACCCCAAATGAGGCCAACAAACCAAATTTCATTCATTGTGGTGCATAGCAACTAAGGAAAATGTACGTTCCAAAGGTTAATTATTGAACATTATTGAACCTACTGGTGTTTTTGCATGTCCTCATTGTAACTAAAATAGCACTACGCAATGCTATCAAAGTTACCCGTTGCTATTTAAAATAGTAACTGCTATTTAAAAATATATAATACAGTAGAAGTAGCTTATAGTGATCGAATTGGGACTGACCGGAAACAATCACTATACGCGGCCAATCTCTACAAGCGTCTTCTACTGTACATACTTTGTGATGATTTAAGTCATTTATACCGATATTGGCGAACTGTGACCCCCAAAATTGACCTATTTTTGATTATTATTATTATATTTTTGAGGAAATTTTTATCAAAACCGATAAAGTTATCTTCTGTTTCGGGTCACCATTCAATACCGCTTGGTGAATATATACCAGTTTTCGAAGATTTCAGCCAGTTTTACCTATTCTGTCGACTTTTGACCCCCCCAAAAACTCAAAAACTGGTCGCTATAACAGACCTTTTTGATCACTATAACAGGCCAATTCCCTGTGTGTTTACATACAGCCGATCGGGACCTGACTGTTTCTATCCTTATATCCGACTTATTCCTTTAACCGCCTTTCTACTAAGCGACTTCTACTGTATAACTACGGGAAGAAGAATAGCTGTGTGACTCGTCCATATCGTCAGGTAACTAGGTCTTTGTAACCTCTCTAGGTATATATTTCTTCTTGACGGGTGTACCGCTAAATTACCTGCTCTATTATACTCATTGTCACTAGGTATCCTGCAAGTTGGATTTGAGACCCTTGGCAACTACTTAAGGCCAACTGCAGTATTTGTAATTGTTGTGTTCTGAGTAGCCTGTTTTTTAAGCGAGTAATTATTATTGGTAGGAAGGTCTCAGCTTCATTTCAGCCGCAACTGTAGCTTGAGGTATTGAACGATCTACTGATGCCACCTCATGGGTACCAAGGAATATATAACATTTCTCGTTATAAGCAAATAGGCAAAGTGAATTCACTCGAATATTGATTTAATCTCGTGGAGGCAAATCATATGCAGGTGGTTGTTACTGAAATCGTTAATCACGAATCGGTGGGGGGGTCTGTCCAAAGATGGAATCTCCTTGATCAATGGACCGCCCTTGGGATCTCAGCTGGAGAAGAGATAAGTTTGACAAACTAGGCTATGATGCCTTTCTTAACTACCATTGTTGAGCATTAGGTTGCATAACGCCCCTGGAGGCACCGCATCGTAACTCATCCATTGATGCTTCGGCGACGTAAGAATCGGCCTTCGAGGGCAAAACCAACACTGTAAAGTGAGTTTGTAACTATGTTACCAAGATACGAGGACGATCCGGTTTTCATTGTGATTTAGGGGGGGAAGAGGGTTCCCGGTATTCATGCAAATATTCCTTCAAAAGAACCGGCGGTGGCCGTGCAACCGATGAGTTTGTTCCTTGAAGGCCTGAAAAGATACAGAAGGAGTTTTCACCGCTAGTGATGACAGAATCAAGGTGACTCCTTAGGACTTCACAACATTAACACTGGAGAATGTTTATTGACTTTTATTTATTCCACTCTTGAAAATTATTCAGAAATCGAAAATGCGGATATTCAAGGTAAGCTCATTGTTACCTACTTTGTTGTAGCATATGGTTCTGGAATGACTGATTTTTCCAAATTTCCTTTTCGTGTTGTTTGTTGATGAGAAAAATCGAATCGGTTCGCCGGAATGGCATATATTTGTTCAGTTTCCCTGCATCCTGCACACAGCCAAGCGGGAGATAGCAGCCGCCATAAAATGCCGTAACAAGGAAACTATGGAGGTGGCGAGTGCTGGGAAAGGCCACAACAGAGGAGGGTCGGATCTCCCATTTTCTCCAGAAGAAGATGTCAGTGTCGCTGTTTGGGATGATTACCGGCCATGGCTACCTCTAAAAGCATTTATTCAGACACGCCGATATTATATCCATTGTGTAACCTGAAGGACACGGACCCGGCACTGGATGAGATACGCGGGTCCACACCAGAGGAACAGATAATAGGCAGTAAGGTATTGGGTCCACGCCAGAGAGATATTGGGCAGCAAGACGTCAAATGCACTCAAGGACGGCCGTAGGTTTAAAAAAAGTTCGGTTTCCAAGATTATGTGGAAAGCGGTAATGACGTCACCGAACCGATTCGATTTTTCTCATAAACAAACAACAAATTCCAGAACCATGGGAATTCCCCATCTCACCACTACCTCATCTCAGTGTTTACTGTCAAATTTAAAAAAATAAAATAAAAAAATACGTGGGTAACCCACTAAGCGCTTCATGAGAGGAACGGCATACAGAACAGTGGTCTAGACAGAAAGAAATAGGATGTGATAATGATAACTATTATAGCAGAATTGCGATAACTATTATTATATTGTAAGTATAACATACATTCATTCTTTTATTCATCTCGAATCAGGATTTATTTACATACCTGAAAATTCCATTATTTGCTGAGCTATACAAGTATTGACTCAAAAATATTTCCGTTTCGTCACGACCTGCTGGTCACACTGGGGGCGGTCTTCGAAAGAGTTGCGCGAGCTGAGGTGACCGACACAGGATGAGTTAGCCATTTGGCCCGACTCGTGGTCAAGGAATTTTTTGTTAGCTTTTTTTTTCTTTTCATGAAAATTAAAGTATTATAATAGAATACAGCAGGTTCACAAGAATATGCCGATATTGTCACTTTTTGAACTGTGACATTTTCTGAAGGACTTTCTTTTCAAATCGAAAGAGGTCACCTCGGAGCAATTCTATCACGACTATCTGGACATACAATGGTAAACAACATGTAGGAGGAATAAGAACAGTTGCCAACGCGTGGGGCTTGTTTCGTGGGGAAGAGGTTGAGGGGTTTTTGCCATAAATGCACAAGAGGATTTTAGGTGCAAATCTATTCTGTGTTCGAAAATGCGAAATGAGGTATAATTCCAGTGGGACTAATCATAAGATGGATATTTTCAAGTTCAAGGTAGTGTGAAAAGTACGCTGTAGGTAGAAGGTTAAAGTGCGTGAAAATTTAATTATTTCGAATTAGGAGAAATGAAATATGCAAAAGAAAACACTGGAATCCGAGAATCACTAAACTATCAGGATGTAACCAACAGAGTATCCATAGTGATCCATTACTTCTCTGTGCGTACTGTCCGCGTATTATGTAAATAGGTACCGTACCTACCACTAACGTTCATCATTCAACTTCACTTTCATCTTCATCTCCTGTCTGTAAATTTTGTTTACTAGTTTTTGTTATTTACAAGCATGAATACTGCATCTTTGCGTTTAAACTCACCGATATTCCGTACCAGGTTTCCATTTGAACCCGGAGACTCGAATACGTAAATATACCTACATCACACGCCCGCCTTTTACACAGCCCAATTTCTGTTTGTCAGTCTCGTCTATTGAACTCCGATTTAATTGTGCATGGAACTTGAGAAACTAGTCTGAGTAACTGCAGAAGCCGCGATGCGAGTAATCTGCACACGTCCCCTGTAATGCATCACTTAATAACATTTGTGTTATAAACTGTTTTAGCGAATTTTCAAAGAAAATGAAGCTATTGCAATGGCTTCGAAATTTAAATAATATAAATTTTTGGAAATTTTCTTCATAGAAATCCGTTTCAGACCATTCTAAAACGATTCCTGAAATTTAACACTTTTTTATATGTATATATATATATATGTGTCACTCCAGACGATAACTCTCGATAGAATTGAGATAAACAGCTCAAATTTGCACAAAAAATCTATCTTGGCAATCGAAAGGCTAAGTTCGAAGATGGGCGAAATTGGCCTACTCTAAGGAGGGTTTTGGCGCATTTAAAGTGCGCAAAAATTACCCAAAAATCCCCAAAATGTTATTTTCCAACAAGTGACCCCTCATTTTAAAGGTTTTTGCACGCTGAACACGATGGTGGAATCGGATTTTAGATATCTTGATCCGTTCTCAAATTAGAGCATTTAAAGTGCGCAAAAATCCCCCAAAAATCCCCAAAATGTTATTTTCTAACAAGTGACCCCTCATTTTAAAGGTTTTTGCACGCTGAACACGATGGTGAAATCGGATTTTAGATATCTAAATCCGTTCTTAAATTAGAGCATTTAAAGTGCGCAAAAATTACCCAAAACTAGGATAATCTTTAAACTCTTACCCCCCCCCCCCACCCCCTTAGAGTGGTCAGATTGAAAAATGTGAGAAGTATTAATTGAAGACGAGAGTTCGAAGCAAAACAAAACCATAGCCATTAATTCGAATATTTCTTTGAAAATTCGCTCATTAAGTCATGCTGCATGACTGGTTTTTTCAGTGATTTGTTTATTTGATAAAAAAGCTGTAACATAGAAAATCCTGATGCACCTGGATACTCCTGCTGCATCATCTTTTCTCCAAAGAGGGCTGTTGTTAAATGGATTTCCGCGGGCCCGGAGGATTTTTTCCCCCCAAAAAATTAAAATTTGGTGCTCCATGCAACCGTTTGCGGGACCCCCCTCATTTTTGAATTCTCTGCCAATTAGGAACTTAGACAATACTTCCATAGTAAATTCATACTGCCATTATAAAAATATGAAGAAAAAAACAAACAAAAAACTCACAGTTGCACATAATTTGGACAGTGATGATTTAATTCGAGGATTTAGTATATTTACTACATTACCAAAAGATGTTTTTATTTTCAAACTAATGTTTCTTTTTTCGTTTTCTTCCTGTGTTTGCAGAGGTTTGCTGTTCAGTCCTTTGGGCATTTCCTGTCCATCCGAGTGGAAGTTAATTTTACTAAATATGGCAGATACCGACAATGGAGTAAGAGTAGGACGGTACCTAAAATGAGAGTTGGTTTGTACTATCAATTCAATTCAATTTTTTTATTCAGCAAATATTTTATACAACAAATATAATGATTTTTAGAGAGTCTATATACATAATACAAGATCTAAACTTATGTTGGTTTGAGCCTAAGGTCAATGTGACCCGTCCAGGCTCGTCTCTTCCACCACATTTATTACTGCGTAAGTATGTACCAGCAGTTTCAATGACAAAACACACCTTAAGTGTTTGGAGAATGAGTTACATTGATCAAGAACCAACAGTATTTACAGGTTATTCCTAAGTAGTTAGTAAATACACTTAATGCTACGAAGGCTGATCTGTATTTTTATCCTAACTTAAACTTAATTATAACAACACTTTCTTTATTTTCAAGCTCAAAATAATCTAGAACTAGTCTTTTAAATTTTCCTGTTGATGTTGAAGTCTTGGTTAGGAGCGGTAACTGTTCAAATAGGGCTGGAGCTAGCCATGGAAATTGTCGAGTGTAGAAATCATTATGTGCCTGTGGTTTCTGGAGGACATAGTTGGCATTTGTTCGAGTCGGTCTAATCACCGCTTGCTTAGTAAATAAATGCAGGTGTTTATGCACATACAAAACAGTTCTGTGAATTCAAGCCATTCTGGGAGTGAGAACACCGAAGTGTTTGTATAGGTAACTAGTTGAAGTACGTTTATGGGAATTAGTTGCAAGTCTCAAAAGTTTATTCATTGCTATGTTTATACTATTAAAGGTTGACGCATAAGTACCTCCCCAGACAATGATACCATAAGTTAAAATGCTATATACATCAGCATAATACACCATTTTAAGGATTTCTTTCGTTAGCCATCTTCGTAGCATCAGAAAGTAATGCATGGATTTCCTGATTTTATTCACTAATTCAGCTACATGATCCTTCCACTTGAGATGCTGATCCACGTGCACTCCTAGGTATTTTATTGTATCCAGCCTTTCTATTTCCATGCAGCTGCACAAATTTCTTACTACGCCACAGTTTTCCTTGTGCACTTTAAGTTTAGAGTCATTTGGAAGTCCTGTTTTGTTTATTGAGAATGTAATGTATGTACTTGGTTTTCGAAAGGTTCATGGTGAGACTATTTGTGCTAAACCATTTGGCTATTTCATAGACAGCCCTTTCTGCGCAGTCCTTTCAGTTTAGTAAAATTTCCCTTAAGTCCCTAAGTGAGCATTATACTCTCAGTATACCACTACAACTTATAATGCGCATTTTATAATAGCAGGTAGGTAACTACCATACCTATGTACCTATTTTGCTGTTAATTTTTAAAAATTCATTTTTAGGTACCACCTTTAGATTTGTCGAAACGGGGGGGGGGGGGGGGGCTGATGGAATAGAAACGGCCCTGTTTCCAAATACCATGACAAAGAAAAGGAACATTTCGTGTTTTTGGACCATGTTGAGCCCGACGTAGAAAATCACAACTTCTCATCACAGGAAATATAGACATTGCTCAGGGTTCTTTTTTTCTTTTCAAACTTTTACTAAGTGCTCTCAGTGCGGGTAGTCCGAATTTAGAAAACTCTTCTCCAACAAAGATCTGGTGTATCAATATCAATTCAATTGTCGCTCCCATCGAATCAATAGATAAAGGTGTGATATCAAATACCCATCCTCTGCCCTAATGTCTAAAGGGAAGGAGGTGAAGAGGATATTGAACGGACCCAGATGCTCGTGACAGGGGCTCGCGTTATCTCTGGAGGGAAAACTGGCGTCAGAAGACGCGACCCTGATGACAACCATAGTCGCTTGCCCGCTTCCAAGATAAAACTTATACGAGTTCTTCCGTTGAAAGGTAATTGACTTTTACTCTGTAGAGGAAGATGAACTTCAAAGATTGAAAGATGGATAATAAAACAATAAAAGGCAATTGTCTGCTTATTTGTTCCCAAGTACTTTACGGCTCGTGCTGATACATCATCGCGAGTTTGATCTCTATTGTTTCCGTTGCGTCGCCTAAGAAGGACAATGTTGCCTCGGGACGATTATACATCCATCAAAATCAGGATTTTTCTTTTATTTCAATTTCTGCTTCGTTCCGGAGTTGGAGTCATCGTTCTCTCCCACGCCGAAATGTAATTAATTATCATAGTCAAGGTCGCAGAATATTACTTATTGTATTTCTGTAGTCAAGTGTAATTGTCTTCAATGGTAGTACCAAACGTTAGGGAGGCTGTACTTCTACTAAGGCTGTGCATTTGTCAGACTAGGTGGCTTTCTATTTCGCGAAAACCGATCACCCTCAAAATGGCCACCATGACTTGAAATTTTGAAAACTAATTATTTATAGTTTTTGGTGTCATCATGTCGCCAAATAGAAGCGCCGCAGTGACGACAACGGCACTAGTACGAGTAAATGCAAAAACTGCTAATTTTGAGTACAAGTGTTTGACATTTTGGATTGTCCAAAATTATTGTACTGAAATCGCTTTTTTGGTGCCACTGATAGCAAAAACCTTTTAGCTTCGGCTGTTAGAATTGAAATGTGGTTCGCAGGTGCTCAAGTGCCAATAAAAATCCAGATCCAGTTATAGACAAATGTCCCAACCTTCAAGGTATGGTAGAATGGATTTATCTTCGTGACGGCCAAGTTCAGCCAAGTTCCTGCAATGAACAGTCACAACAAGAGACCTCATTGGCACAGAGGGAATGTGGTTCCCAGAGATGCAGATGATGCAAAACAAACAAAAAATGTCGGAAGAGTAGATAAGTGGAGATAGTCCTGATATTTTTTGGTGGAATAATGGGCACATGTACTTGGAACACCATGCACGTATGATGGGTGAGAAGAACCTATAATTTCAGAAGACCAATATCTACTTTAGTTCTATTAAAGACGAGTTTTACATATATTTGGGTAATATAAGTACTGGCAGTGATGTTAATAAGCTGACATGAAATGTCATAAACATATTGGTAAGTTTGCTCAAAAGTGGAAGTGAAACGCCCATTTTTTGCGCGGGTGAATCATTGACTCCTCACCAAGAGGCGTAGTTTACCTGGTTTTGCATGTATGACAAGGTGCTATTATACGTGTTTGGTTATGCCATGGTATGATCGGTGTGGTAGGTAGGTGCCTCCGATTACCAACTCCCACGCACACGCACATGGAAAACCTTTGAAGGCGGATGATGAACTCGACGAGAGGACATGAGGATCATCTTCGCCTGCCCATTTCGCCACGCTGGTCCCCGTCCCATTCTCTCGCCTTTTTCTTGTCAGTTGCAGCTCAGATATTTCCACGTCATTCCCCCTTCACTGAGAATGCATTAACGATAGATACGAAAAAAACTGACGAAAAAGCCATATTGGAAAAAAACGTTCTCGAAGTAAAAACACGCTTGTATTATATATAACATAGCGTACGGAGGATTATTGTGGTGGAAGGCGGTGAAAAAGTGTAGTCATCCTCAATTACAGATTATATCTTTACACTATGAAAAGTTACGAAACGTCTTGGACGAAACTGAAGCAAAGAAAAACACGATAAAAGAGGCGGTCAAGGGCAAAACCACAACCTCAGATTCATACCTTGTGTCTGGACAAAATTTCGACTTGCACAGTCGCATCTCGATAACTCGAATTAATTGTGTATATCATTAATAGTTAGCAACATGATAGAAGTTTGAAAACCGGAGTTAGGATTTTGAAATATCGGTACCTACCACCGCCAATGAAATTCTGAAGAGAAAACGTGTACAGATGAGTAGAGGAAGGTTTGGCTTATTAAAAATCTTCAATTATCCCCTCCATTTCAGAACATTAGAAGCAAATAATAGAGATTGAATATTCAAGTAAAGTACGACCAAGTGTTGGAAAACCACCAATGCGGTTGGAATCAAATTTCTGGAATTTGAAGTTTATGGATAATAAATCGAGTGTCTAAAGCTCAAATTTTTCACTTCTCTTGGTTTTCCAAATTTCACCACAAAGGAGTGGAGTTGTATCTTAATGTAATCATTTCATCTGGTCAGAAAAGGACAAAACTCAGCCGAGAATGAAAAGAACCACATCCAAATCCGTTTCAGACCGTCCTGAATCCAAATCTGTGAAAAAAACCCATAGGTGCGTGGTGTGTGTGTGTGTGTGCGTGTGTGCGTGTATGTGTGTGGGGGTGACAAAATATTGTGTGCGCTGCTCAGGGCCTAATTCTCAACCGATTTACTTGTTAATTTGTTTCGACGCAGAATTCCGACTAACTGTGCACTACGTCGCCGGAGGGAGAGAAAACGCGGGATTCTCTGCAAATTTTGCGTCCGCTGCCCGTATTCTCCACTTCTGAAGCTGCCACACGGCAGATGTAGGTATATAAGAAAGTAGGTTGCAAACAAATCTTAAGTCAATAAATTCACAATGATCTCATTTATTTACAATATTATTGGGGCATTGTTATGTCACCTAATCAAATGTAGGTAGTCAAACATTTACATGAGCTGTTCATATCGCGTCACTAGTCACGAAATTAGGTAATTAAATTGCACAATGATTCATCATCATAATCATCGATCTCATATAATATACTTCGAGACCATCTGCAGTGAGTAAGAGTGATCTATACACCAACATAAGGGACGTCCACTCTATTGCATGCATTAGCCTTAGCCTACGGGATGTTTTTAGCGAATTTTCGAAGAAAAGGAAGCTATTGTTCTCGGTCCAAAATTTTTAAAACTCGAATTTCCGAAAGATTTTTATACCAAAATCCGTTTCAGACCATCCTGAATTCACTGCCGAAAGACACCAAAAATTATATGTATATATATATATATATTTATATATATATTTATATATATATTTATATATATATTTATATATTTATATATGTATGTGTCATTCCAGACGATAACTCTCGAAAGAATTGAGATAAAAAGTTCAAATTTGCACGAAAAATCTGTCTTGGCAATCGACAGGATAAGTTCGAAGATGGGCAGAATCGGGTCACTCTGAGGGGGAGTTTTGGGGAATTTTAGGGGGGGGAAATTACCCATAAATTCCCAAAATGAAAAAGTCTGACAAGTGACACCTCATTTTAAAGGTTTTTGTACGCTGAACACGATGGTGAAATCAGAATTGCAATATCTCATTCCATTCTCAAACTGGAGCACTTTGAAGATGAAGGAACGTGGTTATTTCTTGAGATGTTCTTCCTGGTTCGTCTGCTCTAATCTGATAACGGAATGGGATATCGCAATTCTGACTTCACCATCGTGTTCAGCGTTGGAAAATCTACAAACCGAGGTGTTACTCGGCAAAAACAAAAAATGGAACAAAAAATTTGTTACGTATCCAATACCTACTCTTCTGGTATTCAAAACATTTTTGATTTCCCCCTCCCCCTCCTTCCAACCCAAATTTTACTTTGCGTAAAACTACTCCTGTTTTAATTTTGTATGGTATCAAGTTGGGAAAACATTGGCCGAAAATTAATTTTCAGAAAATTGTAGGCGGAGGAGGAAGATGCCGAAAACTTCGAAAATTCGCTCTTATAGCCATGCTGCATGACTGTGGTTTTTATAGATACATTAACATTTTCCTAGTAGCTGACATTTCACTTTGTTAACAAGACGTACCAACGGGGCACATTCGAGCAAAGGGTGTGGGGCAGATTCGACAGGTGAAATAGTGTGAAATATTGAATACATCATTATCGCATCTGTTTTCAGGATTACCAAGGTGGAGCAAGACTTGTGATCACTTTTAGAAGGGGGAAAAATTGTCCTCCATCATCAAATTATTTAAATTTTTGCATTCCAGACCAGCAGATTTCCAGAATTCTCAGATTTTCCAGAATTTCAAATTGAGAAAAGTATGCTATTAGCCTTTTGTATTGTTCTCTCTGTCTTTTATATTGTCGGTTGTTGTACAATATTATGTTACCATGAAAATATATCTTAGGCTTTGTCCTGGATTGTTAATAAAACAGTGTAAATTATTAAGTACACTGTGGTTTATTATGCTTAGATCACTGTTTTCTGTGTTCAATACCTGCCTATCCTCGAGGTTCCTCCAGGAAAGCCCCAAATTGAGTAATGGAGCCCATCAGGCCATATCAGGCCCATCAGGACACATTCATAAATCTGCGGGGGATTCAAGAATTCTGTCTATCGTTGTTTGTTGTTATGCATGAAGCATAACGTGTAGTTTTAAAAAGTTGAAAGAAAATTCCTGCCCGTAGTTTGAAGAAAAGCCCCTAAAACTGTTGCCAAAATCGCCGGGCCATAGTTCATGAGAAATTGAGTATTTCAGATTTCGCGTTTGCACATGGGCAGTGGCCATACCAATGATCCGACTATTCTATTGTGGACCACGTGTGGCCCAACCCGCAAATTTTAATAAAATTTGAATCGAATTGAGAAAGTTATACGTTTGGCAACGGACACAGACGGACAGACACCGAACCAAATTTGTTCAAGTTGCAAAAGTACCAACCTATCAATTTTTGCGGCGCCTTGTATGGTTAAGTGCGCCTAAATAAAGAAAAAAAATTCACACTCACGATGAAGAAACTTTTCGGTTCAAATTTCAGGGCCTTCCTGTGAACGAACGAACTGTGCTGTATGCGGTATAAAAAAAAAACCTCTAAGTTCGGACCAATTTAAAAACGTAGGTGATAAAAACGCACCCTTCTATTGGAATAAGTTTTCGAGCTACGGCTTCTGAAAATGTCAACCCCTATTTTTCACCCCTTAGTAAAGCCGAGCTTCGCCGACCAACTAGACCCCAAATGACCTACAAAACAAACCCTATGAACCAAAATTCCAATGATTTTGGTTCATAGAAACTAACTTAGAAAAGTGCCTGGTACGGCGTACGCCGGACGGACAGAAATTGCTTCATTCCATTTTCGGATTCTACGTACCTTGAAACGTAAACAATCAAATTTTAAGGGGGGTTAAATTCGTTCTTTTGTGCTCGATTCCAAAGGTTCATTATCGAAAATAATAAATCGAAAAACCTTAGCAAGAAACTGTCGAATTTTTTCTTACTGGTTGACAGAAACGATTCGTTTGGCCGCTGCATGCAATTTTTCTTGTAAAATATTGATTGGCAGGGATCAAAACCATAATGCCACATCGGAAATACGTAAAAAAGTGAGAAAACCTCATTGTGGTTACCGGTTATGATGGAAGGAACCCAATTCGGCACGTTGGTAGAACTTCCTATCCGTAACAGATCAGCTAACAGCTTGAGAAGTGCACTCCTTCTCCTCAATAAACGGTAAATAGACCGAAAACGGAGTATTTGTTGGTCCTTCAAGTGGAAAATAGCTGAGAATTTTCAATAAATTACTGTTTTATCAGAGTGACCGGAGTTGACCGACCTCGTCGGTTCATGATCTCTCAAATCGTAGGTACCTAAGTGGTTCCTTCCCCTTTCTTTTGGTTTATTATTCTCTGAATAATACACCTATGTAATCGCTCAGCAAAAAATTTTTATAACCCCCCTCAAACTTTTTTCTTTTCCGTTTCAAGGTGCGTAGATTCAAAAAATGCAATGTCCGTCCGCCGTCCGCCGTATCACGTGTACAGGCTTCATTTTCGGTCTAAAAAAGTCGTTCTTTCGCACACATGCTCCATTTGGGCCCTAGTTGTGTCCCGAAACTTTTCAGCCCGATCGGAATATACCCTGGGGTGTTGTGAGTGAAAATGTGTGTAAAAATAGGTACTTTTTGCGTTTTAGCAACATGTTGGTAACATGAGCTTTTGAGGTATCGTTTTCCATGTTTTTGGGGACGAGAAGATCGAATATGAGGTCGATTTTGGCCAAGGAGTGGAAAATTGAGGTTGTACCAGATGTTCAGCTCCCAAAATTGATTTTTTATGAGGCAAAAACCTGCGAAATCGTCTGAAATCACCATCAATTTGTAGAATAGCACTAGGAAAAGTTTCAACACGTAGATCAAGACGATTAAGTGGCACTACCAATGATCATGGATAATTTGAAAAAAAAAAAGATCGTACCTACCTAATTTGTGTTTTGGGGGCCAAAATTGGTGGAAACCATCAGAAATAGCTATTTCAATTATTTCACATGAAACAAACAATAAATGTAGGTACAGCCAACATTTCTGTAGAATAATAAACCCCATGTGACAAGGACTTTGCAGCGTTTTTCTTCTCCAAATCGAAATAAACAAAGTGTTCCTGTTTGACGTCAAGCGATATGACGTCAAGAATTCTTCTGTTAGTGTGATGATTAACAGCTTCCTTGCGTGGTACGTAGGTGTGTAAAGCGTAACTTACTAGTAAGTTTGTGGCAGCAGCCACTTCCAGGCGAGCCTTTTCAAATGCAAGAACCAATTAAAAACGCTGCAAAGTCCTTGTCACATGGGTTTATTATTCTATTGGAGTTCTAGAGATTCTTTTTGGCAGTTAAATTTATTGTTTCTTTCATGTGGAATGATTGAATTAGCTATTCCTGATGATTTCCACCAATTTTGGCCCCCAAAACATGAAATAGGTACACTTTTTCCCCCCAGATCATCTTTGATCATTGGTAGTGCGAT
Organism: Leptopterna dolabrata; assembly: GCA_954871275.1. NCBI lineage: Eukaryota > Metazoa > Arthropoda > Insecta > Hemiptera > Miridae > Leptopterna > Leptopterna dolabrata. The sequence continues at coordinate 11,571,078 of OX940981.1, read as the reverse complement.
TTAATGGTCTTGATTCAGCTGTTTACACTTTTTCTAATGTTAGTATACACATTGATGGTGATTTCAGACAGTTTTCCAGGTTTTTGACTAAAAAAAAACAATTTTGGGAGCTGAACCAATGGTAAAACCTCAATTTCCGCGTCTTTGGTCAAAATCGACTTCATATTCGGTATTCTCGTCCCCAAAAACATGGAAAACGATACCTCAAAAGCTCATTTTACTAACATGTTGCTAAAACGCAAAAAGTACCTATTTTTACACACATTTTCACTCATATAACACCCTTGGGTATATTCCGATCGGGCTGAAAAGTTTCGGGACACAACTAGGGCCCAAATGGAGCATGTGTGCGAAAGAACGACTTTTTTAGATCTAAAATGAAGCCTGTACACGTGATACGGCGTACGGCGGACGGACATTGCATTTTTGGAATCTACGCACCTTGAAACGGAAAAGAAAAAAGTTTGAGGGGGTGTTATAAAAATTTTTTGCTGAGCGAATACATAGGTGTATTATTCACAGAATAATAAACCAAAACTTGAAATTTTGAGTAACTTCCAAAACAGCAGTAATAATGTTGAGTAATATATTCAAGTACCTAATAGTTTATGGATTTGAGTAGGGTAAAGCCCTTCAAACCTTTTGCAACTGTGTTTGACAACCTGATTATACTCAGGTTATACAAGTTATACTCTTTGAACCGTTAATATTCATTTGGCAAAGTGTCCTCAGTCCTCAGTGTCCTCTTATAGTATTTCTTACTTCAGCAATTTTAGGTGTTATTCAATTTTTTAGACTTTCCAACCTTTGCAACTTCTAAATTTGGAAAATATAACTGCTATTAAAAACGATCTCCCTCCCCGTTAGATACCTTCCTTGCATTTTCTATCCTGAACGTGAGCAGGGCGCATTCTGCGTACTTAACCCAGGCTGTCTATTGATACCAACCTAACTTGCTATTAATTAACATGAATACCAGTTGTAACAATCACTTTCCGCCTCGCATGAGACCATCTCGAGCTTTCCACCAAAAAATTAAGGAGGGTTTATTTCGGTACATTTTTTCATTTCCCCTTTAGTTGGGAAAGAAATAGCCCTTGTACAGGTACAGGGTGTCTCGGTACAAGTCAGCAGGAAACCTGGAATCGATTTTACAGGTCAATTCCGATCGAAAATATCTCCTAGAAAGCTTTTTCTTTCCTTAGTTAAATCCTTTTTTTACGTTTTTTTATCTCTTGTATATCATTTTCCCAACATGGCCGTAACACCCATTTTTTAAATTTAAAAAAATTGTGTACGTTGAAAAGCTCGTTAAATTTTCTTTCAGAATAATGCTAATTTTCAATCATTTTTGAGTGGTACGAACCCTTGAAATTCTCGCTTGAAAATCGGAATTTGGGGAATTCCAGAAAATACTTAACGAGAACCTTCAAAGCGTTCAGCTCAGGGCCGACTGAGGAAAAATAGATTTTCCGAAAAAAATTACGCATTTTTGGTTGGGAGTATCACCATTTGACTCAGCATCATAATTATATGGAAAACGATGTTATCCAACTTCTCTAGTCATGGTTTGGTCGAGTATAATAGTCCATCAAAAAGGAAAAAAACCCAGAGGTTTTTTTGGATTCAAACGCAATTTTCTCTATCAACTTTCTATCAAATTAAAAATTACCAAGCCACTGGAATGCTGAGATCCTGAGGAAGTTTTTCCCTCCAAGAACAAGTGGAATTTGAGTTGCCTTTTCTTAACTAGAGAGCTTTGACATTTTTTATATTTTCTGAGATTCTCCAAATTCCAATTTTAAGCGAGCACTTTAGGAATTCTGTCCACTCAAAAATGCGTCAAACTGGCAAATTTTGAAAAGAAACTTAACGAGAATTTCAAAGGCAGTCCCCAATCGTTTTTTGTGGTTTACAAAAAATTGTTGTTTTATGTGAAAAAGGCGTGATTTACGAGGGAAAAAGTTAAATCGTCGAAAAACAAGAAAACTAAAGGTTAAAAATTCCAGTCATGCATAGCTTAAGGAGCGAATTTTCATAGAAATAGTTTGGGAAATTGAGAATTTAAATCAATGGTCAACTGCCAGAGCATTCGTTACGGCCTGACTGGCACTTGTTGAGACCAGATTGGCACGTCGTGCAGAAAAATTATGTGAAAAAATCGTCCTAGGGTGTTCTGAACCAAACGGTTGTGATTTTGATCACTCGATGCAGTCTGAACGTGCTGAAACTACTTGCAATCGATTCAGTCAAAAAACATCGACCAATAAAAACATGGAACGACAAAACCACATACACACACATGCCTACATAGAAAACTATGCAGTTTTTTTGTATTTCGGACTACAATTTTGTGAATTTGGTACGCTGGGTGCGTCTAATCGGACTGGGAATATAAGTTGCAATCGATTCAGCCCGCAAAAAACATGATGGAGAAAATTGAGAAACTCCTTCTTCCGCCCTCGATAGCTCCTCCTCAGTTACGAGTTTCATCGAAAGGACCACTCTATAAAAAAATCAAAGTGAACTTACAAATCTGATTCAACCGTTGAGGAATTCGATCGCCTTGAAAAAGGGCGACTTTTTACGTGCGTTTCTGTGGTTGATAATGACTAAGTTCCATTATTTGTTTGGTATGCGAGGTGGGACATCCTGTCCTATATACCAATAAAGGATTATTAATATTATTACCCCACATTCCTATGTTGCTGAAATCCTTCTTGTTTTGTTTTTCTGGACCAAAACTTTGTAAGTTTGGACCGCTGCGCACAGTGCGATCGGGCTGGGTATCGAACTCATCATCTTGCGGAATCGGATTTTTCTGGGCAAGAACGAATTTTTTACCATGGAAATTGAGGGTCTTATCGTGCGGAATGATATACACGCACGCATATATATACGAAAAGTGAAAATCTATAATTTAGATCTCCGATGCGCCAAACGGGTTTTGGAGGGGTTTCCGGTTCACTGGGAGCATCTCTGACATTTTCGAACGAGCCAAATAGCTGCATTTTCTGTGAAAATTTGCTAAAAATTGTTAGGAAACATTTTTGATCAGAAATGGCCTGAAAAATCGATTCTCGGCTTCTTGCAGACCTGTTTCCGAGACACACTGAACTATTTAACACTACTAACACAACTATTACTAACACTAACACTGCAGTATTTAACACTAAAATATAATGCTATTATATATATACCTATTCTCAAAACTGAGACGCTTACAGCTTACAGCTTACCAGCCGATAATTAAAACACAGAAAGCTATAATTCGTATTATATCAAAAGCTGAATATAAGAAACACACTTTTCCTCTCTTTAAAAAACTGCGAGTACTGTTTTTTGCGGATGTTATGGAAATTAGTCGAATTAAACAACTTGTGAGGGAAAAATCATTTTCTTATGCTCAACACTTATTCGAAACTAGGAGTGAACAAAGCTACCTACCTGATTGTTTTACCATTGGTAAAAACTACCTTGGGGAAGCAATTTTATACATACCGCGGTGCTGTTTCCATAAACGGGCTGCCGTTAGAAAATATGGTTTCTTTGAATGAGGGAAACACACGGAAATTTAAAAAAGAGCTGAATACTTTTGTTCTGAGATCAAGGTATGGCGTTTAATTTACAGTATATCTTTTTTTTCAATTGCTTTGTAAATAAAATAATGCCATATTTTACACCATAAGGAAAATTAAAAAATACTGTAATAGTTACATACAGGAAATAGTTACGATAAATACGTACCCATATGTTTTAGACTGTACATTCGAAAAAGAGGTATATTAATTTTGTTTTGTCTTTGTTTTTGTATCAACGACTTTATTGTTATGGCAAAATACGGCCAGTGACGCTACTCTTCCCCTAACACGGGCAATTAGCCCATATTGGGGAATAATTTTCTGTACATGTTTTAATGAATGCTATTTATGTATTGTACAATATTAATGAGAATAAAAAAAACGCTGCAAATCCCTGCACAACGGTTTATTATTTTGTGCAGAATACCCTCCTGTTGCAGATCACAGGTCTCCGTATAGATAACCCTTCTATATAACATATGTACTATTCTACACATATCATGTAGATTGCGGACCCTCCGTAGGTTAGTACCTAACCCCGTACTCGTTACTAGGTACCTACCTAAACCGTTGTGTAATAATTTACCTGTATAGGTTCCCCTTCTACGGAGATAGAATAATGAACCGTTGTGTAATAATTTGTCCATCAATAATACTTCAACGGTTGTTCAAGTTGCAAAAGTACCTATCAACAAAATCCAGCCCCTTCTTGGTAGATGAGCCGTTGTGTAATAATTTACCGTGGTGTAATAATTTACCGTTGTGTAATAATTTGCCGTTGTGTAATAATTTGCCGTTGTGTAATAATTTGCCATTGTGAAATAATTTACCCATCAATAATACTTCAACGGTTGTTCAAGTTGCAAAAGTACCTATCAACAAAATCCAGCCCCTTCTGGGTATATGAGCCGTTGTGTAATAATTTGCCGTTGTGTAATAATTTGCCATTGTGTAATAATTTGCCATTGTGAAATTATTTACCCATCAATAATACTTCAACGTTTGTTCAAGATCTAGAATACCTACCAACAAAATCCAATAGTCCATCACTTGTCAAATGAAATAATATCGCAGAACAAACAACTCGACTTCATACAGCCATCCTTGATTATAATCAGGTGCTCCCTAGTGATGATATCCGGGCCGGATTTATACCGTTTGATTCACGATCGTGTTGACAAAGCTTTTTGGTGCTCACGAACGGCTGGACGTACAATGCTCCGGGTGGACTCAAAAAATTGTTTAGTTCAAGACAAATTTAATATCGTAAAAAAACCATACCCTTCTATCGGAAGTTTTCGAGCTACGGCGTTCTGAAATTTTCAACCCCTATTTTGAACCCCTAAGAGATGACTGACAGTAACGCCGAGCTTCGAGTACCAACTAGACCCCGAACGGAACATATAACCCGAATTTCATCAATTTTGTTTCATAGTAACTAAGAAAAGTGGCCAGTACGGCGCACGGCGGACAGACAGAAATATTTTTATTGCAGTTTTGGATTCTACATGCCTTGAAACGTAAACCATCAAATTTTGAGGGGGGTAAGAATTTTTTTTTTCATGCTCGATTCCAATGGTTCATTATTTAAAATAATAAACCAAAATTAAAAATAAAAAAATATTACGATACCTACAGACTGTAAAAATATGTCCCCAACACTATCAGCAACAAACATTTCTCTGTGCGTTAAAAACTTGAGGTTTTGTCCGCTGTGGGTTTGAGGAGGCTCCGCTGTCCCTTGAACTTGAAATCGTCGCGTCCCGAGGAGAGAAAAAAAAACTCGCTGAAGACGAAATCGAAAGTCCTCCGTGGAACCGCAAGGTGCCTCTGTAAACTCGCGAAGGGGCCAACTCCCCGAGGCGCGTAGGGGCGTCTGAACGAAGGCCCAGGATGCTGTGGAGGGGAAGAGGACGTATCCCGAAGGGGATGCTTCGGGGGTGCGAGGATCTCCAGGAGGAGGCTGCGGAGAGGGGTGAACTTCTTGAGGAGTAGGAGGACTCCTACCCGTAGGAGTGGCCGACTATATAAACCCAACGGTGCCCACCAGACGCCAAAGTTGTACACCACAAGAAACCGCGATGAAAATTTGGGTAAGTTTTGTGTTTCTTTTCAAAACATAACCCAAATGGTATTTTCGTATTGCAGCAGAGACGTCCGTCCAACATACAGACGCCCTTCGACAACTGCCACCGTAGCTTTTTTACCGCGTTCAAGTGTTTCTTTCGAAGTGCATCAACAATAGTAACCCTCATTTTTTAACAGTTCTCATCAAAGTGCCTCAAGTGATATAAAAGTGATCTTACCGAACTTTTTCCTCTCTATTTTCACAAACACTAAAACTTAACGTGTTGTTGCACCGGGATCTTCGCTTAGAGGACAATAAGGACACACCAGCTGGGTTTATCAACCTTTGGATTTAACCTTCATCATCTCCCCATTGAATATTATACCTACTTACCAAGTATGCTCTTTTTAGTAAATTTTCCAAGAGAATTGCCACTTTCAGCAATGGAGAATACTTTAAAATTAGTGGCTATCTATTAGACAAGGTGATCTGGTAATCGCGTGACAAACATCAAGGATCGATTCTCAAACAAAAATGTTTCTCTCTTGAAACACCCTTATTTTCTAGGTTTGAGTGGTTATTTTTATTTTATTTCATTTTTTGGTTTTTGTATGTGTATATCTTTTACAACTACTGATCTGCAAAGCAAATCTGACGTTGGAAGGCCAGAGTAGGTACCTATGGTAGCAAAATGTCATTCTTGAGGCTCTTTTGCGTGTTTTTGATTAGCTGAAATCTTGTGCGGTTCCTTTTAAAAATTGATAAAATTATTTAAGTTTTTAATTTTGGGAGTTGCAGATTATAAATTTGAAAATTCTTTCCCATTTAAATTCAATTAACATGACTATTTCTTTGATTTGCATTTAATAAAGAGACTTCGGTTGCTCCTCAAATTATTTTCAAATGTATAAAATCTATTAACTTCGTGTATTCATCCATAATAAAATTTACTTATTACCGAGATGATTAGTATGTTATTCAAAAAATTGTTTTCGCACGTTCTAGGAAAAAGGTACGTAGGTTCTAGCACAGATTCGTAACCGTGGTGTATTACGCTCCTCAAAGTAAAGCAACTTACATGTAAATCCAACTGGAAGATGATATATAATTATATTATATTCTACCCCTCCCCACTTTTGAAATCCACGACTGACCAAGCGGCCGTTTTGTGTGTTTTTTTGTTTTGTTTTGTTTGGTTTTGTTTGTTGAAAGCGTCTCGTTTTTCATCGGTTTTGCTCGAAAACGCCCTTTTTGGTGGCGATTAACAAGGTGGTCCAGGGATTTTCGTCGATTTCCGCTCACGGAATAGGTACGCTGTAAACGACACCAAAATCCTAAAAAATTATGGTTTTTTTCTTCAATTTTTTGGGGATAAACATGTTGTGCTGTAATAGTTTTTCAACTCCTCATTCTGGCTCATATAAATATTATGAACGATGACAGTAATCGTTCGGGGCGCATGCCGGAGTTAACTTTTTTCAAGCAAATCTTGTTTGTTTCACAATGAAGTAAGAGCCTATGAGTTAATACAATTGACCTGAAATTAATAAGTAGGCAAGTACGTTGCGTGTTTTACGATGTGACACGCTCATCCTCGTTACCTGCACACTTGTTGCGGAATAAAAAAATGGAACGAGCGGATATGTTTGCGATGTTGTGTGTTGTCAGGGCTTCCTGCAAGACATAACTGTGTGGGCTCAATACTTCAGTAATATGTATCATCCTGAGATAGGTAATCAAGTGTCAGCGACCATTGGGGGTGTTATGTGTAACCGAACGATATTGGACGCAACGAAGGGTGAATGCAGAAAAATACATTGTTTCTTGGAGAGGTTTTGCAATTAGCGAAGTTACAACGTACTCGCAGCACTGACAAAATAACTTTATTTGGACGAAAAAGTAGGATGAAAATTATTTTGACGGGCACAATTTCCTTACAGTCTGTGTTTCAAGAAAAAGCCTCCAAAATAGCTTGGACATTTTTCTCGTCTACATACCTAATATCCAATATGAGCAGGTCTATTAGTTTCAGCAGCAACTGTTAACTCTTAGAAATTGTGGCCGCTACAATTATCGTTCAAAACTGTATTGAAATTCATGAATAAAGTCGTTTAAAGCGGAAAAAACTGTTTAGGTCTACTCAGCGACCCTTACGTGGTAGGCACGAATATATCAGTGAAGATATATACTTAGATATATATATACTTACTAAGATATATATATACTTAGTGAATAAAATAATGTTTTCAGCTGAATCGTGTTTTTGGTCATTTTAATTCGACCGATCGACAGTATTTCTGGGTTTAAGCCTCAGAATATAACGCGCTGGATTTGGTCTCATTTAACTTCTCTGCAACTTTTCTGTTATACAAACATGTTGTTACTGGCCAGTTTTACATTGAAAACGACGTGAAAAAATGTTAATTTTCGAGATTTATTGATAAATCCTGGCTGTGTGAGATATAGGATCAGCGCGAAATTTTCAGTAAAAATGGACTAAGGGCTTAGTGTTTCCAAGCTCCTGCTACTCCTACCCCACTGTGCTGTGCTGTTCCCTCACAGAAGCTATATGTGCACTAGGTCATCCTAACAGCATAATCATTGTCATATTGTTTTCGATGTTGACCCCGTGATTGTCCAAATCGATGTGAAAATTGGGGGGGTCAGTTGTCTCAAAAATCAAATCCATCTAAAACAACGTAGGAGCATTTTGATGGTTCTTCAAGTGACAAGAGTTTTGCTTCTAGTTGTGCCACAAACTTTGCATGTAAAGACGAGATAGATTAAATTTTTTTGCAAATCCCGTATTTTTAGACATCAGCATATCAGCATAAGGTCGGTTCGCATCATCTTTCTTCAAATTTTTACTCATGGGTTATGATTTTTAGGCTGGAGTTGCTCACGTCCACGTCTACAATTCATCTCCCATTCCAGGTCAAGTCTAATTGTGATTTTAATGAATCCTTTGCTCCTCTTGACTGTTGTTTTCCTGAATATGGGCCCAGTGAGGCACCGAAACGTCAGAATAAGATAATCATGAAATGAAAGTCTGAAAGCCGATAGAGAACCAACCAGCGATAACTACATTTAGGATGCCACTAAATCAGTTATAATCCTAATTTCTCTGTAAGATGAGGATTCAGATCGGCGCGTAGGTATTATTATACCTAGGTCCATTTTCGCCTTGATGCGAAACATGACATGCGTTGTTGTTCGTCTTCCAATATTAGGGTACATCCCAATAATATCTTACTCATCTTAGACCTATTTTGGTCTTAAAAGTCGCGTCTCGTTTTATGAAGCCACTTTCTCGTGTGCCGTTTTCATTGTGAAAAGAGTGAAATGAAACGATTTACGACGAACAATTTCACCGAAGTATTAAGAGAACGGTAACTACTCGGAATGCTTTATTAGAGTCATTATCTAGAAAGTACAAGCCTACAGATTTTAACGTCCTCTATGATTTTTTTCATTATTTCTTTCTGGATAATCAGATTCTCGGTTTTCTTCTCTATTGATCCGTTTTTATACTATCTAAGTATAGTTGATATGGGTAGATATAATGATACAGTGGACCACCTGCGTTACAGCGTATTTTTTCTATCTCGTCGATTTCCAATTTCTAGTTTCCCTTAGCACTTACGAGCGTATATAATTAGAAATTGCAGGCCTCCTAGGTAATTATATTTACATTTTTGAAGGAGCAAATAATAACGTCGTTTATATGAACCGTAATTTTTCAAACGATTACAGTTCTTGATAATTATTAAACTTTCATAATTAATATCGGTGGCTAGTGAAATTTCCCCACTTTGTGAAACCTGAATAATTTTTAACCTGCATCAAATGCATCAAAACCGCCAAACCAGCTATTTTGAGTTTTTTTAATTGTTTGTTTGTTGTTAGGTTGAAGTTGAATTGTAACTTGAATAATTATAATATATTTATTAACTCTGTAGGTAGGTATAAATCTGGTGGGTGTTGGAAGGTACCTACATCAAATATATTGGGTCTTTTCCAAGCTGTTCCCACTGCTTATTTGCTGTACGATTGATGGTCGGGTTGGTACTGCCGTGTTAACGTCTCTGAATGATTGTGTGTTCGAATATTTTTCAGATAGCAGTAGGGTACAGAGACCTTCTAAGTACTTGAACATGAGTTCATTGGTGCGCCGGTTACTAAGTGGGTTACTGTGGAAGATCCTGATGGAGGATTTGTTGCTTATACAGCTTGTGATGGGTACAAAGGGCCGCCTTCAATATTGAATGCTCGCGAAATGATCCATACAAGGGCCCTTTATACCACAGTTGCCAGTGTAATAGTATCCGATAGTCAGCTAAGGTTCTACTGTTACACTGAGCAGATATGATGTCTTCTTGGAATTCCAACCACATGAGACCACATGGAGGTTTCAAGATTTTGACGTTCAAAATTATTCAAAATCGCAATCTCTTCGAATCCCTTACTATTTATGTCACAGCCCATTCTGCCGCTTTCTTATTCAGATCGTTGCAAAACACCTCTTCTTTTGCGGACTAATCGATCAAACACCTCTCGATACCAAACGGACCAATTTCATAGGCCCAACGGATTACTCACCCCAGAAGAATCAAGCTTGAACTAAGTCAGTGGATTATGCAATTTGGTCAACCCGAGATAAAATTATATCCGATGTCCGGGCAGGTCAGTTACCGGCTCAGTTCCGCCCCTATGTTGCGAATCTGGTTTTCTCTCCCGTTGCGTCACAACGAACAGCTCCCGTTCCATCTGCGGATGGAAAAAGAAGTCCGTCCAGCTTTCTTCCGATCCCGATAAAGGCCTCAGTTGCAACAAACTTCCTCCGAGGACTTTACAACTTCCTCCTCCCGTCATTTGCCTTTACAACCCGGTAACCTTTTGGGGAAAGATTTCATTACTGAGGCTGATAGATTCAAGATAGCCAAAGCTGATAGGAAGCGTAAAATCTTTATAAATCGGTATAAGCGGAATATTATCCTACAATAGTTCCCCTTTCATACAGGGATTTTTCCATACAGGTGATTTAGGATACAGTCACATTGAGGGTGCAGGTTTTGATATTATAGATTCAAAAACTCCAACACCAATTATTATAGAGCATAGGTATATAGAAACACAAATAGAATATTTTTGTTTGAGTACTTCCTCAGTAGTGTACAGAACTTCTTTCTAAAGCTGTGAAACTTTTCCTTTCGTTTTCCCGTGAAAGAATATTCGGAATGGCGGACCTAACAGACTGTACCTATAAAATCAGTGAAGATCCGTATGATCTGGTCCGCAAAGGAAGGATGACATTTTTTAGAAATCCATGGGACTTGCTAAGGTGAAAATTCAATTGATTAAATTTTAGTTAAAAGACATGTTAGTACTAATTCTGTACTAAGTTTGCATTCTTCGAGATCCAACGTTATGAAGAGTGGATATCGATTTCAAAACAACGAAATCAGGATCATCCGTAATACGAATTGGGCTCATTTCTACAACCATCGTGGTTCAGAATCCCACAGTGGTAGATTCAGTCTTGGTACCGCGTTGACATTTGGCCAAAGCCTGCATCTCCAGAGCCGGCCATGCATTTGGTCACCTTTTCGTGAGTTTTATTTGGATTTTTTCATGAAATTTAGACAATTCCGGGCAATAATTCTAATATCCTATTCATCACAGATCGTGATGTAGAGAGCCGACGATATAAAGTAAGGTGTTGCAGGTCCATGGAATGACGTAGGTACTCCACCTGCTTTGTTTAATTTGATTCCCTCGATACCTCGATAAGTCCTCTGCCAGAACTTCCCAAAAAGTTGCTGCATGGTCGTAATAATAATAATAATAATAATAATAATAATAATCGATATATTTGTGTATAGGAAATAAATCCCACCTCGCGCAAAAGTAAGCGTAAATAAAAAAATAACCAGTTCACAGGAAACAAACCTAAAGTAGGTAATGAAATAAGAAGAAAAAAAATAGAAAACAAGAGTAATAATCAATTCTCGGTATATCAAATCAAACCCAGTACCTACATCTAACTAGTAAATATTAATATAATTATATTTATCAATGTAATTTTAATATGATGAATGTCATTGAAATGAATGTTGTAGTTGTAATACAATGAAGAGATGTGAGAACTAGGTGGAAAGAAAGAGAAGTAGAAGAAATACGAAGGGAGAGGATTAGACAAGTGTACAAAAAATAAAAGTGGGAGTAATAAGGAGGAAAAAGAAAAATGAAAAGAAAAACCACAGTCATGCAGCATGGCTATAAGAGCGAATTTTCGAAGTTTTCGGCATCTTCCTCCTCCGCCTAAAATTTTCTGAAAATTAATTTTCGGCCAATGTTTTCCCAACTTGATACCATACAAAATTAAAACAGGAGTAGTTTTACGCAAAGTAAAATTTGGGGTGGAAGGTGGGGGAGGGGGAAATCAAAAATGTTTTGAATACCAGAAGAGTAGGTATTGGATAGGTACGTAACAAATTTTTTGTTCCATTTTTTGCCGAGTAACACCTCGGTTTGTAGATTTTCCAACGCTGAACACGATGGTGAAGTCAGAATTGCGATATCCCATTCCGTTATCAGATTAGAGCAGACGAACCAGGAAGAACATCTCAAGAAATAACCACGTTCCTTCATCTTCAAAGTGCTCCAGTTTGAGAATGGAATGAGATATCGCAATTCTGATTTCACCATCGTATTCAGCGTACAAAAACCTTTAAAATGAGGTGTCACTTGTCAGACTGTTTCATTTTGGGAATTTATGGGTAATTTTCCCCCCCTAAAACTCCCCAAAACTCCCCCTTAGAGTGACCCGATTCTGCCCATCTTCAAACTTAGCCTGTCGATTGCCAAGACAGATTTTTCGTGCAAATTTGAACTTTTTATCTCAATTCTTTCGAGAGTTATCGTCTGGAATGACACATACATATATAAATATATAAATATATATATATATACATATAATTTTTGGTGTCTTTCGGCAGTGAATTCAGGATGGTCTGAAACGGATTTTGGTATAAAAATCTTTCGGAAATTCGAGTTTTAAAAATTTTGGACCGAGAACAATAGCTTCCTTTTCTTCGAAAATTCGCTAAAAGAAGAAGGAAGATTGAAATCTGTGAATACCTCTCTTGTAATCTCAAGGTCATTAGACGCCAATTCGTACATGGCCGTCAATTCGTGCATTGCTAATTATAATTATGGACAATGAAAAGGGGCGCACATTCATGAAGACTGAACGCCCGACAACCTGTAAACTAGGCAGGATGCTCAACCAATCTGAAATCGACCATTTCTGCTGCGAATGACTTTTAACCCTCACAAACAACTAATAAACCTGTGACTGGCATTTTTGTTTAGGAGCGAACTATGATGACGGAACTGTTACGCAAATTCAATTTATTGTTAGGTATAGAAAATGAAATAAAGTCGCAACCCTGCGACACGTTTTTCTTCCCACAGATGGTGACACAAAACACCCCTTCTAAAATCCCTAGCCTGATATCTCTCGATCACATTTACATAAGTTCCTTTGTTCATTCCAATCATTTGTCTCACTCGACTATCGGTGGAGGTGTAGGCGAGTTAGGTGCGTACCTAAGACAGGCAGGTAATACCCATTAGGTCCACCTTTCCCCATGTGTCATTGTCAGGTTACCCACTGCCCTCCTGTCACTCCCGAAACCTCCTTGCGTCACATTTCCTCATTATTCACGCGATCCAGAGTTGACTTCTCGGGTCTCTCGGGCATCATTAGACACACCGGTCCCTTTAACTGCCCGTTTTAGGGCATTCTTTTTTTTTCTCCCCCACTAGAAGGCTATGAATTGAGCCGTTCGTTTTACGTTCTATTTCACAATTTCTCGTCGATCATTATCTTCTCTACACTCTAATGTTGCGTGAAGATTCGTTTTGGTGTTATACCACTTCCAAAATAACCCAGACACTATATGTTACTTCAACAGCTCAATTTGCATCATAATTTATCTATTGAGTTATTTCAAGATGAAAGGTTGCCCAAACAGTCTCCTTTGGTGTTTAATTGAGAGTTATTTCAATACCTACTAGATTTACAGCAACTAGTGTCTACAACCTAATAGTATCTACAAATTTACAGCACTTCCTTACATCAAAAACAAATTTTTTCATTTCCTTAAAATGTTGTCCGAGAATAATGCTCAATTAGGTAGACAGTATGTGTGTTTGGACACTATCAATACCGACCCACAGCACTAAATCATCTCGGCTCCACTGGCTGTAACTGGAGCGGAGAGGAATACAAACTGATCCATGCGATGAGTTTAAATTATAGGTGCACTATGTTATGTTTATTTCACAACAGAGCAACGATCTTTGACAGACTGACTGATATTCCCAGACCAAATACGGAAGTTTGTTATAGGTAGGTATTGCTGATACATGTTCAGTACAGATAGGTATTCATGGTCAGAAATAATTAAATGATATTTTTGTGTTATTATTTTTTTGTTGATATTATTTTTATTTTTTTTATTTTTTTTAATGATATTTTTTGATAATTAAAAAAAATTATATTAGTTTTTTTGCTTGTTCTAAACAAAAAAAGAAAATAATCTACGTGGAACTGTGTTTGCCACCAGAGCCTCGATTCCCCTGACTTAGGTACAATGGTTGGTAGGTACAATGAAAACAGGTGGGCCCCTTCACTCACCTCCTTCTCCTTCCCTAGGAAAGGCTAAAAGCAAGTTCATACTCATCGCCAAGGGTCTGAAACGCCAGTTTGTAACTAGATAATAAATTACCTAATATTCAGTTTATACAATAACAAACTATTTTTTGTGATTTTGAAAGTTAAGATGACAAAACGTGAAACTGAACTATGGTTGTTGTTTAAAATACATTGAAATGAGTGCATAATCACTGAGAAAATATAAAAGTAAAATAAAATAAAAATGTCACGTTTTACCGAAGTGAATTATTCAAAAATTGATACCGTAGGTACCAAAGCCAAGAACGCGCGAACTCACCTACATAAGCATACCCACTCGTATTCACCATCATTTTCCCTCGTACAAACGTCTCGATGAAAGTTATCTGGTAGAATATTGAGGCCTCTCATGTGAAATGGATGAAACGGGATATGAAATTTTAATAAGTTCTTCATTTTATGTGATTTGGTTTTTAGTTAATTCAGTGGCAATAATATTGATGCTGTTTCCAAATCGAGTGTTACGACCTTTCATGTCATCTGCGGTTACGAGGATCGTTTTAAAAACCGTCCGAGGGAAACGACGCGCAACGGAATTGTGGGCGCGTGTCAGTGACAATAGGAGAAGGAACAGGTGATTCAGTGAACCCCGAATCATAATTACGCCTACCTCGGGGTATAATTAGGGCTTGTGAAATATTAATGGTAGAATGACAAGAGCTGATACAAGTAAAGAGTTTCCCAATCAATGAAGAGTTGTCGGTGGGGGGGGGGGGGGGGGCCTACGGAACTAACAAATAGGTAAGGAAAAAGTAGAAAGTAGAATGAGGAACTACATATTCAACGTAAAAACAAACCATCAGACAGTGGAGCCGAATCGGTGCACATTTCTTCTAATTCATGGTAGTAAAAATCATTTTGTTGTTTACTTAAGGAAATTTTCTTTAACTCTGCATGAAAGATCACCAGATCCAGATCTCTGGATTGTTCCTTTACTAAAATAATCAGTTCCTTGTAAACATCTCTAGAACCCCAAAGAAAACAAATATTTGAGTACTTTCATGGGGGTAGTACTAATTTGTATGTGAAATCAAAGATCCCCAAAAAAATCCATTCAAGTTATTCAACAGTTCCACCAAGTCTTATTATGTGTGTTATGTGCCATGATAAACTAATATAGGTATTTCGCAGACACCATCTGCACTATCAGGATAATTAAGGTCAGGATGACAGTCACGAAATTAAGGTCATCAACATAGGTGTATCGCAGTAGAGAGTAGTAGTCTGTGGATAGCGACTCTCCCATGAAGACTTGTAGTTGCGCATTATAAGTAGGTATGCAGCTCATACCACAGAATGTGCGCTCATATAGATCAGTTAGCTTAGAAAATTCGATCGGGAGATCGAAATCAATGTTGTGACAGAGTGTAACAGTGGGGGTGGACCCTCGAGAGTCCCCCTCCTAGACCAGCGAGATTATCACCGGTGAGGAAGGGATGTCGATTAGGCTTCCCCAAACCGATCCCGTCTCCACCGGAAGAAAAAGTGTATCGAGAACAGCCCACTCTGTTACAACGTCTAACCAAACGATATTTTTAAGACATTTTGTTTTCGTACGTACATATAAGTTTATTGAGCACTTGACTAATGCAGGATTTACAATTGTGTTGCAGGTAGCGTTAGCACTGGTGGTGGCCTGCGCGGTGGCCGAAGGGCCCATCAAGGGAGCGAAAAGCGGTTCGTCTGCTGAGAGCAGCCCCTCGCCCAAAGGGAAAAGGAACCCCGTTTCCCTGAGCCCTGGCTCCTACGGTAGTCTTGGTTCGCTCTACTCGTCCCCCAGTGGGTCCTACGGATCCCCCAGTGGGTCCTACGGATCCCCCAGTGGGTCCTATGGATCCCCCAGTGGGTCCTACGGCTCACCAAGTGTGTCCTACACCCCTTCGGCCTACAGTTCCGGGCCTAGCCACGCCTACTCCTCGCCTTCCTATTCCTCTCCAAGCGCCTCCTACGGAGCGCCCTCCCTGTCCTATGGAGCACCTCAGGCTCTGGCCTACGCCGCACACGCAGCCCCGTCCGCCGCCTACGGAGCCCCTTCGGCCGGCTACGCGCCCCAGACGGCCCTCGCTTACTCCATCCCAGCTCAACACCTCGGGTTCCAGACCCTCTCATTCGGACCCATCGCCACCGGACACGGAGGTCACCAGGACTACTCTTCCAACCTCCTTCAAGGTATTTAACAATAATTTTTCGTTCATCACCTTTCTCATTCATATTCCATGAACAATCAACAGGGTCAATGTTGAACGTCAATTTGTACTGCCGAAAAAAAATTGATCAGATTGAAGGTGGGCTAGAAGGTCAAAAATCGCTTTGAAAAAAAAAAAATTTTTTTTAATCGTAAAAATTTTTAAAAATTGCCAGAAGTTGGTAGAAAATGACCAAAAATGGTATACGAAGGTGACTACATGTAGACATGCTGTTTTGAAATCCAAAACTACTTTTGCGCTGAAAATCGATTGAAAAATTGAGTGTTTTTGATTTATTATTCTGTGAATAATACACCTATGTATTCGCTCAGGAAAACATTTTTATAACACCCCCTCAAACTTTTTTTCTTTTCCGTTTCAAGGTGCGTAGATTCCAAAAATGCAATGTCCGTCCGCCGTACGCCGTATCACGTGTACTGGCTTCATTTTCGGTCTAAAAAATTCGTTCTTTCGCACACATGCTCCATTTGGGCTCTAGTTGTGCCCCGAAACTTTGCAGCCCGATCGGAATATACCCAGGGGTGTTATGAGTGAAAATGTGTATAAAAATAGGTACTTTTTGGTTTTAGTTACATGTTAGCAACATGAGCTTTTGAGGATTCGTTTTCCTTGTTTTTGGGACGAGAAAACCGAATTTGAAGTCGATTTTGACCGAAGAGTTGAAAATTGAGGTTCTAGCGAAGTTTCAGCCTTAAATTTACGTTAAATGTTGGTCTAAAATCGTCGTTCTTCCACACTCATTTGAGTCCCCATTTGGGAACACATTTGGGTCCTAGCTGTGCTCCGAAACACGGCAGCCCGATCGGCATACACCCAGGGGAGTTATGGGAGAAAAATTGGTGTAAAAATAGGGGATTTCGAGATTTTAGTGAACATGAGCTTGTGAGGTATCGATTTCCATGTTTCTTAGGGCGAGAAGACCGAATATTAGGTTGATTTTGACCGAAGAGTGAAGAATTGAGGTTGTAACGAAGGTTAAGCTCCCGAAATTAATTTTTTATGAGTCAAAAACATGGGAAATTGTCTGAAATCACCATACATTTGTATAATAACACTAGAAGTAGTGTCAACAGGTTATCAAGACAATTAAATGGTACTATCAATGATCAAAAATAATCAGTTAAAAAAACGAACCTAATTCGTGTTTTGGGAGGCCAAAATTGGTGGAAACCATCAAAAATAGCCATTTCAATCGTTGCACGTGAAAGAAACAATAAATTAACAGCCAAAATTTCTATACGTATGTCCATTAGAATAATAAATCCATGTGTTAAGGACTTTGCAGCGTTTTCTACAATAATTCTTTGTTCATCACCGTTATCATTCATATTCCATGAACAATCAACAGGGTCAATGTTAAACGTTGATTTGTATTGCCGAAAAAATTGACCAGATTGAAGATGGGCTAAAAGTCAAAAATCGCTTTGAAATTTTTTGTATCGTAAAAATTTCTAAAAATTGCCAGAAGTTGGTAGAAAATGACCAAAAATGGTATACGAAGGTGACTACATGTAGACATGCTGTTTTGATATCCAAAAATATTTGTGCGCTGAAAATTGATTGAAAAATTGAGTAATTGCTCAAAATAATGATAAATTCCGTATAATCAGCAAAGTTCGTATAATAACAATATTACTATAATAATAGTAATGTGATTTGACTAATAAAAAAGTGTTTGAATAACGACAAATTACCCAGATTTTGATTTTCATGGTTAAAAACTGTGGGAAATGTTTGATAATATAGGTAATTAGTTGGAAGAGACCTAAGGTGGTAGTTCAAATTTTCGAAAATTCGATGCTTAGGCATGAATACAGCTGGTTTATACTGTGCTCGACCGAACAACTGACTCATCCTGTAAATAGGGGAGAAAAAATGACATGATGTGTAACAGGTGCAACGGAAGAAGGGGACCGTTTTGCGGTCGGAACTCGCGGGCAAACTCCGCGGTTGTTTTTGACCATTATTTCATTTATTTCATCATATTATTCGCTATTTGCCAGCTCACTTTTGAGCAATTCGTCCCCGATATTTGTAAACCGTGCAATGCGGTGGGAGGAAAATTAAGTAAGAAGCTTTTACAGTTAACTCTTTTTTAGTTGCTCGAACTTTCTATATTTATTGATGACAAATTCGAGTTCCTGATTACTGTAGCAAAGCCTTGTAAATTCATGCAAGAGTCAAAAGAATGCATGTTTTCCGAAATCAAAATTTCAGCTCCCATTTCTTCAGGCATCGCGAAGCATCATTTTTATGTTTCCGTGTTTTTCAGTTTATCTGTAAGAAATTCCTTGTAACCATCATAATATTATTATTATCTAAACCAAAAGTAGGTAACCAAACTAGATTGAATTTCGAGGGTACTGCGGGATTGTGCGCAGATGGTCCCCTACGAAATTCATCAAAATCAGACAGTATTTTCTTCCGTGTTGTCGTTGCGCAAACATTAAATTCCTGACACTTCCGTATTTCCCGTTCTATTCGTCCGTTTTGTACGAAAATGTCATGTAGGTTTCTTCCTTGAAAGCCCCCAATGGATTACAGAGCAATCGGAATGACTAAAAATTAAAGTGTGGGGCCTTGGGAGGATTGAAATTATTTATATCTTGTATATCTGAAATGTATAGGTTTTATGGGCGCCCCACGCTTTGGTTTTTATTTTTATTTTTATTTCATACAAAATTCCAATGTTTCTGGGTAGCAGAAAGAAATGATTTTATTCTTTTTAGATCATTTCGAAATAAAATTGTTTTGAACGATTTTTTAAAAGATTTTTATTTTACATAAATGTTTAATGTTTTTGACTACCCAGTACAAATTGTTGTTAGGGTTCTTGAGGTCCTAGAGGTTCTTGGTGACCAACCCTCAAGAACCCTAACAATAATTTTTATTTTGCTCTTTTTAGTTTGTAGAAAGTCTAATTAGGTAGGTAATTGGTTAATTAATGTTTTTATGATTGATTCATGTATTGCCATCGAAGGTAGATGTCTACGCAAAATTTCAGCTCAATTGAACGTCAGGAAGTGGGCGACAAATCGATTACAATTTTTGACCGACGCAGACAGCGAGTTAAAAACGAGCTAAAAACTCCTGTAAAAACGCAGCAACGCCTCTAATATCTCTTGATTCTCTTCCACAGATTCGAATGACATTTTCAAATATACAGATTTCGAAGATATCTCGTCCGGTTTCGCCCAAATTTGATGGGCACCTAGTTGGTGAGTGGGGGCATCAGTAGGTACCTAAAACTTATGGGATTAACCGTCAATAAATTCCTACGGTGAGTAAAAACTGAGGCGGTTCATTAAATTAACTTTCCAACTAATTTTGCTCAAATTATGAACGATGACAGTGATCTTATATGATCTTAGTCGCGTCTTGTGGTCGTATCAGGCCTCCGGATTACGTGGCACGGGGAAGTTGTATGATGTCAGGGATCCTGAAAACGCTGGAATTGAACCGTCGGAATTTCACGGTACGTCCAAGAAGCGATTATCTTAGAAAATAGGTACGCCCGCGGCGGATTCTTAAATGCGAAGCAATTCCAACAAGAAAACCGTTATGCATCGACCACTCGCATTCATTTTGCTCCAACGTGAAAAAAGATAGTGGACATAATACCTGGCTACCATTATTTTCGGAACGACTTCCCGTTGATTCAATTGGACTTATTCCTACTGAGGTTTTTATTTCTAACTCTACTCTCCCTTTGGAAAGCGTGCAATCCTCCATAATTTTGCCTCTTTCAGCCTCACACTATTCAGTTTCCACTGAATTAACTTTTGAGTTAGGTATAACAGCAAATCTGTCATAACACGAAGATCTCCTTTATTGAAATATCATTATAATGATCCCAGATCAGAGATGCTGTCTTACTGAGGAAGTTCTCCACCTTAAATTGGATTTTTTTAAAAATTGGTTTAAACTTTTACAGTTTTCAAAAGAAAATTTTGAAATTTGTCAAACTCTTTTTTTTTAAAGCGCTGCAGAAAAGTATAATACGCGAAAATTACAGCGCTTCAAACGTCATGTCTATGAGGCTTTTGACCATAATTTGAACGTTTTCAAACCGTTACAACTCCGCTTTTGCTGAACCAATCGGCTTCAGATTTTGAGTGTTTTATCATGGAACCCCAGTGAACGAGTGTGCCAAATTTCAGCTCTTAAAACATGGCAACCTACTCTTAGAACCCCCCCGCCAATATGCACAAAAGGCACTTCACTGGAGCATAACAAATGTGCTCGATCCGTTACGTTTGTGAGGCTGTAGCACAAAGAACAACATAAGAAGAAGAGCAACAATAACAACTAGAAAAACATGAAAAAAACTATTTTCAAACTTCCATAACTCCGACGCCTGATGGTCTCGAGGGGTTGAAATTTGGTACGTCTCCAGGGGCCTTTTCAGAATGGGTGTACGAAAAATCTTGGTCGCTTTCGAGTTTTTCGGTTTTCTTGGCGGGTGGGACGCTCCCACGACCATAAATAGCGAAAACCCTAACTTTGGAACATCATATCAGATCATGGATAAAAGTGTAAGGTTCTTTTATAGGGACTATAGTCCATAAGATTCATGCATTTTGGCTACAACGCGCTCGATATTTACGTGTATCAAATCAAAGGCGTCGATGAGGCACACATTCTGATACTCAACATGACAGGCAGGTTCCGAACGGCTTATCCTACAGAAATCGTTCTGGTGTCATTGGGATCATCGCAATAAGCTCATCTCATCGTAAACCATAAAGAATGAACGCTGACAGTTGCTCCTGAGTTTAGCGCTTGGTTACGAATAACTTATAAACAACTAGTCGTCAAGGATCGCCTCATAAACAAGCACAAAAATTCCTTATCAAAATAATATCCGAGCATCGAGCATTATCTCTCCAACTTGCTAATAAATTAGCTAGAAATAATTCCATGAACGAGAGTTTCATGAAAATCGGCCCAACCCTTTTGCAGTAGATTACCGACCTAGGTTACGTACACACCACTTTCCTTGTATTCGCTGTTATCTTCGAGGAAACACCAGACTGGTCATCGCTATATGGGATCTTATTTTTTTTAGTACAGCATGATGGCAGGTGTCTCTTGAGTAAAAGATGGATTTTCCGTGGGACTTGAACATTAACTGAAGTTGACCGATCCTTCACAAGTCCCGACTCCCCCGCATGATGGAACAGTTTCCTCAACTCAATTTGATGAGCGTATTTTTTACCAAAATGTGTTCCCACCGCTTTTTCACTTACTCATGCGACCGGTAAAAATATAATGTACCTAACGGTATATCTGAGTAGCAGCGGTAAGAGTGTAAAAGATGATTGTAATATTTAGACATTTAATTGTAGGTAATTACATACTTACGATGAACGATGGTTGATGAAAAAAAAATCGTAATTGGTGAAAAACCCTTCCTGATTTTGTATAGCTTTGCAGATTTTGAGACTTTAATTACTTACATTTTTTATCAAGTTTCAATTACTTAGGGACATATTAGAAATTTAATCACCTTCTCTTCTCAGCCAATAACTCCTCCTAATCCCAAAACTCGTTTCAAAATAATCCTGGTTGTTTATAGTTGCGATTTTCAACTAATTTTGAATTTAACCAGAGCTTTTTGTCTTCTCTGAGTAGGAATCTCTTGCCATCGTTAACGCATCGGCAAAATTTGAGGTTACTGTATAGTTTGTTGTGGATAGCAACGGTTTGGCATGGAGCGATCGTAGGGTATAATGTCCTTACTACTTTCCCTATACCTTTTCTCCATTGCTCAATTAGGGCATCGTCCTTTTGGATCTGTTAGAAATAACCGTGTTGTTCCACGTCCAAAATTATTGTCTATTTCAAAAAAATTGAGATTTCTCATGTTTTTGTGATTTCTTGTTTCACAGGTGGTTTGCTGTTCACTCCCCAGCTTGACCTTTCTAGCTTGTACTCACTGGGAGGAGGCCACGGCTACCAGAGTGTTGGTGCCGCCACTAAATCCGCTTCTCCAGTGTCTTACGGTGGTCTGGCCGGATCTCACGCCAGCTTAGCTGAACTCGGAGCTTTGGCCGCTCAGGCGTATAGTCTGGCACCTTCTGCTGCTGCTGCTTATGACGGAGCTGGCCACGGCTCTTCTCTCGGACACGGCTCTTCTCTTGGACACGGCTCATCATCTTCGTACAACGTCCCGTCTGCATCTTACGGAGCCCCTTCCCAGTCCTACGGCGCCCCATCAGCCTCGTACGGAGCACCTTCCGCGTCTTACGGAGCACCTTCAGCTTCCTACGGAGCACCCACAGTTCACGCCCCGTCTTCATCTTATGGATCCCCGTCTCCATCGTACAGCTCACCTTCGTCATCTTACGGATCCCCATCTCCTTCGTACTCATCCCCATCATCGTCTTATGGATCACCATCACCCTCATACTCTTCCCCATCATCTTCATACGGAGCACCATCCGCCTCATACGCATCTCCCTCATCTTCATACGGAGCACCTTCAGCTTCCTACTCGTCTCCCTCGTCGTCCTACGGTTCTCCATCATCATCTTACAGCTCACCATCTCAATCTTCACACAGTGGCTCATACAGCTCCCCATCTGCTTCTTACGGCTCCCCATCAGCATCTTACAGTTCCCCTTCAGCGTCTTACAGTTCCCCAGCTACTTCCTCCTCTTCCTCTTACAGCTCGCCAAGTGGCGCTTACAGCTCTCCATCAGCATCTTACAGCTCCCCACCATCTTCTCCCTCGTCTTCCTACAGCTCACCTTCGTCCTCACCTCCATCAGGTGCTTACGATACCATAAGCTACAGCAAGTACTGAGTCCCAAATCTAGGGTGATACTCCCTAAACTTATTTATATGTCCTCCCCCCTGTGTACAGTTTATTTGTGACGCCACCGTTGTATAGTTTTAAGACAAACATTTGTACCAAATAAATTATGATTTTTTTTCAAACTGTGTGTTTTTACTTAATTCTACGACCTATACCTAGTTGCCAAACCTTTTCGAAAATCTCTTAAAGGCGAAGTGAGTTAATCTGTACTTGGAAATGTATGCACAAAACTCCAACAGAGAAAAACTTCAAGTTCCTTCGCATTATTCAAGTTGAAGGGTACCCATGGGGTACAGTCTCTTGCATCGATTTTTTTTTCAGGGCACTGTACGTACAACCAACCATTCTGTAATCGTTTAAATGATTGAATGAGTATTTAGTTAGAGGTATAAGGCTTGAATTTTGAATCTGAAAAAGTCATTAACATGAGCATGAATCTTTTTTTTTTTTTAATTGGGCGAATTTAACATCCAGGGCCAAACCAAATTAAATTACAATCATCATGAAATTTATATCATTCGACCTTCCTCCTCTGAAGTGAGTAATTTCCGACGATCTCTTATACGTAACATTTGAGATTAGTATAGTATAGCATAGAAAGGTAAAGGCTTGGCCTGGATAGGTGAGGTTGAGATATGAATGTTGAGGTTTGGATATCTAGTGTTTGAAAGTTTACACCTATGGCAAAGCCAGGGAGGTTACCCCCACTAGAAACGCTAGAGGTTGTGCCCAGATGGTTCCACCACGTCGGTTATCACCAGAACGGTTCCACCACTCTGAGTTCTTTTAGGCGAGAAAGATAAGGAGGTATGAGGAGGAAGAGAGAAGTCATCGACTGGAGGTTTGAGCGTAGAATGGCGACCTGGTCCTCCCCTGGTCCTCCGACAGTCGTTAGGAGCCGTTGAGGGATCGATGGAGGAAGAGATTCCACTTATGTCAGGTAGGCCCACCATTCACTTGGTTTATTTAGGACAATCTAAGTATGTACATTTTGTGTGGTACTCTGGAAGGGTACCACGACAGTATAGTTTGTAAAGTAATAGGTAAGTAAGAAGGTAGGTGGTAAGTTTAAGTAATTTCTACGAGAAGAGCAAGCAGCCGGGAGATGCTGGATACTCTCGTGGGTGGAGAACTGAGAAGGAGGATATTCGGTACCCATGAAGGCTCACCATGAATCAGACAATATAATTCCCTAGTTTTCATTGTGTGAACATCCTATTCCAATCAGTCTTGGTTATACAAAATCCTGTTTCTTGTTTTGAAATCGATACTTCTCAAGTTCATATACTCACTTGGAGTTATTTTGTAAATTGTAGAGATACGGTAGGTATAAAGGTTAGTACAGGTTATCTGTCAGAAAGACGTTTGGCCATTCACACTGATTCTCGCATTCTTTTCGGACTGTATAGTATTCATGACCGGCTGTTCCCAGTGTTTTCCTGACTATCCAAAGCCAGTTTTCTGATCGTCATTCCTGCACACAGAAGATAGGGCGAACAAGAACCTGATCGTGCGCTTCATTCTCGATTCCCAACCATTGTCAAACTCAAATCTCAAACCCTTCTCAAATTCTTATCATGACTCTAATTCTAAAAGGATCATGGATGGTTTCTTAAGGTTGTCTAGTGGTCAGCTAGCTGTGAGAAAAAGCCAGTGGGAACAAAAAATTCCAGTGTTCCGGGTAGCATAGAGAAATTATTTTATTATTTTTAAATCATTTGAAATAAAAACTCTTTTTTTCAAGTTTTTTTAAATTTATTTTTATCTTGTTTTCTGGGCCCATTAATGAAAATATAGACCATTATTATTTCTATATCACTTCGACTTTGAGAAAGATTTTGTTTGCAGATGGGTGATGGCCCAGATTCCTTTACCACTGTGAGCGAACCACCAAGTAGCACAGGTAGGGGTGGGCCGTTCCAGCTGTCACTGTTCCGTGGAACCGAATACTTTACAAAAGAGACTGTCACCGTGACAAATTCGTCCCGGAACCGGTTCCAGCTGGAACGGTGTCGATTCTTGATGAGCCTGAAAAATTAAAATGAGGTGAAAACTTGTCTGATCTTGCTGAAGCCTTCAACTTGGCTCTCTAAGGTTCACTCCAGTTTCCTCTCATTCCACATTCCAGTATCCCACCACAATGTCTGCTATGGCTGTGGCCAAGACATTAACCATGAAAGGAGAAGAAGAAAGCGGCTCCACCGCCCCACCCACAGAAAACCCTACTATACTACGTATTAGTCCACCGGTCACTGGAGCGGCGGAGCCGGAGCCTTTGTGTTTGTCACTGGAACGAAACCTTCATAACTTCATATCGCTGTCACCTATCGCAGTCGCTGTCACGGCTTGTCGCTTCCCAGTTACCGGTCTTCACAGCTCCACTCGGAACGAAACCATCATGTCGCTGTCACCTATCGCTGTCACGGCTTGTCGCTTCCCAGCTCCGCTACCAATCCGCTTTGCGGCGGGAGTCCGTCGGTATTTCAAAGAAATTTGCTAACCCACCTTATTTTAGGTTCCTCTTATTTTTGTAGTCCTATATTCTACGGATGTCTGCTACCTACCTAATAATACGCTTAAAGCACTCAGATCCACCTTAAAACAATCTAATGAAGTGTTTTAGTCAATGCAAAGTAATAGGTAGGTACCTACCTACCTATTCTGAGTGAGACTCTCTTTGATCTCTTGTTAATAGGTTCCTACTTAGATATTTATTCTCATAATTGTGTAATTAATTGTCCAAAGACTCTTGCGCTAAGTCCAAAGGTGAAAAGTATATTTTCTATGAATAAATAAATTTTTACGACTCGTTGAAAATCTGTTTTGCTTCATTCATAATGTGAGGTACCCTATTTATCAATCTGGAGAAGACTCCTTAAATGGAATAATAGGATAGTAAAATTTATTATCCTTTATTATTTCAACTAAGCCATTGAGGAATGGGTTAATTGAATTAAGGATGGGACTCATTCCTCAATGGAGTGGCTTAGTTGAGAGAAAAAACGCTGCAAATCCCTGCACAACAGTTTATTATTTTGTACAGAATACCATTCTGTTACAGATCACAGCTCCCTGTATAGATAACCCGTCTATATAATATAATACGTACTACTCTATACATATTATGTAGATCGCAGACCCTCCGTAGGTTAGTACCTCACCCCGTACTCGTTACTAGGTACCTACCTAATCATCGAGTTAAATGTGGCTAAAATAATTCTGTCGATGACAAACAGTACCTAAAATGGCAAAAAGAAATGCAAATAATGAAGTTCTGGAGGGAAATTGTTGATGTGGAGTGAAAAACGCTGCAAATCCCTGCACAACGGTTTATTATTTTGTATAGAATACCATTCTGTTACAGATCACAGCTCTCTGTATAGATAACCCGTCTGTATAATATAATAATATGTACTAGTCTATACATGCTATGTGAATCGCAGACAGCGTTGGCCAATAGAATTGCAGAACCATTTCGGACCATGCCAATGCGCACCATACCAATTAGACAATTCGAAATGAATTCCAATTCAAATTAATTTGAATTCCAAATTAATTTGAATTCAAATTAATGAATTCCAATTCAATTAATGAATTCCAATTCGAAATCGATTGAATAAATTGATTGATTGATGGAATCGAGCGCTTCCCTGGTGACGAGCGCACAATGCCAATAATTAGGCAATTCGAAAAAAATTCCAATTCAAATTAAAGTCCAATTCATTATACCAATATTGACAATTCTAAGTGAACTCCTATTGCAATTGAAAAAACTGCCAATTTTGGCGAATGTGGAGTTATGTTTATATGATTAATGTGTCGGGAATTTAGATGGGGATGTTAGGTAGAGTGGTGAGTAGTGGTCCAATTGCAATTTCAATATTAAATTTATTTTTATTAACATAACTTTGCCAATTTTGGCGAATGTGGAGTGTATGTTTATAGGATTGTGTCGGGAATTTAGATGGGGATGTTAGGTAGATTGGTGAGCAGTGGCCAATTGCAATTGAAAATCTAAGTGAATTCCAATTGCAATTGAAAACACAATGCCAATTAGGCAATTCGAAAAAAATTCCAATTCAAATTAAAGTTCAATTCAGTATACCAATATTTACAATTCTAAGTGAATTCCAATTGCAATTGAAAAATTGATTGATTGATTGTTCGATTGATTGAATAAATTGATTGATTGATTGAATCTAGCGCGTCCCTGGTGACGAGAGTGTATACAATTTCATTCACCCTGGTGTCGAAAATGCCTGTCGGTGAAAACTTCGGGGCCTTACTGTGAACGAACGGCTGGACGTACGGTGCTGCGGATGGTCTTAAACGACTCCCATGTTCGAGAACTATTTAAAACCGTAAAAAAATTTACGTAAAACAAAGGTATAGGCTTTCTGAAAATTTCAGCCCCTATTTTGAACCCCTTAGAGATGACTGACAGTAACGTCGAGCTTCGAGGACCAACTAGACCCCGAACGGAACCTATAACCCGAATTTCATCAATTTTTATTCATGGTAACTAAGCAAAGTGGCCCGTACGGCGTACGGCGTACGGCGGACAGACAGAAATATTTTTATTGCAGTTTTGGATTCTACATACCTTGAAACGTAAACCATCAAATTTTGAGGGGGGGTAAGAATTTTTTTTTTCATGCTCGATTCCAATGGTTCATTATTGAAAATAATAAACCAAAAGCATCAAACCAAGGTTCTGATAATGCATTGGAACGGCTGTCACTGGAACAGCTATTTGGAACAGCGACAGTAGAGTCACTGTCACGGTTGGAACGGTGACAGATTTTAGCTGGAACGGCCCACCCTTAAGCACAGGTACATGATGTATAGTATTTTTGTGCTATTGTTGTTGTTGATGAAAAAATCGACTCGTTCGCCGGAATAGTATTGGTACCTGTATTTTGTATAGTTTCCAAGATTATGCAATGACGTCACTGTCAATACTGCCGCTACTTCTTCCTCCATGGTACAGAAGCAATGACGTAGTCCCCATTAAAAAGCGAATTTTCGTAAATAGGCACTGGTGCATGGATGTGTAATCACTTCTCCGTGGGTTCGACGTGATTACAACCTTCTAGCTGTTTACCGATTCGGACTATGAAATCAAATGTCACGTTAAAATCAATCAAGAACAGCTGAGTAGCTGTAAAGGTAGGTAGTGCTGACAAATTTCTGGCTGTCATCAGCAATGAAGTTGTGGTGAAAGATCGATTGTAATGTCCTTTATGAATTTGTCAGCTAGTTTCATTAAGTTTTGTTCTAATAATGGTAGTAAAGTAGTGCTTACAGTTAGTTTATAATGCCTTACCGAAAAGTTTCGAATCGTTTTGTGGTTCGCTTCTAAAGCAACTTGTATTGTTTATATTCTAACTGGACATGATGTTCGCCAAGAACCTACTCGGGAAGGGTA
This sequence comes from Leptopterna dolabrata, assembly GCA_954871275.1. Classification (NCBI taxonomy): domain Eukaryota; kingdom Metazoa; phylum Arthropoda; class Insecta; order Hemiptera; family Miridae; genus Leptopterna; species Leptopterna dolabrata. The sequence continues at coordinate 11,542,213 of OX940981.1, read as the reverse complement.
AGTACTTACCTTTACCTATTGTCGTTGGTGTTTGAAGTTTTCCGGTTACTGAACTTAATACTAAAAATATTATTATGTAGTTACGTAGGTGCTTACCTAGTATTTGGACATACCTGCTGATCACTACCGAAGTAGGTACTGTTAGATTCGTGTGGCTCATTGTTATATTGAAAACATTTGCCCTATGTGGTGCAGTGTGTAATTGTTGAGATCGAAGTATATGTAGGAGGTACTTGCCTACATATACTTGAAAATAATGAGCTACTCAACAGATTGGTCCCAAGCAATCCTTATAAACATGGTCGTGTTATAGAAAATTTCTCGCTGATCATGAATTTAGTAGCATTTTCATTGAAGAGAAACGAAGGAGTTTAAACGCTGTACCTATTATTTGTGTATCCAGCAATTGTCTGATAGGTACTGTCACCTTTTTTCAGAACAACTTATACTCCGAAGAAATCTGTTTAGTTTGTGTTATAAAAGCTTATCCACGCATTCGAATGCAGCTTCTCAGTCTTCAGATGGCTTCGACAAGCTTCTTGGTCAACCATTCCACCACAGCCACCCACATCTCCTCAAACCTAATGAGGTAGGGATAGTACAACTTGTACATTTTTAAAATTTCGTGAGAGCCATCATAATTATTGTACTATTACTTAGTTTTCTAGTTACTATCTGCATTGGTAATTGAACCTACCTACTTACCGTCCATCTATTTCTAGAATGAAGAAGATGACTACAATTTACTATCTGACTATGTGGCAAAGGTCCTCATTGAATTATTGGGTTGGCTAAGGTCCTTGATAACTAGGTTTCTTAACTTACTATAATATATATTGCAGTAGTGTTATCGACCGTTGATATATAAAGAAGTTCTATGGTTATTGAGGTTCGGTCGGTGAAATAGTGTGATGTTTAAATGCCAACGTTTGGACGCTTTATTTCGTCATTTTCAAGGAATCTACAAATAAATCAAAATATGCCATTCTTAGTCTACGCTGAATAATTCAATACCTGTTAATATATACCTACCCTGTAATATCAAATAGGTGTAAGATAGTAACTTATGGCTTTCATATTTAGTTCATTCATGTGATATTCAGTTTAACTAAACATGACTCTTATATTATTCAGCTTAGAATGGCATATTTTGATTTATTTGTAGATTCCTTGAAAATGACGAAATAAAGCGTCCAAACGTTGGAATAAACATCACATTATTTCACCGACCGAACCTCAATAACCATACAACTTACTATTACAGGTATCTCAGCCGTAGTTTACACGAATGACGAATTTATGGCACTTTTATGCTCGGATGTGCCATTTTTCGCTCCTGCGTACTATCACATCACTTTCTCCAGTCGTAGACAGGTCGCATCAGAATAACACTGGGGAAGTAGACGTACTTACCTTTCAAAAATATGGATAGGAGCACTTGATTTCCAATGACCAAACCATGCGAAATTGTAGTGAGGCGAATTTTAGTGTGAAAATTCGGCAAAAGTCGCAAAATTTTCACCAGTATTCGTATCGAATGGTGGCTCGAAACAGATTATTATTCTACTCATTTTCAGTTGGTTCCAGGCTTATCCAGAAGGGAGTTTATTGAGCGGCGGTCCAGGTTTGCAGCTCGCATTCACTCAAGCGACCCCAAAGTCCATCACTTAGTTCTCGTTCCTTCAGCGACTGTGCGCTACATGAGCGACAAAATACCGTATGTGTTCCGGCAGAACACCGACTTCCTTTACCTGACCGGATGCCAGGAACCTGAATCTGCCCTGGTAATGCATGTCGAGCCTGATGGCAGCTTCGATTCCATCCTCTTTGTGAGGGAGAAGAACGCACATTCTGAGTTGTGGGAAGGACCCAGGACTGGTGAGTACTTGCCTATAGTGAATTTGGTGGTTAGTTGAAACCCTTACATACTCCTGGTGGCCTTGAGTTGAATTCTTCGCCTATCTCACATTTCTTCAGGTGTGAAAAAAGCTTCCGAGGTCTTTGCTGTAGATCACAGCAAGTGTATCAGCACTTTGCAGAGTGCTCTCATAGGAATGTGGAAAGACTTGAAAAAAGCCACGTTCTGGTACGACTTTTCCAGCCCAGCTCACGATGAAATCCATAGATCTGTCATTAACTTCCTGTCGATTTGCAAATCCAAAGTGAGTAAAGCTTTTTTCTTCAACTGTAGATACTTAGTTGGGTATTGTAAGCATTAAGTATAATGCTTGAGGTTTCTACTCGGGTGTCTCTAGGAATAAATTAAAAGGATAGATCTCACTGAGGCTTTTTATTGATAAAATTTTGTCCTTATCCTATAGTACTCTCCAGCCTTATCACTTCTAGAAATTAATTTTCTTCGGTGCCCGAAATTCGCGCTCGCGACCGATTGCATTTGGCGGGTTAAATTAAGGGTGGATCTGACCTTTTCCGTAGAGACTCCCTGGTAGTTGTCCTCTCCGGGAAGTACGTCTCGGCTGGCTAGCTCCAAGACGGGACAGCGTTAGGAAAGGCGGCAACGGTGGGCCGGGCCTTTCACTTCCAACAGCACAGCTCCGCGGATTTTCGACGACTGACCTTGATCGTATTGTTCTATCGGGTTTTATATGATTTTTCCGTAGCTTCTTCCTCTTGATTTTTACACGTTTCATTTGGTAATCAGTGTAAGAATCCTAGCGCCAAATTGGGATCTTACAGTACCAGAAAATATGTTGCGTGCTACCTACGAGCGCCACATATTATTACACCGTCGGGCAGTGGGGGCTAGCAAGGGCATAGGTTCGTGGGTCGAATCTGCCTTTGTTCGTTGTCTAGGTTTGGTATTAAATTATGGGGGACCTTATTAAGAGGGGGAACTCGGGTATGTATAGCAGTTGACACAAAAGAACTGAAATGAAAATATCGATTGTGAAAATACCGATTAATCTTCTAAATATCGAGTGTGAACATGATCACACTGCCACCTCTACCAGCCCTAGCCTACTTCTGCTGGACTTAGTGCTACTTGAGTACGAAGATGTAGCTGGAGAAGGTGCGCAGCAGATTGGACGCGGGATGTAAAGTAAATTCCATTTGCGGAAACAATCCCATTCATGGGATTCTCATAAGCAAAACAGTTAAATTCCGGTAGGTGCACAGCGGTGGAGGGTTGTCCATAACAAAGCACAAGGAGTCCTTATTAGGTCGAGAAGTTTGTAAAATCCAACAACAACAAAATCCTGGAGACGCAGATGATCGCCACTCGGAGCTACAGTCCTGCCTAGCAAAGAATGTGGTCTCGGAAGATTCAGAGCAGTACCGAGGGAGCAGGGAGAGTTGGAATCCCGATATCCCACGAAGCCTATTTGGGTTCAAATAAACACCAGTTGGAAGGTGTGGCAGGTCGGGGATGCTGCCTATTGGGATTATCCCGTTAATCGCACCTCCCCGTTGTTGCCTACGTAACACTGTTAGGAAGCACAGCAGTTCGCTGCTCTCCAGTTATTTGGCAATGTTTCAATACCTGGTGTTCTCGTACGTTATGTCTTCGTTAAAATGCCAATGTAAGCTGTTGATCGAAAGTAGACCAAGGTAATCTACCGGTTCAGGCATCTGAGCATTGACCATGCAAATTGGGAAGCATGTTCCTCTGTTAGCGAATTTTCAAAGAAACTGAAGCTATTGCAATGGGTCCAATATTTTCAAAACATGAATTTTTGACATTTTTTTTGTAGGAAAGTCCGTTTCAGAGCATCCTGAATTCATCCCTAGATTTTAACAAAAATTTATGTTTGTATATATATATATATAGCATTCGCACTTTGAATTAGTCTTTTCGCGAATTGAATTAAACTTTCCACAAAATGAATTAAACCTTTCGCGAATTGATTTAAACTTTCCGCAAAATGAATTAAACTTTCCGCAAATTGAATTAGACTTTCCGCAAAATGAATTAAACTTTCCGCAAATTGAATTCGACCTTAGCCAAATCTGTAGTAAAAAAAAATTTCAGCTTCAACAAAATGTATAATTGTAAGCACAAGTGGTGTACAGAAAATACAAAACGGTACAGAAAATAGAAAATTAATACAAAAGTCAAACAAAAAATCAATACAAAGTCAATACAAAAAGGCAACAGTTAATGGAGAGGTCGTTCTAGAGCAGCAGTTGGGAGCAGTCGAAACATATCTATCACGTAGTTTGCACAATCTTGTGGCGTGATGGATTGAACACTTTCTGTGATAACTTCTGGAAGTTGGTGTTCTCTTTGGATGCCTAGAAGACCTCTTGCGTGATTTTTTATTTTGGAAAAAGCTTTTTCCACGGGGTTCAACATCGGAGAGTAGGGGGGCAAGAATTTTATATTCATTTCTGAAGAGGCAACGAGTTCACGAACTGCAAGTGATCTGTGTATCTGTGCGTTGTCCATGATTAGCAATGCATCTGGCACGGAATCTTGAAGTTTCGAGTTCAGCTCTCTCAAAAAATCACAAAACACAGCTGCAGTTGTTGTCCCCGTGGAAACGATTTTGAAATGAACGATTCCTAGATTGTTCAGGGCAACAATTAAGGAAGTGTTGCGTCCTCTTACCGTCGGAACAGTGACTACTGCCCTTGTTCCAGCTTTTGAACGCGCTTGAGATCGCCTCATATGGAGATTAAACCCTGACTCATCTATAAAAATTAGTTTTTCCCAGTTTTCAGGAATAGACTGGTTGAAGCCTACAGCGTAGCGTTTTCTTTGTTGTAACGTTGACACACAGTTCATCCGATCAAGTTCCATTGATGTTTTTTTAAGTGTAATTTTCAAATGACGTAATGCAGTTCTTGTAGATGTTTCACTTAGGTGTATGTTATGCTCCTGAAGGTTCTCCTTCATTTTCTTGAGAGTAATAGTTGGGTCAGATTCAACTATGTGCTCAAGTCTCTGTAGCACATCAGGCAACAACTTTTTCGGGCGGTGTCCACGCTGTTGGGTTCCTAGAACCGCACACTGATCCCGCTTGTACTTAGTAATAATGCTTTTACCTGTACTCAATTTCACACCAGCTCTTGATGCTGCATCCTTCAAGGAAAACCCTTCTTCGAAAAGGTTTACGAAAATCTTGCGCTTTTCAACAGAGATTGACTCATATTTCCCTCGGCGTCTTCTTACCCTGTTCCGAGTACCTGAAGTAATACTTGAATCACTGTCGCTAAGTATTATAAGTCGTCTACCGTGCCTACGATTATTTCTTCTGTTACGGAAATAATCCGAAGAACTTGACTCATTGTCACTCATTTTAATTTTTTTAAAAACGTTCTACCAATGAACAAAAATCGGACACTTGACCAACAACGGAGACGGAGGCACTGAGATAATGAACTAGGCATGAGAGAAGGAATACGTTTTCCTCCGTTCCAACCGGTCCAATTAGGTCCGGGAAAAACAACACAGAGAAGGAATGCTGAACCATGCAACGAGAAGGATTGTGGATCAATCAACAGGAAGGTATCAGGCTCTGGGTCGGCAGAGTTTGGACTATCAATCGGGACCGTGGTGGTTAGGTACTTTTCGGGTATCTAAGTCTAATTCAATTTGCGGAAAGTTTAATTCATTTTGCGGAAAGTCTAATTCAATTTGCGGAAAGTTTAATTCATTTTGCGGAAAGTTTAAATCAATTCGCGAAAGGTTTAATTCATTTTGTGGAAAGTTTAATTCAATTCGCGAAAAGACTAATTCAAAGTGCGAATGCTATATATATATATATATATATATATATCTATATAGGCATATATCCAACCTTGGGTACATATAAAAATTCCAAATTTCGCCAAAATGTTCTTACTGCCAAATGAAAGAATGATTCGAAGATGAGCAATTTTCAAAAATTCTGAGGGGGTCATATTTGACATTTTAGGTGTCAAAACTCGGTAAAACGGCTAAAATCGCGAATAATTTATATAAAATCACTGAAAGTGGTATGGAAGGGCAAGTAAAGAAGAATATGACCATTTCCGTTGTTTTAGCGAATTTTCAAAGAAAATGAAGCTATTGCAATGGCTTCGAAATTTAAATAATATAAATTTTTGGAAATTTTCTTCATAGAAATCCGTTTCAGACCATTCTAAAACGATTCCTGAAATTTAACACTTTTTTATATGTATATATATATATATGTGTCACTCCAGACGATAACTCTCGATAGAATTGAGATAAACAGCTCAAATTTGCACAAAAAATCTATCTTGGCAATCGAAAGGCTAAGTTCGAAGATGGGCGAAATTGGCCTACTCTAAGGAGGGTTTTGGCGCATTTAAAGTGCGCAAAAATTACCCAAAAATCCCCAAAATGTTATTTTCCAACAAGTGACCCCTCATTTTAAAGGTTTTTGCACGCTGAACACGATGGTGGAATCGGATTTTAGATATCTTGATCCGTTCTCAAATTAGAGCATTTAAAGTGCGCAAAAATTACCCAAAAATCCCCAAAATGTTATTTTCTAACAAGTGACCCCTCATTTTAAAGGTTTTTGCACGCTGAACACGATGGTGAAATCGGATTTTAGATATCTAAATCCGTTCTTAAATTAGAGCATTTAAAGTGCGCAAAAATTACCCAAAACTAGGATAATCTTTAAACCCTTCCCCCCCCCCCACCCCCTTAGAGTGGTCAGATTGAAAAATGTGAGAAGTATTAATTGAAGACGAGAGTTCGAAGCAAAAAAGGGGGAGGCAAACGATTAGTACAACTCCTTGAATTTCCCATTTGACATATAATTGTTATGATACCTTCATAGATAGACAAGTACCGGCCCACGTATTACTAGAAGGAAGACGAAAGAAAAAATCTATTTCAAATTATTCAATTTAGGTACTAACAGTAGGAGGAAGAAGGTTAGGTAGGTATCTTATCAATTTATTATCAGTATCATACGAATATTTGATATTCAAAGGTAGGTAGGTACTTAACATGATAAAAATAATATCAATGAAGAAGGAAGGATCTACCTACCTAGTAGAGCAAATCTTGAACTGGTTTTAGATACCAGGCCTGAAATCGTAGTCAAGAGGAAAGGCCATTCAGAAGGAACAAGGAATCTACTCATAACAAACGGTAGAATCAGGATGGACAAAACGTACAAATTAAAATAAATACGAAGAGAATATACATAGAAAACCAAATTTTAGACCGAAGTTTTCCTTTATTCAAAACCATAGCCATTAATTCGAATATTTCTTTGAAAATTCGCTCATTAAGTCATGCTGCATGACTGGTTTTTTTTCGTACAGAATAGGCGTCAATTAGGATTTTTTTAGGGGGTATTAAGGGCTAAAATCAATATTAATTAACCTGACGTTGTGTAGGATGGTGATACACGACCGAAAGAGGGAGTAATTCGATTATAAAAATATTTTTCCCAAAAACGATCAAAATTTGACTTTAACCGGGTCAAAAATCGGTAAATGTTTCTAAAAATGATGAAAAAAAGATATCTGATTTTACAATAACTGGTATGGTTTCTCGCTATATCGTCTTTTTATATAATAGCACGAATATTTCTTTGAAAATTAGCTCTTGTTGCCATGCTGCATGACTGGACTCTTATGACTGCTGCTCTTATCGATGTATGAATTTCCTCGTTTACCAGTTGTGCAAGACTGCTGATCTGAACTAACTCTCACTCGCATTTCTCTCGTGAACAGGAGGTGTCCCCCATCCGACCTACCCTCCATCAGATGAGGCTAATCAAGTCTGAAGAAGAGCAAGCGTTGATGGTGGAGGCGGGCGTCATCGCCTCGAGGGCCATCGAAATGGCCATAAGACTGACGAAGCCTGGGCTAACGGAGCACCAGATATTTGCCACTATAGATTACCAGTGCCGTATGAACGGCGCGGATTACCTGGCATACCCTCCTGTGGTGGCGTCCGGTACTAACGCCACAATCATCCATTACATAAATAACAATCAGATGTTACATGATGGTGATCTCATATTAGTCGATGCAGGTAAGGTTGATCAAAATAATCCATTTCAAAAATTTATGTCAAGACTTTCATTGTGTAGCCCATGTCTCAATATTTAACTTAGGAATCTCCATCTATTGGAAGGGTTATATTATCATAGATTTAACTATTATTTTTGTTTCACCATTGGGGTTGCATGCTTTCAGCAGGCGTGAGCAACAACACAACTGGACAACTTCCCTTCACATTTTTTCCAGGCTTAGGACTAGCTGCGTTATCTTCACAGAATGCAGACATGTTTAAAAGCTGTCAGATACGAGTTTTCTTGACCTTTTGATAAAACTGGTTGAGGTTCTCTAGGGTTGCTTTAATGTAATGACTCTCTTGGCCGACGTTTCGACATAATGTGCAACCTCAATCTGGGAAACCACCACCACCGCATAATTAGGTCGATACTGTTCAAATTTCAATACTAGTACTCATTCGATTATCAAAGAGCAAGTAACGATACCTCGACAGTATCGATGCAAAAGTATTGATGCTACTCATTATTGGAAGTGGGTATCGATGAATTCTGGTTGAAAAACAGCAGGATTACGTTTTTTTCTGAAATTCTGTGTCTCTGCTCTTACAAGGACAAGCAGATTGCAGCCAGTATTTATTTATTATGTATGAATGAACATAGGAATAATATGAAGTTAGTACGTACTGTTTCAGTTTTTTTCTAAAACTTATTTCCTCAGATATTCATGAATGTACCTACTTAAATTTTCTAATAAAAAATAAGAATGAACATAAAATAAAATGGTAACTTTTATTTTTAATAGGAAGGTAGGTATGTGGGTAATAATTTTTTTTTTAATATTAGGAAGTGCATTAAATACGTTTTATGTGCACTCGAACGAACGGAGTAAAACATGCTCAGACACAATTGAGAGAAACGGTTTGTTGTTGTTGTTGTTTTCTCTCTTCTGTGGATGTGAACATGATGTTGAAGGTGTGACGTCAAATTATGATCTTGAGATTTCTATGTGGTATCATAGATTTGAGAAAAATAAAGTGGCAAATAAAAGTAATTTACTGACTGGTATCGGATTTCGATACCACAGCCAAAGTAGGTATCGATTCTCCGATAGTATCAATGAAAAAGTGTCGATGCTAAAAATACTCAATACCTTCGCAATATTTTCATCGATCGCAATATTTTGATCTCAAAGTTAAATAAGACTAAATAAGCCCTAAATGTTTGGCCTGTCAACTATGGTTCCAAATTGCCACCAGTGGACCAAACAAGACCAACAAATGAGAGACACATAACCTTCTTCTGAGGTAACAAAGAAAAGTGCGAAGTATGCGGAGGTACAGACTTTTTAAATTCCATTTTCGGATTCTGCTCATGTTTTGAAACGCAAACCATTAAAATTTGATGGGGGATGGTAAACATATATTACTTCATATATTACTTCATATATTACTTCATATATTATAAGTAAACTTTTTTTTTCCTTCAAGGTTGTGAGCATAGTGGGTATTGTTCTGACATCACAAGGACGTGGCCAGTCAATGGGAAGTTCACAGACAATCAAGCGACTTTGTACGAAATCGTCTTGAGCGTCCAGCTTGATCTGTTGAAACTCTGCAACGAGCAACCGTCCCTCGACGTACTTTTCAAGCGGATGACCGAACTACTTGGCCAGCGACTCTCAGAAGCTCATGTACTCTCGAAACATTGCGATCAACTCAAGTTAGAAGAGGTAAGTAGGAGTGGTAATTCTTATAAAGACAGAGTCCAGCATTGGAAGGCCGATCAATAATCAAAACCAACTAACCTATAGCCGACCCACAAAATAATTACTGTCGGGAGCGAATTATTCTGGCCGAAGCCGAACTACACGTATCAGGAGTTGACAGCTGAGCTTTTTCCCATTTTTCCATGTTCTGAAATGGCATAATGCTGACATTGGCCTGAATGGCTACCCTCAACTGTAGGTACTCACTTCATTCATAGATTACGGATGCACAGCTACTGCAGTACTGCTGACTACTGTTAGATGCCTAGTAGACGTTGCATAAATGCTTTTGATAATCAGTTTAATTAAAACATCCATACTCTGGTGTGATGATACATTATTTTATATTTAGCACTTCAAAAATAAAGCAAACTGAGGATCTTTTTTTTTTTCAATTTTACCAGGTGGCATACAAGTTGTGCCCTCATCACGTCGGCCATTTCTTGGGTATGGACGTGCATGACACGAGTAACGTGAAGAGAAAGATCCCGAGCAAAGAGGGTATGGTCATCACCGTAGAACCAGGTGTGTAACACGAACTTATCGGTTTATTGTTTTCAGTAGGTAATAAACCTTTTGAATTGAGTATGAAAAAAAGTCTGCCATGTTGGGTGGGCAGTATAGCATACACCCAGGGGTGTTATGGGAGAAAAATGGGCGTAAAAATAGGGGTGTTCGAAAGATGTTTGAGGTTTTAATTAACATGAGCTTGTGAGGTATCGTTTTCCATGATTTTTAGGGCGAGAATACCGAATGTCAAGTTGATTTTGACGGAAGAGTGAAGAATTAAGGTTGTAACGAAGGTTAAGCTCCCGAAATTCATTTTTTATGACCCAAAAAAATTGGAGATTCTCTGAAATCATCAAACATTTGTATAATAACACTAGAAGTAGTATCAACAGGCGAATAGAGATAATTAAATGATACTATCAATGATCAAAGAAATCTTTTTAAAAAAAAGCCGAGCCTAATTCAGTTTTTGGGGGCCAAAATTAGTAGAAACCATCAAAAACAGCCATTTCAATAATCGTGCATGAAAGAAACAATAAATGAACAGACATGGCCAATAGAAGCCAGGTATGCTGACTTTGCAGCGTTTTATTTTATTTCTCCACGAAACCACTACCGTAGGGAGCCCACCGCTGGGAACCCAAGATCGCATAATATAACTGTTCACCAGCGTAACCTTATTATTACTATAGAAAATAAGTTCCTTAAATAATCAAGAAGAAAGATGAAAAGATGATGCAGTGACGAAAAGATTATGCATTTAACGAAGCAATAAGGATAGTGTTTCACACCTTTTTTGCTTATCTTGCTTCGTTATTTGACGAATACATCAATTATTTGATTAACACTCTCAATGCGGGAGCCTCTAGCCGTCCAACGCCCGACCGAGCGTGCTCGAACCAGGGTAGACGGCCACATGCGGCATTGTCCCACTGTATACTAACCCACAATCACTTCCCGCCAGTTTCAACACTTTTTACTCTGAATAAAGTTATTTATCTTTGTACAGATGCTAAATAACGCACTAGATAATCAAGAACTAGGTAAAATAAATGATAATACAGCGACAAAATGAGCAAAAACCCAGCGTACAAGGGTCGCCTCGAAGATACGACTGAAACATGTGTTCAAACCTTCCAATCTGCTTCCGACGCTATACTAGCGTGAAGCCAGGAAGGTATTGAAGGAATTTCCTGCAGAACTGGCGCTTGTAAAGGTTATTTCGGTAACTTACTAACCTTGGAATGCGATGAGTCAACGCAACGGGCTTTCCGTCTACCCGGGTAGACGCCCGCAATGGAAGTGTTAAGCATTTCTTTCGAATACTTAGTTCCTACCTAGTCTAAATATTAGGAACCTTCTTAATGAGCATTGTATCGTTATATTGTTGTTGTTTCAGGTGTGTACATTAATGAAACTAACGAACTAGTGAAATCGGAGTTTAGGGGCATCGGCATTCGAATAGAAGACGACGTCTTATTCACTGAATCTGGTCCCAAAATCCTCTCGACTGTTCCTAAATCAATTGAAGACATTGAAAGTCTAGTCGGAAAAGATTAGAAAGTAGTGCTATAGAAACCTCTAGACCTATTAGTTGACTTGTTATAGATTTTTTTATACTTCTAACATTGTTTCATTTTCTGTGGTTGATTTTCATCTCTACAAAGAGAACCAAACAGATGACGCTTGGTACTTGGTTGCAATCTGAACGTAGGTGCACCGACGATGCGATGTCGCAGCCATGGCGACATTGATATTCTTTGTTTGTGTACCTTTAGTGGGACTGTAGGTATATCGTTTTTTATGAGGCTAATGTGATTCAGTTCTGCGGACTCCCATTTGCCAACTAATTATTGTACGGGTACTTACCAATTTATTACGGTACTACTTACCTATTTAGTCACTGTGTAGTAGGAAGATCATGAAATACAAATACCTTCTCAGATGAATTTGCACCTCCATCATGGATTTTTGTTCAACCTTCCAACCTTGTCCAACTTGCTGTTTGATTTTGATCAAACTTATCTTCAAAGCTACACATTCGAATTTTTTTTCAATGACTAGGTGCCTAAATCATTGCTTTGGCTGGCATACATAACATTATATAGTACATAGGTACCTAGGTATTCATAGGTTCGGATGCACTTGTCAGTGTTTCGTAGGCATGGAACGTTTTAAAAAGGGGGAAAACAATTAAAAGTGATGGATTAAAACCATTAAACATACCTACATAAACATACTTATCCCTTCAACATTTATTCAAATTTTATGATTAAGGTAAGTACCTATATACTTACGACACCACAGGCCAAATACCTATACCTACTCCCTTAACCCTTTGTTGCATCGTGATGCCTGCAGGCATCATATTATGTTTTACACCCCCAGCACATTCTGTTGAGATTATTTTGAGTTATATTTTGTTTCCTCCAAGCATCATCATGTCCTTGAACTCCAGAAGAGATTTGGTCACTGTACTTTGAACCCAAGAAGAGATAAGTCAATGTTGACAAAACCAGCAGTCTCGTTTTTGATCCCGAGGGGACTCCGTTCGTGTGTTCTCTGAATGATAAAAGTGTTCATTTTCTCTATAAACAAATATTTTTTCATTAGTTTATATTGTCCAGTTTGTGGAGGAATAGTTGTTTTAGTTGGTTTCATTTCTAGTGCCAATTTTGGTGGTTCAAACCTTTGTTTCCTGTAGGCACCATTGTGCATTTGTGTACATAGTTGAGAGCAATGGATGAGGATGACGATATATATTTCAGCGAGGATGGTGAGAACATCTACCAATAATTTTTTAAAGATTCTTACATGTTTCAATAAATTTTAATGCTCGTTAGTACTGGATTTCATTAATGAAAACACCCTTCCAATGCCCAGGGCCAGGCGCCGCCCATATGCACAATGATGCCTACAGGCATCTTTCAGTTTTTCGTAGATTTCCAGGAAAAAAACCGTGATTGAATTTTTTCCTTATTTTTCCTGCTGCCCTGAGATCCATTCCTACCACTCAGATTTTTTTCACACCAAAAGAAAAAATCATGCATCAAAGGGATAAGTTGTGAATTTTTGTGTGTGCTCTTCTGTTAATAAGGGCTGGATATATAGATACTGTTTCGTTCACGTTAATGTTGACGAAGCTTTTTGGTACAAACTTCAGAGCCTTACTGTGAAGGAACATAAGGCCCGGGCTCCGGGTCGTCTCTAAAAATTACCAAGTTCGAGATCCATTTAGAAAGTTTTTAAAAATCGAGATAACGGCGTTTGGGAAATTCCAACCCCTATTTTTCACCCTTTAGAGATGACTGACCGCAACGCCTAGCTTCACAGACCAACTAGATCCAAAAATATGGGACCTAAAAGCCAGTTTTCATTAGGTAATTTTCGTTCATAGCAACTAAAGGAAAGTGTACTGAAAGTTTGGTAAAAAATTAAATTTTAAAAAATTCCATTTTCGGATTCTACGTAGGTAGGTACCTTGAAAGGGAAACCATCACATTTTGAGGGGGGTTAAAAATCTTTTTTTTCCTGCTCGATTCCAAAGGTCATCAAGTTTTATTAATTAGGTACTTAACCTATGTAGATATGTATTTACTTACCTATATTGGTATGTGTCATTCCAGGGGATCATTATTATCTGACACATTGCGGAGTACCCATGACTTCTGTTTACATTACTTTCCCGTTTTTCAAATGAAAGTAGGTTCCATTCTAAGAATTTTGCGACCAACCCCACTCCTATGATGAATAGTTCTCTTTAAAATAATATGAGCTTTCAAAATTTCGGCAACGAGTGACCTCATTGATCCCCTCACCCATTGTGAGGTAGGTTCCTAGGAGAGTGCGGTTGCTCTCAGAATCTTAGAATGGAACCTACTTTCATTTAACAGTAAGTCATGGGTACCCCTCATTATCATCTGTACTGGTACTTGGATACAAGTAAAAACGCTGTAAAGTCCTTGTCACATGGATTTATTATTCTACTGGACATACGTACAGAAATGTTGGCAGTTCATTTATTGTTTCTTTCATGTGCAATAATATTGTAATAATTATTTTTGATGGTTTCCACTTTCCACCAATTTTGGCCCCCAACAACACGATACCTATAAGCTCCTATCTTTGACAAATAATCTGTGATCATTGATAGTGCCATTTAATTGTCTTGATTCAGACAATTTCCCAGGTGTGTGACTCGTAAAAAATAAATTTCGGGAGCTTAACCGTCGTTACAACATCAACTCTTCACTCTTCGGTCAAAATCAACTTAATATTCGGTCTCCTCGTCCTCAAAAACATGGAAAACGAAATCTCACAAGCTCATGTTCATCAAAACCTCAAAAATCTCCCGAAAACCTCTATTTTTACATTCATTTTTCCCCCCATAATACCCCTGGGTGTATTCCGATCGGGCTGCCGAGCTTCGGAGCACAACTAGGACCCAAATGTGTTCCCAAATGGGGACGCAAACTGTGTGCGGAAGAACGACGATTTTAGAACACAATTTAATGTAAATTTAAGGCTGAAACTTCGTTGAACCTCAATTTTCCACTTTTGGTCAAAATCGACTTCATATCGATCTTCTCGTCCCAAAAAAGATGGGATTTTATACCAATTTTTCATTCATAACACCCCTGGGTATATTCCGATCGGGCTGCAAAGTTTCGGGACACAGCTAGGGCCCAAATGGAGCATGTTTGCGAAAGAACGAATATTTTAGACCGAAAATGAAGCCGGTATGCATGACAGCGGACGGACATTGCATTTTCTGAATCTACGCACCTTGAAACGTAAGAGAAAAAATTTTTAGGGAGCATTATAAAAATGTTTTGCTGAGCGAATACATAGGTGTATTATTCCCAGAATAATAAACCAAAATCCCCTGTTTCGCCAACATGATAGCAATATGTAGGTACAAGGAAGGATAAATTAGAAGATAAAAATAATGTAAGAAAGTGTTAAGTACGTTCAAGTTTTTCTACTCGAAAAATCAAACTCTGCACATTTATCCGTAGATCCATGGATTTATCTGTGAAGTTACATACTTTTTGGACGACACTGAAAGGATGGGCAATACTTTGCGTACAACGGACAACAGAAAGGATTGGGCGTTTGGTAAAATTTAGAGCATAACGTGGAGTAGTGTATAATTTTCCGCTAGAGAGGGTCACTGAATGATCGGAAAAGGATACTAAGAACGCGAAAACGCTTTTCGAATCTTAAAATAATCAAGGAAGAATAATTATGAATAATAATATAATCGTGAATATTGTTTTATAAGAAAGTAATTATATAACTTGGAGTAGTGTATAATTTTCCGCTAGAGAGGGTTACTGAATGATCGGACATGGATACTAAGAACGCGAAAACGCTTTTCGTATTTTAAAATAATCCAGGAAGAATAATTATGAATATAATCGTGAATATTGTTTTATCAAAAATTGTTTATAAAAAATTGTATATAAGCTTTTCTACTGTTTTTTCAAAAAAATAGTATAATTGAATTCGATTACTTTGTTGGCGAGCCTGGTACCGGTGTGACGAGGATGGACGATCGACGCCTGACGCCATTTTCTTCTGAGCTTGGCGTTATTCTGTTTGACTCGCGTACTAAAATACAGAATAATCGCTAATAATTGAGTTTCAATTTTTTGAGGTGTCTGAACTTTGCTGGTGCATTTTGGAAATGTTAGAGGGTTGTCTTTGTCGGTCCTGTTCTTGAAAAATTGACGTTTGGTCCCTTCTGTTGTCGCTCCAACAGTTGAGCATGTAATCGCGAGTCGTAATCTGCACGTTTTCTCTTTGTCCAATTCCAATCGAGTCTTTGTTTAGGAAATCGTTGCTGGAGTCCCATCTTCAAAAATGATGTACACGGTAAGCTAATATGCTAATCATGTTTTGATAATTCGATTATTCATAAGTTTCTGTCTTGAAGTTTAGTTTTGAGTAACCTACTACACTTATCTACCCCTACCTTTCCCATAATACATTATCACGCTTGGGAATATTCGCGTAGGTCCTTCCGTTTGACTTAAACAAATGCATTTCAATGAATGTGAGAAGAAAACTAGCCATGGGTCCAACATCTTGGAAGGCAGTATGAATTTCGGGCAGGTCATACCTAGTAGGTATCCGTTTCAGAGATACCTACCGAATCTATGCCTTGAGCTATTTTATTACGTAATACAAAACGTTTATTACGTTCAGATATAAAATAAACGTATTATTTGTACCAAACCAGGCGAGATGGGAAAATCCCAAACTTCTCCAAAATTACCAGTTCGGGTCTCTGGTATAAAAGATCGGTAAAAATTGTTTTACCCAAATTTGGTAGTTGGTAGTGTGGATCAAATAGTGACTGGGTAGGTCCAGTAGGTGAGTAGTGTATACCATTTCAGTAGTACGTTCTTAATGGCCGATCTACTTTTGGAGGCTCAGAAATCCGTTAAAATGGCTACAATCGCCAAGGTTAATGTAAATTCATCAAAAGTTGTAGGTTACCTATGGAGTGGCCACTCGAGACGTTTATAACGTCAAAAGGTTTATTAATACCTATAATTTCTTTTTAAATGTTTTCCTTTAAAAAGTTGGTCAAATTTGGGTATCAAAAATCCGTTGAAGTTGTTGAAAATAGCTTCAAATTATGTACCGTCTTTCCAAATTAGCTGACTATCAAAAACCGGATGATGAGTTTTTGGTATGGTTGGATTCAGCTCATCAAGATCTGCCGATGTGGAGTCGTTTTGTAGTTTACGTATATATTTCACTATTTCACTTGATTAAAACAGTGAACATTCGTCTAATCTGGCATTCTTCAGTTAGCAAAAAGAAGATGAGCCCCCCCCCCCCCCCCCCCCTACCACTCACAAGCTTCACAGTTACCAGTTTGCAACCACATTGTGTCGTTTACTTGTTATTTGCGTAAACTGAGCTCGTACAGCTGTGTCATTTCGCTGGTAAGCGACGAATTCCGTGATCGAGTCCCAATAGAATGTTGACAAAGCGACAATTGGCGTTTACCTGGTATTTGTTTCATGCAAACCAGATATTGATTCTTTCTGGGTTTTGCAATAACCTGGTAAGCTCAAAAAAGGTACTTAGGATCATTTTTGGAATAGGAAAGAGCGCATCGAAAAACTCTTAGATACAAACTTTCACCTGTCTAATCCCAAAACAACTCCTGTGAATGGGTGTGCGTTTTCCCCAAAAATCAAGTTTCGTCGCTTTCCTACCTGTTTTTGCTTAATCTGTCCAATTATGATCACGCTGCATGACTGGAACTTACTCTGCTTCGTTCTTGTTGTTATTTAGGTATGTAGGTAGGTATATATTTAGGGACGTTACCTAGAGTAGGTCAAGTTCCTTCAATGAAAGGTGCTAGGTTGCTGCACGCAGCATTTGATGCTCTACAACTTTCGTTCTATGCGTTTTTTCATTTAGACGGTACAGGCGTTTAAAGTTACTATATCAACTATTTCATTGATGTTGACATGATATTAATTTGTAGTGGCGAATAGGTACTGAACTATAGAGGGGCTGTGATGTATACTGTGGTATCTGTACAGAGCTGTGGTCTGTAAAAGAAGGGTGTTCTATACAAAATAATAAACCGTTGTGTAGGGATTTGTAGCCGTGGCAATAGCTTCTTTAGTCCCGCTTCATACACCTCTGCCAACAACTCCTTCAGTAATCTGTCCACTTCTCGCTATATCATCTTTTTATACAATAGCACGAATATTTCTTTGAAAAATCGCTCTTATAGCCATGCTGCATGACTGGAACGTTTACTTGCTCATTCGGGATCTCTTCTACCTTGCGGTGTAAAGGTTTGGGTACAGTGTTTCCACCTCTTTCTTTCCTGGGCCGTGATGGGAGCTGTGGGCCAAGGCGCTCTTTCCTGGAGTTTCGCCCTCAGTTTGTCTTCCCAGGTTGTTCGGGGGTCCTCCACCTTCGATCTTCGCATCAGGTTTTCCGTGGTATACGAGCGAGCGCCTCAGTCGCCGGACATGCCCATACCATTGAAGCTGCGCGCCTTTTACTGTGGTCGTTAGGGGCTTTTGTTGAAGAGCTCCTCGGATGGTCTGGTTTCTGACCTTATTTCTTACTGTGTGTCCTGAAATTTGCCTTAAGATTCCGCACATGCTCCAGGTGGAATCCTTTCTTCAAATCCTATTGTAAATCATCATTTTTGAAGGAATGCCCAGGGATTATGCAGCTAGATGTCCGCTGCCCAGTTGGTTCCGAATCAACTTCATCTGGGGTTTTGTGATAAGTGGTACTTTCGTTTTCCCATGTGATCGTGTACACTGTACAGCTACGGGGAAGCTTTGTACCAGACTTGAGCAGAGGTTTTCGACTTTTACTGAAGAGTGAAGATTGTGTGCATTTCAGAATTGCATCTGTTCTTACGTCAGACTCTTCGATCTCGTGAACCGCCCTTATCTCATGTTTATAATGATTTAATTTTGTAAAACGTTATCCTGTTACAAAGACAGAGAGGACCTCAAGTTCATATTTTTAAACAGGCAAATAAACATATTCAATCAATCAATCAATCTGGAGTCCTGTAATAGCAGTTGTTTGGTTGGTTAATCATCATCTCGCCCAAGCGGCTCCACATTCCCTGCTCTTATCTCCCACTCGTTCCGAAAATCTTTTTTACCGAGATCTCTGCTTATAAATGGTGTATTACCTATCTTACCGAGATCTCAGGTTCTTATAAATTGTTTATTGCCTGTTTCGCAGTTGTCGAAGAAGCTTTGAGCTATAATGTGTACCTTCACATTGAGGAGCTTCAAATATTATGAATATTCATGAAATTCGTTACGTCAAAAGTTCGAATGTTAATAAAGTCTATTTATGTATTGTTCTGCCATGTTTATTTACAGGGGACTACTGCTGAGCAAGACAATCGCTTCAGTGATAAAGAGAAGAAGCTCATGAAAGTGATGAAATTCGGCGACGCCCTTACAAAGCGGGTACGTTTCTAATGTGGTTCTTGCATTTATTGTCAATGATCATTAGCGAATTTTCAAAGAAAATGAAGCTATTGCAATGGCTTCGAAATTTAAATAATATAAATTTTTGGAAATTTTCTTCATAGAAATCCGTTTCAGACCATTCTAAAACGATTCCTGAAATTTAACACTTTTATATGTATATATATATTTATATATATATGTGTCACTCCAGACGATAACTCTCGATAGAATTGAGATAAACAGCTCAAATTTGCCCAAAAAATCTATCTTGGCAATCGAAAGGCTAAGTTCGAAGATGGGCGAAATTGGCCTACTCTAAGGAGGGTTTTGGCGCATTTAAAGTGCGCAAAAATTACCCAAAAATCCCCAAAATGTTGTTTTCCAACAAGTGACCCCTCATTTTAAAGGTTTTTGCACGCTGAACACGATGGTGGAATCGGATTTTAGATATCTTGATCCGTTCTCAAATTAGAGCATTTAAAGTGCGCAAAAATTACCCAAAAATCCCCAAAATGTTATTTTCTAACAAGTGACCCCTCATTTTAAAGGTTTTTGTACGCTGAACACGATGGTGAAATCAGAATTGCGATATCTCATTCCGTTCTCAAACTGGAGCACTTTGAAGATTAAGGGACGTGGTTATTTCTTCGAAAATTCGCTCTTATAGCCATGCTGCATGACTGTGGTTTTTTATAATGTACAAGGTGTTAACCAGCCTGGTTGTATACCAGGGTATACATTAATTAATGTTTTAAACGTAATTGTTCAGGGTTGGACGACTGTTTCGTTTATTGTGTCATTACCTGATTTACACTAACACATCATAATTCCTCCTCCCAATTTCCGTCTTCGATACCAACTCTTCTCTAAACTTTTACGTCACCATTCGCACAAGTTCTTTGAGTGCCCTCGAAGAAATGGTGGCTCCCTTGATAGACGTAGCCATTTTCGCAGTCTGCCTAATTCTATGAATTTGTAGGTCGATATGACGAGAGTGAAGCTCGAAACGATCAAGCCGTGGATCTCCAAGAAGATCACAGAACTTCTGGGTATGGAAGACGATGTCGTCGTGGAATTCGTCTTCAACCAGCTGGAAGATGAAAAGGTGAGTTTTACAGTCTCCTCAACGATGCGAGGCTGCGGACTCTATTTTCCTTGTAATCTCTGTTACTTATATTTCGTGCTCTTCATCATTATCGTTTTCTGTGTAGTTTCCTGATCCAAAGAAGATGCAGATCAACTTGACTGGGTTCTTGAATGGAAAGAACGCCAGAGTCTTCATGACGGACCTTTGGGAGCTGTTGCTGTCGGCCCAGGAGTCGCCTACTGGTATACCGGACGTTCTCATGGAAATGAAAAAAGAAGAAATAAAGAAAAGGATGGTGAGTGGCGCAAATCTATGTAGTTGAACCCCGGTGTCAGTAATAAGTGGACAGTTTTGATTTACTGGTCACTCCTATCAGTTCCATAGTTGTTTTACACGTTGTTCGAGCTCTTATCGTATCCAACCTTCTGTTTCTTATGTTACAGGAGGAACAAGAGCGTATGCATGAGATATCCAAGAAGTTGGAGAAAAGAGACAGGGATGATAAGGAGAGCTCCAGCCGTAGGAGGGATCGCAGCAGAGATAGGTAATTTTCTCTGTTTGGAAGATATTCATATTTTGCTCAATGTGGTATTCAGGTAACCTGGGATGAAAAGCTGCAGTTTCCTGCATTGGTAGCACTGTTTTGCTCATCTAACTCGTGCCATCAGTAGCTCAGGCTCTTGTGTTGTAATTATCAGCTGCAGTGATATTCGATCAATACCAAGGTTCAACTCAACAGCACTTTTAGGGTAGGGTAGGATGAGCCATTCTGTGGAAAAATGAGAGTGGTGTTATTTTTCATATCCGACCCATCTTATGCTTTCAAAACTGAGTAAAACGGTGTGCTGCCCTTCTTATACACTGTACAAATTTTGTAGAAATATTGCATTAAAATTGCGGAAAACAAACTTCCTTCGTTTTCCGAGTCTTTGTGCCTGGTCTGTGATTTCCGTGGGTTCATGTGAAGACAACTGGATATGTTGAGGCGGATTTGAAGCCTAGCCGTTTCACACTATTTTATCTCCTTTTCCCTCTGATATCGAAGTGCAGCCATTATATTGGCTGTTTTCTCGTATGAATTATACATAATTCATCTCAGAAAAAGAAAAACTCACTTGGAATTACATCATTCAACTTTGTACGTCAAACCAAGGAAAAGAAATTTCATGAAATGCAGAATGTCAGTGCCTACCAGCCATTTTTTAAAGTAATTCTTCCTCTGAATCCATAGGTTCTTCTCGATCGGGAGTCTGGTGGCTCTAGATAGTTGAAATCTCATATATATTCGTACATGAACGTGATAAAAACTCGTAAATAAGTAACACTTTAATTATTTTCCAGAAAGAGGAGTCGATCAAGAGATCGCCGGGACAAAGACCGAGACCGTAAGGATAAAGAGAGGTCGAAAAGCAAGCGTTCCAACTCCAGGTCCCCATCCAGGTGAGTTGTGGTTTTTAAATGGCAGTAATAATTATAGAGCCAGTGTTTCCCGATGAAGCTATTCCCAGTGAATTCAACTCTTTTGTCTTCCGTTTTGAGGCTACACAGCCTATACAGCATTGTGAAGTATTGATAAATCTCACTGAATAAGATTTCTGAATGATTCCAAGCTGTAGGAGCATGAGTTTATATTGTTCCAACGTTTATATTGAAATATTAGTGGTGATATCTTCCAAGTATAATTGTACAGATTCATACTTCTTTCTAAAAGGGGTATTCCAGTGGTTCCGAAAATAGATCATATACTTTCTGAGCATGCTGTCCACTAATAAATTCCTCTAACTTTATCATTCACTTTCGTTTTATTAGTTCCATTCTGGCTTTCTGTTTCTTGCTTGTTCTGTCGACCTCCATCTAGAATTTCTAGCATGGATACTGCTGATAGTTTCAAGTCATCCATCTGAGCCTCCGCTCAGATAAGCTCGTTTCCCAGTTTTATGTTGACATACTGCGAGTGAGCAGAGGTTTCTCAGTAACTCTAAGCAAAGTTCCTTTAAAAAGTAACCAGACAAAATTACTGGGATACCCCATTATCTTCAACTCTGTAGTCGATTGGTATTCATCATTTGGTTTTGAAAAGGTCTGAAAGAAAAGACTCGAAGAAAAGTGGAGGTGACGGTACTAAAGGGGTCTCCCCTTCCGCTGCTTCTAATGATAAAAATAAGTGAGTTCCTTGGTATTGAGATTGCACGTTTCTGGTAACCAGGCACGATTTGTTACTTGTTTGGTTTCCCCTTACACATGTTGTCTTTGGTTTATCTAGCTGTCGATTGAAAGTGAGATGGAACTTGTAGTTTACCTTCTTCTTATCCCTAATAGTTATGGTTGTGTAGATATCTTGATGCGGTGGGCGATAAAACACTATATGGACAGTTCCACTTAACCCTAAAACCCCTTCAAATCCACCACCCCATTTTGAAGGGAATCGTTACCCAAGTTGAAAAGGGGGAGGGGGGGGGACCAAATTGTCAATTTTTTTGTTGTTGTTGTCTTAATCTCCATTCAATCCTAAAGGTTCGGGTGTATTGTATTCAGTCATTACAGCATAAATGGTTGGTGAAAGTGGGCGTACTCTAGATGAGTGGTAGCTAGCTGATCTGTGCCAAAACAGTCGCTATCTAGCACTTATGGTATCTATTTATAGTCTGCTCATTGCGCTTATGTACTAATGGAGTCGTAAATGAAATCCGTACAATCATAATCGTCGCACTTTTCCAGTGAAAATTTAAACTTAGTTGATGGTCGAGGTGCGATTTTCGTGGCCTACACTGTGACAGTGTGTGGAGAGTGACGGTGGACCCTCGAGAGTCCCCTCTCTGGTCCAGCGATATTATCACCAGCTAAGAAGGGATATCGATTTAGGCTTCAGCCAAGCGACCCCATCTTTACCGGAAAAAGAAACGACTCTAGAACTGTCACATTTCTCCCCACATGGCATACTTCTGGATAGCCAAAGTAGGAGAGGGAAAAGGGGGGTTAAA
Organism: Leptopterna dolabrata; assembly: GCA_954871275.1. Classification (NCBI taxonomy): domain Eukaryota; kingdom Metazoa; phylum Arthropoda; class Insecta; order Hemiptera; family Miridae; genus Leptopterna; species Leptopterna dolabrata. Next base: position 11,518,934 of record OX940981.1, on the reverse strand, counting down.
AAAGTAGTATGAAGTTCTGGTTCCAGAAATGACATCTGAACAACTTCAAGGTGACTAACCTCCATCGTAATGCTACTGCCTCTATAATATTTAATGTTGGAGAACAAAAAGCTTCTACATACAAGTATTGGCTCAGAAAAAATGTTGTCAGAGGTTGTTGTCCAGTGAATTGTGATCACACAGGCAACCTCTAAGTGATCAAACTCCATCGCTAGGATGGAACATTTATTGGGACTTGTAAGTTGGGACACAGCATTCAAATGAGGTCAATATATTTTAATTGTACTGAGCTCTAAAGGGGGAACGGTGGTGGGGAAGCCAACAGATGTATTTATCCATAAAAGGGACAGGATAAACATCCTTCGGGAAGCCTTTGGGCTTATTGTTCTGGTAAGCCCACAAAAAGTGGATGGCGTACGGTGAGTTACTCAGCGCATACTACCAAACCACGCTGTACTACCGTGTGAGGGGAGTGACGGTGGACCCACGAGAGCCCCTCCCTCCCCCCTCTAGACCAGTGATATAATCACTAGCTACGAAGGTATATCGATTAGGCCAGCCAAACTGCCCCATCTTCACTGGAAAAACAAACGACTTCAGAACTGTGCCACCGTCACAGCACTGAGAGGAGCGTACTTGGTTGTGTGTAGTTCCTTTTTGTTATTTCCGTGAAACAAATTTTTTTTAAACTACTAAGACGCGGCATTACATGAAAGATTCGATCGCTCGAATAAAATCGACAGTAAAATAATACGGGGCAGAACTACAGAACAGATGATCACTGAAAGGGAGATTGACAGAAAGCCGAATGTTCTGTTTTGATTGATCCAGAAACCTGGCATGGAAAAATCAAGAGAATGTAGGTGACCTAAACATTACCTTCTCCTCTGACATCCATGTAACGTCACAGTGTAGTCATAAAAAGAAAAACAAGTTTCCCTGCACCCAGCTTGAAATGTCGGGGACACAAATTGCAAGGCAACATGGGTATCCTTTTACAAAAACCCGTTTTTCTCTAAGCGACGTTCTGTTATTTTCTTGTTGCTCGATAGTTCCTATATTTTCTCTGTGGAACCAACTTTATGAGTAAAAATACATTATTGCATTCACGAGAGCCCGATTCTGTATAATCATTTCGACAGCGGTTTGCCTCTAATCATGCTCACCCCACGTGTCACATTGTGGTAACCCTATTGCTAGTTTCTAATGCTAACCCTTAGGTAAAGATCTGGACGGAGTTTTGATTTACATAACAACTTGAATAATGTTTGTAGCACCAGTCTCACTGCTCCTCTCGGAGATAAGGTAATCGTATCACCGAATCCTGTATATTTAACAGTCAGTGTAGACATTTTAACAACAGAATTCATTGCTGGTAGCCCCAGCAGAGGTGCAGAGGTACAGTTCATTAGATGAACTAAGTATGATGAAATTAATGCTGTTTAAATATGAACAACGGTAACATTTTTGATTGCAGAAAGTAATAATCGAAGTCACCAATTCAAGCTTACTTGTTTTGTGTGTGTGTGTGTGCTATATCATCATGTTTTGCTGTATGATGATTTGGTAGTGGACTACTTGAAAGTATAATGGTTTTTCTCCTGCAAGTAGAAATCAAAGATTTTTCTCCGTTTCCACACTAAAACCTGAAACATATTTACCTACTCGAAGTTTCAGACCTCTGGGAGTAAATTAGGTTCTGTGTATGTCTGTGCCTCACAACTTGTAACCGTCTCTTACCTAATGTAAAGAACCTTGCAAATGAGCTGCAAGGTTCTTTTCTTCTCTTTTTGCAAGTGAGGATATTTATATGGGTCGCCACAGTATGATTTTAACCGAAATCCTATCGTAACTGGCAGTGTATGTTCATATGTAGAATTATGTTAAAGCACATAGCTCGGCTGATGATTTATTAATGTACCTGTTTTGGTGAAATTTTGAATGGGCACTAGTATCCATTATTACAGGATAAATCTTGCTCATTCATATTAATGTCTCTCGCCTAAAGGAGCTTATTAGCTTTTTAAACAAAATACACGTTTTGGCCATTTTAAGCATCTCATTCTCATGGCTCCCAGTTGGTCTTATTCGGCATAGAATGTAGTTCTTTTATAAAGGAAGCCATTTTGATTGTTTCAAATCGTCTAAAACAGGGGTATAAAATTCGAATTCTCGGTGGGCCACTTCCTGAAATTGTAAGGCCCAGGCGGGCCGCACGCCATTTTACTCCCCCTCCCCGACCTTCAAGTATTATTATATTATTTAAACTTCAGAAAGTGTTAAGCTAGGTTCACATGAGACGCAATTCCGGCTATGCGTTCTGCAATGCTATTGGCCAACGCAAAATGGATTATTTCAACGCAGTGCCTTGGATACTATATCAAAATCTCCAGATATTTTCCGCTGTCGGATGCGTTGCCGGATCTGCGCGGAGGTTACTGCGCACACCTCTCTTGTTTGGTTGTTCAGCCATATTGAAATTCGACATTTATGTGGTTGATATTGCGGTTTCGAGTTCGAGCAATTGTTTGTTTTTTGCGATTGCATTTTGTTATGACTGCGCTGCCATGTGAACGCCTCTGCGGCAAAAATTCCGGGAAATGCGTTGCCGTGCCGGATTACCGTCCGGAATTGCGTCTCCATGTGAACCTAGCTTGACACTCACTTACTTGCCGCTACCGGATCAGGCATCAGGATCATCACATCTTAACACCTGTGTAAATACAATCAGCCGGTTCAACCATGAGCCCGAGCCGACGGGCCAGGAGGCGCACCGAAGCACATCTGATTCGTCGGCTCTGAAGCATTCACGCACAACAAATTTTCCGTGTTCAATTCAAATTTTATTTAAAAAATCCTCAAAATTTACAAAGGGCTTTGGGTTGGCCGCATGGAAGATGCTCACAGCACAGGCGGCTGCAAGTTTGACGCCCCTGGTCTAAAACGTACATTTTCATGTTTTCGTGTATGTAGCTGCTAATTAGCTCTTTTAGAATTACGAACATTATTTGGCATGATCTGAATCAGTGGATTTTTTCCCGTACTAAACCACGTGGTCTGCTATAAATTTCAGATAGATCGAAACATTATATCGACTTGCACCACGCTTTACTGTTTATATTCGAAGCGGCCATCCTTCATTGTTGTAATTCCAGCAAAGGTCAATAAGATAATCCATTGTGGGTGCTCCGACTGATAATAAAACCACACTTTTTCCTTACGTTTGGATGCACCAAACGGGAGTCTGTAATTATCGTCTATCGAAATATTCCCTTTTGGTGCTGAGCTTTTATTAAAATTCCTTGACACGAACAGCCACTGAGCCGTAGCCCCTAGGTAAAGGCAAATTTCTGCGTCCAACCCACTGCAGGTGTCGCCAGTCAGCAAGGCTTCCCAACATGACGTCACTGCCGAACTCGTCCCCTTTTCACCAGATTCATTTTGAAACTCTATTTTCAAAAGCGTTTTCCTCAGCTCACTCCTTCTTTCCTTCGCATACCTTCCTTTCCTTTATTTTAGAAAAGAAGTATTAATCCAAACCACGATATTTTTGTCCATTCTGTACCAGTCGCAATACTCAATTGCTGCCGATTTAGTAGGTCACTCCTTATGGTTGTGATATTTGGTTTTTAAAAACATCCAAAAACCGCTTCTCGTATATTCAGATGAGTTGATAGGAGCTTTTGATTAATCAGCGTCAATTCCATTTTAGTGAGTGCTTGAAGATGGTTGTCGAGCTAATTAAAAATCATTTCCCCAGGAACAATTCAACGTCGCTCAGCAAGCCCACTGCTGATGACAAGAAGAAATCACGCTCGCCATCAGGCTCCTCAAGATCCTCTAGATCCAGGTCCCGTAGCAAGTCCAGACAGAGGTAGTTATTCAAACCTGTTACTTACACTAAAACCTTCCCAGTGAGTTAGTTCCCATCGGAAACCCTTTCCCCAAATTTCGACCTTAATAAAGATTTTGCAAATAAAGTTGACGAATTTTTGATTGGAATTTTACGCAGTAATGTTAGTGCTAACAGCGACAGCTAAACAAATTTGTAAATAATTGAAAATGAAATGAACTCCAGAAGGACAAAACTGGATTCGGATTAACTTTGTATAGGTGTTCATCAATTCTGAACTCAGGTGTTGGGTGTACCTACAATACAATGTTACAGTGCCTCATTCCCCATTTCATTCCCCATCAGTTTCCCTGATGTTTGTTCTAACGTGACACCCTCATTCCCCATACAACGAAAGCACTACTATTCGTTCTTCTATTTTCTAAATTTCTCTCTGAAAGTCACAATTCCTACTAACTTCATTACCTATAAAATATTCTTACACCTATTCATTGGGTATTATTTTAAATGAAAAGTGAATGAATAAATTCATCCTAAATAATGTTGAGCACATTTTTTTAATATGGGAATCACCGTATTTTACGTTTGTTGAAATCTAAAAGGGTCCTAACTCATCTTCTTTCTCACTTGACGTTCAATTCTCACAATATCCCTTACCCTGTGGCCATGGATACTGAAAGTGGCAACAGCTTCAGGAGTTTGTTGTTGCTACTTGCATCCTTCGTTTCTCGCCACCTCTGAAGAATCCACTAGGATCACAGGTAGGTACATCTGTTCTGTGGGGAATATATCACTCCCTATAAATAGAAATAAATCGGCCATTATGATGCAGTTTCTAAAATAAGCTGCCATTCAGCTGGATGGATAAAATATAGGTTTTCATAGTATCCATGGACACGGGATGGGGTGCACTATGAGTGTTAAATGTCCAATTATTTCATATTTTGTCATTTATGTACCAAATAAATTTTAGCCTGTACCACATTTACTTATCAGCATCTCATGTTTGTGGTGGATTCTTATTCACGGTACCTACTAATGAATGTTTGAATATTACGAGTATTATTGGTATTCTGAATGAATTTTTTGGAGTGTATTCATGATAATTATTATTCTGTATACTGTACCTGTTGTGTTGTCTATTTTTGTGTTGGTAGAGGTAAAAATTTTTATGTTAGGGTTTTTGTTTAATGCTCTCATCAAAACTTGGCTGAATAATGGCAGTTAGATGTTGTCAGGGGCATTGGAACCGATTTTGTAGTTCGAAAACACTGAATCGGGACCCCTTCGAAACCTACAGCTGCATTTATAGCGTCAGTGTGGATACAAGATTGTTGTGTGGATGTAAAAGAAGTGATAGAGACGTCTGCGCACTTCTGGGCTAATGCGAGTGAGAGTCCTTTCAAATAAGAATGACTTGGGCACTAGCCCTAGGGAAGTAGCCCTACTTACAGTTATCTACTGATAAAGTTGATCTGTTGAGTAGATAGTCAACAATTAGTATTCGTAGCTGCCAGTCAGCTACGTTAATTGTGCCTGTTCTTTATGATCATTATTGCGTGCTACAACTCAAAGAGTCGGCATATGGCGTGTTCGCGTTAGTTGAACCTTAATCACCACCAAAACCTACAATTATCGAATTCAAGACGGATTTTCATGATAAATGATTTACCTCTGTTGGATTACATGAGTATCGAAGCCGAAGAACCTACCAAATGCATTGCTGGGAAATAAAAATGTCTTGCGCCATAACAGTTTAAAACATTTGGATCGATAAAGTACCTGTTCATAACGTCCGCTTCTTGACACCTTCTGTTTCACTAGTATCTGCTGGTATTGAAAATAACATGTACATTGATAATGTTGAAAAATCCTCACGAGTCTCTTCCTCTGAAAGCTAAGTAATAATGATCAGTAGTTTTATTTCTGTGGCTGGATCATTATTTTATTTGGATTGGTGGGGCTGTCATCATTCAACTGACAGTAAGATAATTAGTGCATTTCATCTGCATTTCATGAGTGCATCAGTAGCCAGTCGTTTCTGTCTGATGATTCAATTTGTGAATCGGTTAGTTCTTTATATTTAGTTTCCATTCCTTTGCCGTGTTTACATGTTACTGAATCTCATCTGCAGTACAATGCTTGTACCACTTGACTGAAATATGATTGTCTTGCTAACGTGAAAAGTTTTTAGCGTTCTTGTGGCTGCATTGAGGTAAGTTGTATAGTTTTCTTTTTTATTTACCTAGCGATCTGTGAAGGGTTTTTAGGAATCATAAAATGAGGTGAGATTGTCGTGCTATATCCTGTTTTTGTAGTTGTTCTTGAAATAAAATCTTTTCTGTCCACAGCTTCATCGGATCTTTTATATGTTTCAGGTCATTGAAAGATTTTCTTTTGTCGTTATTTTACTTTAACTGTCTATCTCCCGTTGCATGAGAACATTTTGGTCAAGTATTTAATGCTACAGGCTTGGATGTCTGAGGCCTACACCCATCCCACTTCAGTCATTGCAGTTATGACTAGTCATGACACCGCATCCCCTCGTCGACCAGCGAACGTCAAACGCGTCGGTTTCAGCTCACGCAGCAGCGGCCTTCGCTCAGCAAACGCTTTGTCTTCAGTCTCGAGAACTCTCCGCTCCGAGATCTTCAGGGAACTTCCGGGAACGTCCAGACCATCTGGGAACGTCCAGAACTTCATTTCGAGTTTTCCCAACGGTAGTTACGCCGTATAAAGACTTCGCGGCTTGAAGCTGAGTCACTCAGTCGCGACAACATTCGCCTGTCTCAGTCTTCAACTGACCAACATCGCCGATAATTCTGCACAGGAGCCTTTTCCGATGGAGGCTGCAGCCCTTTTCTCAAGTAACCTTTTTCCAACAAGTTTTAGAGTAACATCATCCCGTAATTTAACCATAATTGTATGAGTACTTTGTGACAAGTAGTTTTCAAGACCTTTAGGTTCCTCATCTTCAGCCTTAAAGTGAAACAATTTCTTGAACCATACTTGCACAAATATTGGAACGTATTTTACCAAGTTACTTGAATAGAGATTTAGTCGGCAGCTCGACTTGAAATTGAAATTTTCATTTTTCCATTAGAAAAATGTTAATTCCTAATGACATTTTGAGCCGATATCAAAAAGGATTTGTGGAAGCACAAAAGTCTACCACATTGGGTCTGAGCCAAACGTTGTGGAACTAAACTACATGAATGGTGGTGATCTCGCAAGTATCTTTATCCATCAGTATTGGAATCGAAATTCCATGTTTCATCCCATCCACAGAGCAGCTATGTAATTCATTTCATCCAAAAATTCCATCCGTTATAGGACTTTTGCTTTGGCTGCAACTGTCGAAATCTGTGCATTAAAGCCATGCTGGTCCTAACATCTGCCTTACAGGCGTTGAGGACGTAATCGGGTGTCATTTCAGAAGGATCAGAAATTCTTTAGCATACAAATCTCGTCCAGTGTGACATCGAAGATTGAAGCTCTGCTCAGGCCTAACTGTTCATTTCTTTCAGGGGGGTTTAGTGTGTCAACAGTTTGCATGTTGGACAGCAGTGATACACTAGCTGCTTGTGCTTGTTATGATTATCAAATGACGTTCACTCTCCATGTTATAATATATATATGATTATCTTCAGCTGTGTCAAATCAATCTGCTATGTACGATTATATACCTACTGGAAACAAAAAGAGTGCTCTTAGTGCTCGTTATACTACCAAATGCTCTTAATTTCAGAAGGCTTAGTGCTCTTAAGTTTCCCCTGGAATATGTGGATGGGTGGCTTTGAGGATCGGTTTGCTAAGAAAATGAATTCAAAATGGTTGTTTGGGAAAATACGGAAGTGTAACATACACGTGTCTGAACCTCTGGGCTCAGATGGATTCCATAAAGTAACTTGAGACGAGAAACAGTAGTATCCATGGATTAGTATGGATACTGATGGGTACCATCAATGTATGGATACTGATGGGTACCATCAAATCTCATAGCAACCATTTTTCTGTGTTTCGGATTCTTTTCATTTTTCACATCCTTCCTTTAACGAAATAATTACCTTTTTGGTCTCTTCATGTACTTTCAAGTTCCTACCCTTTTCTGTGTATTGCTTATGATTGATACTACTGTTCCTTGTGCCAGTAAACTAGTTCCCTTGCAACATCCCGATCTTTATGTGATAGTAATCGAATTAACTAATATAACATCGATCCTTCTGTTTCCAGAACATCGCTCGCTCTCTCCACTTCCTATTGAAATTAATAATGTTGAACGTATTGAAAAAGACGAAGAACTTCATTAGACATAATTCTTCTCGAATTCAATTGTTTATGATGGTTTTAGTTCAAACCGTGTTTAGAACACCACAAACATAGGATTTTTTATTGCGCATTACTTGAATCAACAGTATTTCAATACTTTTACTCCATTTTTGTGTCAAAATGTAGGTTTTTCAATGTTTTTTTAGGTCGTTAAATAAAAACGGTGGTGGTGGTGATCGACGTCGGTCTTCATCCGGCTCATCTTCATCCTCCAAGGAGCGGCCTAGCAAGCCAAAGGAGACTGTGCGGAAGTCTTCCGCATCTCGTTCGCGCTCTCGATCAAAAACTGCAAACAACAAAGGTGGTCGTAGCAGCAGCTCTGACTCGAGAGCCTCAGGTACACATTGTTTTTTGCCATTTAGGCATATTGCTGTTACTTTCTATTTACCTTAACTGGTTGTATTCCAATGTTTCCGATCCCTCTTCAGGCATTTCTATTGTATTGTTACAGACAAAAGCCCGAAGAAGAACGATTTCGAGATCAGGAAGAAAGAAGACAGTGTACAGAAGAAACGCCAGTACAGATCCAACAAAGAAGAGTCATCTGGAAGTGATTCAGATGATGACAAACGAGCCAATAAGGTAAATGTCATTTTCTTGTCCATGTTTGTACAAAGTTTACCTGGCAGACCTCGTCCTACCATGGTTTCGCTAAAGATTGAGCTGTAATTAAGCATAGATAATTTACTACTCATTTGCTTATTGAGTGCTTTATGATGTACCCTCATTTTCCAGTCGGGGAGATCCCGCTCTCGAGGGAAGGTGGGTGACAGGCGCCGCCGCTCAGGATCAAGGCGTCGTTCGACCCCCAGGAGGAGGCGCTCAGGTTCTAGGAGGCGCTCCGTTTCCAGGGGAAGACGATCGAGATCCAGGAGAAGGTCCAGGTCGAGGAGGAGGTCCAGGTCAAGAGGGCGCAGGTCGCCCCCCATCCGTCGCCGAAGCCGCTCTAGGGACCGCCTGAGGTACCTTTATTTGTGACTGTTCCTCTGTTTGAGTGTGATAGATGCGAGGTCGCACTGAAGTAATGAAATAAAAATAAAAATTTACCTCTGATAGGTTGGATCCTGCATGGCCGGGTCGTTTCCGCCCTGGAAGGCGATCTTTGGATCGTGAGAGGGAACGTGAGCGAGAAAGGGAACGAAGGGAGAGAAGAGAACGAGAAAGGGAGGCTGCCCGAAGGAGGTCTACAAGAAGGTCTCCACCACCCCGAAGGAGGTGAGATCACCTAGTTTTTATAATTAGACAACCCAACCTATTCACACAATTACATCCAAAAAGTTTGACTTGAAAATGGCTTCGACACCCCTCCTGGGGTGCGGATTAAAACATTTTAGGGTTTTTGTGAACACTTTTGTCCTTACCACTTTTCTTCATAATTAGTGTAAAAGTATTCCCTGAAGGAAACTACAGTTTACATCGTCAGACATCCTGAGCGCTATTTCCTGTAATATATTAATTTTCTAGAGCTTCCTTATGGTAATTATGTGTTTCGTCATACTAGTAAGAGATTACTATTTCAGTATTTCTATTGTAGGGACGCTCGGAGATCTGGCAGCAGAAGGAAATCAAGATCAGCATCTAGATCGAAATCAAGGGTAAGCTCCATTTCTAATATTTCCAGTAAGTTGGAAGATTAGATCACCGTTATCAGCTATTTGAGATATTGGCACGCAGCGCAGCTGATTTTTAACCTGGCCTCTTCACGAGGAAAATAACCTCATGCTGCTCCCTCCACTTTTGAAACCAGCCATTAAGATATAAATTTATAAAACGTTGTACCATAATGGATTGGCGTCATGCAGGATCGAAGGCGAGATGACAAGGGGAGGGAGAAGGACAAGCCACGCAAGGAGAGGTCGCCCATCGTCAAAGAGAAACCCAGAGATGTACGGAGAGATTCAGCCAGCTCCAGCAGCCCTTCGCCTGATAGGAACGCCTCTACAGCCAATGAAGTTGCTGACAAAAGGGTGAGTGGACGTCCTCCAAATGGTTTGATACGAGTTATGGAATATCGTTATAATTATGGACTCGTGTTCGTTCCTCTTATGTACAGTACAGCCGATAAACGCGGTTAACATTGTTTTATTTCAGGCTCCTCAGTCTGTTTCGCGAAGCCCATCTCCTTTCAAGAAAGCGGATGACAAACCCGAGAAAACTAGGAAAGACTCCCGTTCCTCCAGGAGGGATCCGTGAGTACCATTATCTTTGTTGTACCTGAAATTTCTAGGTCGACTCAGTTTAAAAAAATCCAGTGGAAGTTCTAGCGCCCCCCCCCCCCGTTTTCCCTGGATTTCTTTATTTCCTAAAATTTTTATTAGGAGCTTAGTTTGATGACAAAAAATACTTGATGTTTAGAAACTTTAAACGGACTCTAAAATTGAATTTCAGCTCTTTGTGGAATAGATTATACTGGGTAGTTTACAGGCGTTTCCAGAGTTTGCGTACACACATTATTTTAGTCATCAGATTCAGTCATTTTAGTCATAGCCCTTCCTACCTACTTAACTAATGTGTGTATGCAAACTCTGGAACTCCCGTAACTACCCAATGTCATTTATTTCCACAAAGAGCTGAAATTTGATTTTAGGGTTGGTGCCCTGGTAGACCTTTATAAATTTCATCAAATTCCGGCTGTAGCCGGTTCTTCCTGTGCATAATAGTTTTAGCTGGTCTTATAACGTCAGCCTGATACCAGGCCGAGCCGAAAAGCCCACGAGTTACCTTGGACCGAATGTTCTATTTGTTCCAGATCTTCATCGGACGATGATGCCAGTTCCCCTGACCTGAAAGATCGCTCGAGGAACGTCAGCACCCCCCCTCCAGGCACGGAAAAGGTCAAGCCAAGGAAACGACGTGACTCAACCAGTGTTGAACGGTAAAGAATCCATCGATTATGATCATAATGACAATTTTTCTAGTACATTCAACTACTGGACCGGTATCTGTGATTAGGACACTTGAAGGATTTGTTCACAAAATATTTTTTCTCTCTACAGAACTAAGGATACCCCACCGAGGAAAACAGATTCGCCTCACAAGAAAGACGTAAGCAATTTTCCTGTTACTTCTTTGTGTCACTGGCATTTAATTGTTTGTGTGGACCTTAAATCCTACGACTGATCAGTTTGTATTACGGTTTGGTAAGATATTTTTATCGGTTACTTGAAAATAACCTCTGTGTACCAAAAAAAATACCCCCATCTAACGAATTTTTAAAGGCGAATCGAGTGGCCAGGCTGGAATGTGACCAATGTGGTTCAGTTGTTTATTAAACCTTTGAATGCATCATCTCACTAGTGAACCCTTTTCCTTCTTAGGTTTTATTAAAATATGAAATCTTGAAATCATTGAAGTATGCTCCGATGGTGATCCAAGTGATGAAGAGCCTGAAGGAATAACTCGCCTGTCTCTGAAACCACTATCACTGAAAAATGTGTGTCGTTTCATGGGAAAATGTAATTCGTGACGACGTATTTGCCTCACTAGGTACTTCACTAGTCACCATTGGAGTTCTCAAAACCTTCAAACTACTAGCTATTTTATATGGAGATATGTGTTTCCTATTATACTTGTTACTTGACGACCGTGAAACCTCGTAGCGAATTGTTTCTGTACAAGAGGGTCTTGTTACACAACAACATTCGACTGTACTCCAATAAGCGACACGATTCTTCAGGAAAGCGTCCTCGTGATGGTGGTGGTCCCCTTTAGACCACGTTCAAAGCGGGACTGACTGGTCATCCTTTAAAAATTATCTGCACTATGACTCATCCCTGAGGACACGCCTGAACTAGAGCTCCAACAGCTCTCCTAACGGACGTACTGGGAACTAGTGCTAGATGAGCATTATTACGTGTTTTCTTGTTTCTTCATTTATTGTTCTTATTCTTATCTTGAAAGTTGTAGCAGTTATTTGGCTTTTGGGCCTTAATCATTAGAATAATCTCAGTCATATAGTTGATATGATTTGCATTTTAGGTTTTATCGAAGAAGGACAAAGACAAGGGAGACTCTGACGATTCTGCTAAACCTGATAGAGGCAGAAAGAAGAAAAAGAAGGCTGACAGCAGTGATTCCGATGACGACGATCGGAAGGCCAAAAAGAAGAGGAAGTCTAGGAAAGACGACAGTTCATCGGAGGATGAAGATGAGGACAACGAAGCTGACAGTAAGAAAAAGAAGAGGAAAAAGGATGATTCGTCTTCTGACGACGATGCAGTAGCGAAGAAGAAAAAGAAGAAGAAGAAGAAGGCCAAAACCGCATCTTCATCGGAATCTGAGGTAATATTGTGATTTATTTAGTATAATTAGCTGATGATTAATAATGGAATAATGGTATATGGGCAATTTGTGTAGGTTACAAATTCAATTTGTTTTTGCCAAATTCTGTTCATTAACGGAAATTAACACTTAAAGTCCACATAACGAGATGTTAATGTCGGAAAATCTAGGCAGAAAACGAGAGTGAATTGTGAATTTCTGAGTTCCCGCTAGAAATGACATACATATTAGGTAAATCGCGGAGTAGTTGAACTCAAATCTCGCTTGGAGGGCTAGTGCATCACTTTAAACGATGCACAGAACCACAGTGGGTGGACGGATGGAACCGCAAATTTATAAATAAATTGAAAAACCTGTCCTCTACATTGATGATAAACCAAGGGGAGGTTCATGAAAAGTCACTGCAAAGGTTCTTAAAGGTTGCCACTTAATGTTGGGTTGCTGGCAGCATTAGAACCCTCGCCTCCAAAGCTTCGCTCCGCCTGCTTGGGGCCACTTGCAAATATGGCATATTTTTTTAAACAGGCTTCAAGCTGACTTTTTTCCAAGAAGATTTTTTGAAGAAAATTCCCTGTTTGTGGTAATAGTATAATTAGTATTAAATTAGATGATGTTATCCACGACATCAGTCCCAAAAAGTGCTGGATTCGAGGCTGAGTGTGACAGCTTCCTGTAGAACGGGTCCACGACGCCCAGTCAAGGAGGGCTTGGACCTAAAGGGAAGTATGATGGACTGGAATGTCAGGTTTGTTGAGCGATTTTGGTTTTAACCATTTTAATTAGGGGAGAGCTTTATATGGTGTCCACTAGTATCCATATAAGAAATTGAGCTCAAGCATTTTCGGACCCTATCAGGTTTAAAAGCCAGTGCTTGACTGCAGTCAAGCTCTGAGGAATGACCTCTCCATCTTATGATCACTGATCTCTCCCTCCCTCTAACTTTATTCGTCGTGTACTCTTTTTGTGTTGATTTCGATGAATAGAGCACAATTATTTATCAGAAAGAATCGAATGTAATTTAACAAAAACAAAAATGAAAAGAACTGTCATAATATAACAAATATTCACTCAAATAAGTGTGTGAGTACGGACAGCACTGCCTTCATTGGAAAAGCAATCAGGTACTTCTACTTATCAAGGAGTACGTGACTCTGTTAATATCAGTACATTGCACATCGAGCATGCAGTGATGTGATGAATGAATAATAAGAGGAACTTTTCAAACAAAAACCGTATACATATAAGTAGTTGAACCCCCTCTTACAGGGTCAGTCCGAAAAGGAAAAAATTGTTTCGATTTTTGGTATGGTCCCATATTCTATACTCAATTCTGAACAGTTTGTTATATAATATTTGATAGTTCCGAGTATGGAACCCTAAGAAAATAGAGTTCTAAGTTATCCATCTCATGGGTGTGCTCCCACTCTATGAAGACGTCGAGGAACGGGATGAAGTAGGAGAATGAGCCCAACGTTCACTCTCCTTTTAAAAACATGCACAGGAACAATCCATATTCTGAGATCCACTTCAATTCACACAATTCAAAAGCGGAAAAAATGTGGACATTCGTTCTTGACAATTGAAAGCACCAAAAAAAGATGATAAAATTATGATTCGTAAGCAATGAACAACTAGGTATAACCTTGGAAAACCTTCTTTTCGCTGTATTTAGAATGCCGCTATGCATCAACGCGCCGCATGTGCATGTTGATATGGGCGCGTCTAGCCCAAAAAAATGTTCTTTAGAAAGAAGCGTTTTTCTCAAAACAACATTTTCTCATGCTGATGTACCTTTTCTGCGGTACCTGTTCGACCAATTTTGATTATTTTTGTTTTATTTTGTTTGTTCGTTGCTGGTGCATTGCTAGACGGGGGTTTGGCATAATTTTTATTCTAAAATTTTGTGGTCAGAAAAATGTAAACTACCAAAAACCCGATTTTTTTATTTCATGGAAAACCATATGATAACAGGGTTGAAAATTCAAAAGCCCGTGTCTATCTTTAGCCCTAAGTGAGACAAATAAAAACTTATCATTCAATTTGGGCGAGTAGTTACGGAGAAAAAGGTACAGAAACGGGAAAAAGTACTAAATCTGGGTACTCATAGCGACGTATCTGAATGATCAATTTTGATTTTTATTGTTCTATTTTTTCATTAACATCTAAGACTATCAATATATTAGCCAATTTTAGTTTTGTAATGCGTTTTAAGCATGGCAGAGGCGTTTGAAGAAAAAAAACCGCTGTTTTTCGGACTGACTCCCCTTGAATGCTCTGGTCGGGACCTGGCGAGTTACCAGTTATCCGGAGTTCTGATGAATAATCGATTTTTTTTGTTCGAACAGTACCTAGATGTTTCATCAGGTGTCATGAATATAAACAAGCAAAATTATACGTTATTGCAACTCATTTTATTGTATGTTCCTACATACATGAACGAACACGAAAGAAAATGAACATTACAAACTTGCGTGGACTTTGAAACTTTAATGTAGGTACACATGTTTTTTTCTGTTTTCTACCTTCATAAGATTTTTTGAAAGAAGTCTCCATTATCGTACGTTCATCACGTCCAATGCGTTGAATCTTGTTGCTGCTGATCTATCATCGCGTCACCCCCCTTTACTTGTTCACCTGCCCTTGCAACTGAACAAATGTGAATTGGAATGAGACCAGCTGGTCTGAAAATTCGCTCTGATTGAAATCTTCGGGATGTTTATTGGCCAAATGTGTTCCCCTCTGTGTCAAATCAGATTTCTCTCGAGTGAATTCAATGCGCTTAATGTTGAATAATCTGCTACGTTCTCGGAGATCCACAATTTGGATGCAGTTTTACCCGACCAAAAATATGTGACATTTATAATTCTAGAGCCACACTGCATTTCTTTTAAAATCAAGTTTATCCAGGCGGGGTCCGTTGGTTAATTTTAAGAATAGATTTAAATGGGGTGCTTGTGCCGGCACACCCTGCACAACCGCTATTTACACCACTGAACGCATTTAATGATTGATTGCAAAACATTTTTTATTCATGCGATAAGGGTATTAACACTTGTAAACATTTTTTTACGTAAGCTGATTAGGAAGCGAAACAAATCAGACACAAATATCCACCAAGTAAAAGCATAAATACGACCTTCATGTTGTCCATGTGTCGGAGGTGCGCTCGAGATTGGCATATTTGCTTAAAAATTACTAAGAAGGTGAAAAATATTTGTATAATTGTACAATCAACTTACCTTACCTTCTGGGAAAGTCGATTGGAATTATATATAGGTAATTGGAGGAAGAGATTGTTTACTGGCAGCAGCGCTCCTGGTGCGGAAGTTCGGAATTTTTTTAAAGAAAAACTGAAAACTAAAGTTTTTCGCGTGGTTATGTTGGTTCTTCTGTGGCCCCCCGGTCCTCCACTCCCACTCTCCTTCATGACGCCATTGAAGTTCGAAGACATGCTGGTGGAGGCATGGGTAGGGTGGTGAAGTCCCCCAACCAGACTTCACGGGTGGGAGTGTAACAATCTCTTCCTCCAATTACCTATATATAATTCCAATCGACTTTCCCAGAAGGTAAGTTGATTGTACAATTATATGGCGGTAATTTTCGGAAGAGATTGTTTACTGGCAGCTGTTCAAAGATTCCTCCACCAGCTCCCCAGGGCACTGAGAAAAAGAAAAAAGGCACCCATCAAGACATGAGGAATGGTAGGCAGTTGTATCATTCATGGCCACATCCTAGGCGTCGGACTCATGTCGAGCACGCCCCCTCCCCTTATCCATGAACGAAAAGATTAAACAAACGCCAGTAACGGAGAACACATAGGAAGATAGGAAACCATGGAACGAGAACAGACAGGAGACATCTTGTAGCATTTTATGCAAGAACGAAAAAAGCAGTTCAGTTGAACGGACAGCCGCGAAAGAGCAATTAATGGTATGAAAATAACCAATGTTAGATAACAACTATCAACTATCAAGAAACATATATCAATGTCAGAGAGAAATGGTATAAGATTGCCAATAGGCGAACATATCTAAATTATGACAACGTGTCAAAGTTTGAGCGCCAAGTGAACACATGATCCCTATAAGAAGATGTCAATATAAACGTCAATATAAAAGGCAATATAAATGGTAATTCGGCCATCAATTAGGCATCAAAATCAAAATAGGCATCAAAACAAAAAAATAAATGGTAAGTCGGCCATCCAATGGGCATCAAAATTTTCACCAAAGGGCTGCAGTCCTGAATTAAACGGAGGACAACACCGCCGTCGCAAAGTCCGCCTGTGAACACAATGGGCGATTGTAAACTGCGTGAAACATATTAGAGTTTTGCGACCATCCTGCCGCTTGAAAAATCGCATTGATGGACACTCCACGGCGAGCCGCCGATGAAACAGCGGCGTGCCGCGTAGAGTGTGCCGAAAAAATACTTAAATCTATACCCGCAGCACCAATAATATTCTTCACCCACCGACTTAGTGTAGGTACTGTCACAGGCCGAAAGGGCTGCCGAAGAGTAACAAACAATGCCGACCCCTGCACATCAACCGTGTCCGCCAGATATCGTTTTAAATTGGAGGCTACGCAAATGGCCGGACGAGAGGGTAAAAAGGGGATGTTTATGGAAGGGGCAGTGGCCCCCCGCCTAGACGTTTTTAGCAACCTCGGTATATAAATCCGAACGTCAGAATCCGAAAACACGATATGCGACCGTTCAATTGACCAAATCGTTTGCATCCGTTGACCAGACGCCAGTAACAAAAGTACCACCAATTTTTTAGCTCTAAAGGACAAGGAGTCATCCAAAGCCGACATAAAATACTGTAATACTAGTTGGGGGTCCCAAGTGGAAGTGTACTTGGCTGCTGGTGGCCGCAGCCGAAACACTGCCTTAAGAAATCTCTTCACTAAGTAATCTTGTGATAAGTCAAAATCGGCTACCAGCGCAAGGGCAGACCGATGCGTATTGAAAGAATTATATGACTGAGGTGTCTCGTCCAACAGATGTTGGAAGAAGCGTAAAACGTCAGCGGTCGTAAAGGTAAGTGGGTCTGTATGCTCCCTATTACAGAAGTTGATCCACAAATTGTAGGAAGACGCGTATTGCTTAAGCGTGGTCTGAGCAAGAGAACTATGAAGATTCCCAATAACATCAAGTGGGATACCTTTTTTCATGAAACTTCTCCGGATAAGATTGCCACCATCAATCGCAGGTGAGGTGACGAGGGGTGCCGCATGGAGCTGTAAGGAGAAAACAACAAGGTTTCATTAGGGCCAAGGTATAATATTTGTGAACTAGCCAACTTCATGAAAACTGAAAACCATGGTTGTGTTGGCCACAATGGGGCCACCACGATTCCCGCAGCTTAGTCCTCCCTGACTTTTTGAAGTACACGGGAGAGTAGCGAAAAAGGGGGAAAAGCGTAGAAGAAATATTTCTTCCAGCAAAAAGTAAATGCATCCACCCCTGCGGCTCCCGCCTGAGGCCGCCAAGAGAAAAATTGGGGACACGTTGTCATCCGACGCAAACAAGTCGACTTCAGCCATTCCAAACGTCCGTACAATCGTTTGAAAATATTGAGGTGACAACCCCCACTCCCCACTTGAAAGTTTACGGCGTGACTCAGTGTCCGCCTCCACATTATCTTTCGTGTTAATATAAGAAGCTTTTATCCACAACCCCCTAGATTCACAAAAAAGCCATATGGCTCGAGCCGCGGTATAAAGGTGAGGAAATCGGACACTGCCAAATTTATTTAATACCGCTACCGCCGTCCCATTGTCAACCCTAAGGAGAATGGACCGTCCCCACCAGTTCCTAGCAAACACCTCCAGAGCATATTTCACCGCTAGTAACTCTTTTTCATTAATGTGGAGACCTTTTTCGTGTTCCTTCCACCATCCACAGGAACGTTCTGACTCCCATGCCGCCCCCCATCCTGTATCAGACGCATCCGAAAAAATTACATAATCATAAGTATCCGATCGAATTTTAGATGGAGGCTTTTCAAAGGCAACGGTCCACCAGAGTAAATCGTCGCGCGATTGATTGGATATAGAACAAGGCCCGTTATAATTATCGTTATGATTCAATAATGCGAGATACCTATCCCTTTCTAACGACCTAATATACAACTGACTATAGGGGATGGCGGGCATACAAGCTATCAACGTCCCTATCAACGATGCTAAATTTCGAATAGTCCCCTCAGGTGCCTGCAATTTTGAGTTAATCATGGAGAGAACTTTTCGCCTCCTGTCGACGGGAAGGCCTATAGTCATGTTTACTGAATCAAAGAGAAAACCAAGGAAAACAAAATTGCGGGACGGTTCAAAGACACTTTTTTCTTCATTAATAACAAAACCTAGGCTTGTCAACAGACTGGCAGTTGAAGCTAGAGCGCGCACACATTCGTCATGGGTGGGTGCAAGCAGGAGACAATCGTCGAGGTAGTTGATAATTGTTATATTACGCTCTCTCAACATAGCCATGACAGGACGTAAAACTTTATGAAAGCAAAAAGGAGCAGACGCAAGCCCCATAGGTAGAGCGTTCATGCAACAAAACGTATCTTGAAATCTAAACGCTAGGAATTTTCTATCCTCTGGCACGATTGGGATTAAATAATAAGCATCCTTAAGATCCACCGAAGCCCCATACATATTGGGTTCCAACAGATGTAACACCGACCTGTAGTCTTCAAGCTTAAAGTGGTTAACAACCACACATTCATTTAATTTTTTTAAATTTAAAATGAAACGTGATGACCCATTAGGTTTGGGAACCAGAAAAATCGGCGAAAGAAAAACGTTATCATGCCCAGAGATTTCTGAAATTGCCCCCAGCCCCAACAGCTCCTGAATTTTTTTATGCATGGCGTCCATGTCATACATTGGACTGGCAAGCCGAACAGTAATGCCCTCACAAAGTGGCGGGATGACTGAAAAGGGAATTCTATACCCTTTAACCCAGTCCAAAACTGGCTGTGAAGCTGGGGTTGACAACCACCTATCTGCAAAAAGAGCCAAACGGCCCGCATGTCTTACCTGGGTTAATTGTTGCGGTGAGGGCGATTGCGGTTGTAATTGTAGTGTCCTCGTCTCCCCTGCGGCTGGTCCCGAAATGCAGCCTTTGGCTGGGGTTTCCCGGCTGCGGACCGCTGCCCGTTTCCCGAAGGCTGAACTGGTTTTTTATAACCCGAAGCTGTGGGTTGAGCGGTAGATATGGGCTCAAAACGTCCAGCGGACGTGTTGTGACGCGGTCTGTAGACCATTTGGGCCGCCTTTGACGCATCCTGGGCCCGACGGATCCACCCCTCCGCCTTTCCATCAAATAAATATAGCGGGCCCACTTTAGAGCGAGAAGCCAACTGTTTGTATTTACCTTTGAAACAGGTCGTGACTCTCGACCTCCTGGTCATCGAGGTTCTGAAAAAACCCGCACACAAAAGGGAGGACGTATCCCAGAGAACATCAAATATTTTGTCTCGTAAATTCGGGCGATCCACATTTTGATTTTCAGTGAGTAACGTCATGGCTTCGCCAATGCCAACTGAGGCCTTCGAGAAAAAACTTTGCGTCGTCGCCATGGACTTATCCGCATTTTTGGTGACGCTAGTCATTACGTCCTCAACAACCTCATCCAATTTGGGGGGCGCCAGAGATGGGCAATGAAAATTCGGGTTGTATTGTTCATTTACCCGTTTATAAAATTCAAGATCGAGACCCTGCCTCATCTGGGACTCCCAGGTGGAGACAATGCTCGGGTGAATACTTACGAGTTGAGGTTCCGCCTTTTTGGCTTTATCCATAATACGTTGCAGCGTCTCCGGCAATGGCGGTACCTCATGGCGGCCATGTTCGACGGGCTCATCATCGTCCTCTTTGGGACCAATGCCGACTGAAAAATCGGACATCCCGCCATCGGGAAAGCCCTCAAACCCAAGGGAAGAGGTTGATGATACATCCTCATCATCGGAACTATCAACATCCGAGATCGGTTGGTGTAGGTTGTCTCTCGACACCGAATCTGAAGTAGGTGCGAAATCGGACAACCGCGGTCGGCACCTCATAGGCGGGATGGCCGCTTCGGAAGTACCCTTTTTAGCGGTACCCGGGACTGAAAATTTATCCCTATTGGGATTTCCTGATTCCGCCAATGGGCCGGAACCTGTGCGCCGTCGTTTCCCCTGATTATAAGAGGAAACCAAAGCCCCAACCCGTTGGTCGGGGGACACACGCCGATCCGGACGCGAACTAACGCGAGCCGAGACACGCTCGGAATCCGACATCGACACTTGCTTACAAACGAAAAACGTCGAAAAAACGAAGAACAACCAATTAACAACGAAAAACACCACTTTTAAAACTGTTTGAAAAGGTTTTGAGAACTGAAAATTGAGAACCAACAACAAGCTATCCGAAAACTTCGCACGCGGAACGAACAAATGGCGTCATGAAGGAGAGTGGGAGTGGAGGACCGGGGGCCACAGAAGAACCAACATAACCACGCGAAAAACTTTAGTTTTCAGTTTTTCTTTAAAAAAATTCCGAACTTCCGCACCAGGAGCGCTGCTGCCAGTAAACAATCTCTTCCGAAAATTACCGCCATATAATGTGTAGTATCGTTCATTTATTAGTTTGTATCGGTATCGATGTATAATTGTTAGGCAGTTTATATTGATAGATCGCATTGATGAATAAAACAGTTCATACCTAATGGACCCGGTTGGCTCATCAGCAGAGACGTCAACTTTATGATGTTATTTTTTTCATTTCATGACATTTATTCTGTGACATTTGTGATGTTTATTTTCTCATTTCATGACGTTTATTTTAAAAAATTGGCCATTTTATGATCTTGACAGAGAAGTCCTTCTCGGTCGCCACCCACTTTCGCACTAGCACAGATTTACTCGAAGAAACGTTTGGCAAAGATAGATTGAGGAATGCCACTTTTACTGTGCTTTTATACCTACTAATCCTTACACCGCAGCCAATCAGGCACCTCAGCTACTAGTTAATGTCAACAACCGGCCGTTACCTACCTCTGAATACCGATAATCCGATCATACAGCGCAACGGGCTCTTCCGTTTCACTCATTAGGACACCAGTCACCCACCCCGGATATTTTTGGTTCGAAGTGCCTTACCTTGGCCTGACACTCAACCGGCTCTGAACTGTCAAAAACGTCGATTTCATGACAAAATAAAAACAATATTATGACAAAATAGCGAAAAACGCCCATTTTATGATGTTTACCCCCGAAACGGCTATTTTATGACATAATCAAATATGACATTTTGACGTCTCTCCTCATCACTAGGTACACCTAACGAGATTACAACCTTTTTGTACCAAAATCGTGTGTGCGCGCGCGTGGGTGTGTGAGTATGTTGTGTCGTGTGATCATGCTGTAGTCGATACGAACTCGCAAATCGATTTTCCGTTTGTGCACCCGTTTTGGGGTTGTACCCCTCATAATGTTTGTCGACTCATCAAACCTTCCTGTCCCACAGGAAAGCGATGACGAAAAAAAGAAGAAGAGGGAAAAGAAGCACAAGAAACACAAAAAACATAAGAAACACAAGAAGACGAAGAAGAGGAAGGTTGAGGAAAGCGCGGTAAGCTCGTCAGACTGAAAAATGTACCTAGTAGGATTTCACAGTTTTACAAGTACCAATTTATCCGACTTCCCACCTGATGTTTGACCAATTTTCATTTTAATCTAATCAAACTTGGAAACAAAAAGAAACGAATATGAGGATATTTACCTCTCAACTGTTGTAATATTATATTTTGGAATAAAGGTTTTTGATTTGAGATGTTTATTTTGATTTATACTGACTACATTTTTTGTTTATTAGGGCCGTTCTGTGGTATTGAAGTTAGTTAGATGAATTCCTTATATTTTTCCATCTGTTGAAATGTGAACTGTTGATAAGTCTCGTTTCGCTCTCTTTAGTAATTGGTCAGAAAATTTGCCAAACCCTCGTGTAGAATAGCGCCCGGCATTATGCATCCCGGGTCGGTCCAAGGGTCGAGTTGACCGTCGAAACGTGGTTCAAATTCCAGTAGAAGTGTATGGAATAACTGCCCAAAAATCGAAACGGTCGGTGCTTGAATCGGATTAAAGAGTCATTTCGACACTGTTTCCAACAAACTATACAAGTTGTCCCGAAATTGTTTTATATCATTGTGGTGAATGATATTTTGGGTTACGGAGTTGAGAATTTCCAACTGAATCTACAAACACGAGATTGAGGATTCCCATTAGAAAAACAAAAAGCAAAAACCAATATTATGAAAAATCGCATAATTAATCACTCAAATTTCCTCGAATATGAAAATGGAACTAAATTCACCCCGTTTTCAAAGTATCCCAAATGAACCCGACGAATGTAAACGTCCAATCAATTTAATTTCTTTTTGCTCCGTTGCAGGACTCTGATGACGGCTCGGAGACAGAAGAAGTTGAAAAGAAGCTGCGGGAAAAAGCCTTGAAATCCATGAAAAAGCTCCGCGATCAGAGTTCCGACAGAAGCGACAGTTAGGGTTAATTTTTCCGTCAAAACCACCAGAAATGGCAATTTTCTGAATCACTTATTCAACCCTTGAAGCCCATCCAGTTTTGTTGAATAGTCAATTACCCTCGTCTGTATCGATTTTCGTATCCTAATTACGAAGAAGATCGATTGTACGTTGTAGTTATTCAGGGCCGAAACTTTTGTCTGTAGAGTGTATCGAAACCTTTGCCGTGTACCCTTTTTAGTTTTAAACCTTGATTGTAAATCTTCTTTTATATGGCATTTGAGTCTAATACAGTGTTTGTCAACGTATCGATTCGTGCATCAATATTTACCTGAGTTCCTGTGCTAGGTTCCCTGCGTGTTGTCGTTCCCTATTACTTTGAATTCTGGAGAGGGTGGAACGAGATTTGTCAACAGTCGGAAAGTTCAGAGGTGTCTTGGTGGTACCTACTGAAGGATGGTATATATAAGGTGACAGGGCTCCGCAACATCGGCATTGGAGTGTAGCGTCTGCTCTTGAGCTGCGATTACACGAGGCGAGTCGCTGGAAGCCAGTTCACTGGCGCCAGTAGCTGGCTCTGTGTGAACACCACCGGAGGCCAGCGGCGGGCCAGTCCAGTCGAAAAATGCCGTGCCAGTCGACTGGCTTGACGAGTAGGTTTCAGGCCAGTCCAGTTCCCCCCACCACCAAAAACCTGAGGTGGTGTGAGACTTACTGGAAGTCACCGGTAAGTCACGTTCCAGCCCAGTGGGCCGTCTGCCATCAGATCGATCGTAGCTCTACGGTAGTGAAGATTGACCGTGCAACATGCCACAGAAAAAATGGAGTGACGAAGTTCGTCGAAGCCTACAAGGAATGTCACATGAAGTCAGGCACTTCAATTATGTAATTGAACGCGGGACTGCCTTGAAGCGCTCGCCACCATGGGTTTTGCTCAGCCAGATGGCTATGTCTGAGCAGTCACTGGTGCCAGTCAGCAGGCTTCCAATTCGTGCCGGTCAGCTGGACTGCCTACTGGCCTCATGTAATCGCGGCTTTAACGCTTTTCGCATCGGTAAGAGCAGCAATTCAGCATTTTACGTAACATTTTGATATTAAACCGTTATTGCTATTTTCAGAAAATGGCAACATGCTGTTGGTTGCCCAAGAATAACAGTTGTAAATAACAGTCTGTTGTTTCAAGAAACAACTCTAAGGTGCGAAATCAATAACAGTCTTTGATAACACCTCTCGTTATGGACAGTTTTTCGTATTCGGTGTTTTTGGAAAAAGATACGAACTCAACCAGTAATGGTATGTTGTGTTAATGAGATATTGACAAAACCTCTCGTTTTGGGTGTTTTCTGAAAATTTCTGTTTTATTTGGTCCTTAATTGAAATACAACAAGTTGTTTCGTCAGAAAGGAGGAATAAAATGAGCGTTCGAAAGGACATTCCCCTGAAATATATCTAGGGAAAGACCACAGGAGCTCACGCAATTCGGCTTTGGTACAGAGTAAAGCTAGGTTCCTTTGGAGATGCAATTCTGGATGGCAATCCGGTACAACGCGTTCACCATAATTTTTGTCGCAGAGGCTTTCACATGGCAGCTGAATCATAACCGGAAATATAACCGGCAAAATCAACCAGGAACATTGAATTCCAATATGGCTGAACAACCAAACAGGAGAGGTGTGCGCATATAGTATTCATGGCATTGCCTTGCAATAATCCATTTTGCATTGGCCATTAGCATAGCAGAACGACTTGCCGTACCGGATTGCCATCCGGAATTGCATCTCCATGTGAACCTAGCTTAAGGGGGGATTTCGGGACCCTAAATCGGGCCCGATCACTGCCCTGAAATCCGATGGTGAAAATCTGTGCTGCTGGTCACGTTTTGGGGAGGTGACCAGGCAGGGAGGTCGGGAGATTTCCAACCGATTTCGGGTGGAAGGGTGGGGACAGACCAGGCCCCCACCACTTCACGCATAACTGCTTTTTTTCGATATTAGGCCTCACCATATTTAGTAAATTGGTGAAAACCTCGGGTGTCATACACAAGAAATTCCGGAGATCTTCAGCATCCAATACGTCCATAAGTCTCGCATGATAAGAGCTTTACTTCTGTTGTGAGTGTTGAGGTTTGTGACACCGCTGAGAAAGTAAGCCCCAGTAAGTTATTCCACTTCCTCTACAACAGTTGCTTCGTTTTACACCATCCATCTGTCAGAACTTGTCCTTTTTACAACGCTTAAATATTTCAATGATGACAGTAAGTATGTACACGAATTATTCTGAATAATTTTTCAAAAATGAATCATTTGTATTCAAGTCATCTTATTTCTTTATTTGCACTACTACCCTTACCTAGATAATTATGTGGGGTTTGAAGAAAATATAGGAGTATCACCTAGCAAACTTGGAAGGTCGATCAGGAATAGCACTTCGATAGTTTCAAATGAATTTCATTGGAATAGTAGGTCAAGTAACTTTTGTCTGCGCATAATATGCAAACATGAAATGTTGACAATTTCCTTGTAACGTCTAACTACACGAAAAATAGTCCCAGAGAGCTTAAATTTTGATAGTACACGCGGGTTGGACCGCAGATGGTCCCGTTTCAAAATCATGGAAATCGTTTCATCTGCGCATGCGCAAACGTGAAATCTTGAAACGCCCATAACTACCTTAAATATCGTTGAAATGAGTTCAGATTTGGAGGGTCGATCAGGAATAATACTTAAATAGTTCCATATGAATTTCACTGGAATCGTACTGTAACTTTCTTCTGAGCTTGTGCGAAATGAAATGTTGACCGTTTCCTTGTAACGCTTCTAACTAGGCAAAAAACAGTCTCAGAGAGCTGAAATTTTGAGAGTATACGCGGGTTGTATCGCAGATGGCCCTTTATCATAACGAACCTACCCAACTACTCCATACGTTCATGTGATTCAAGTGAGGAAGTTATACTGCCTTCTCGATTGGTAGAAGTTTTTAAAATGATTTTACGTTTGTTTCGATAGTGATAGTATCTCAAAAAACCATCAATAGTCCCCATAGTTCTCCATCACTATACATTTAATACAAGTACAATAAAAATTTCGTGTTTCAAGGAAAGCTCATTTCATCCAGTGTACTACCTATGTTTTGGGCCAATGGGGAGGGGTCCGCCAGTGGACATGAGGTCAGGGAACCACTCGGCAGCCTCAGACACTATAACACAGTTGGGAGTACTTAAGCATATAGGTACTTAATAGGTTACCAGGTACTTAATTTATTCTTTATAATTTTTACTCAATTATTTTATTAATTACATATAAGTACCTAATTGAAGACCGCGGCCAAAAAACAGCTGAGTACATTTTTTCAAGTTACTGTTACATTTTTTCAAAACTTCGTTCTGTGTCAGCATCCTCTCTCTACAAGGTCTCCTCTATTGATTATGAAGATTAAAAACCCAATTTTACCACATACTATGAATGTCATGACAAAGGTTTTGGTGAAAACTGCGTTCGTGATTGCAAAGAAGTAGTCCTGTCGTTCAGCCACATTTAGAATTCGACATTCCTGGTTGATTTTGCCAGTTAGATTTTGGTTATTCCGCTGCCATGTGTGGCAAAAAATCGGGCAAACGCGTTGCCGTACCGGATTGTCATCCGTCCATGTGAACCTAGCTTTACAGATATAACAAGCGTCATGCCCACCATTTACCTGCTGTGATTAGCAAAAAAGTGTTACACCAGAGCCAATGGTTCTCCAATCATATTAATTATGGTTATGCAAACGTTGTTTAGCTCTCCTGTAAAATTTCAGAAATGTAGGTAACAGACTGTTTTTCGGCCACAGCTTCAATTGTTGACAATAGAGTTTTTGCTGCACCCTCACGCCGAAACGAAAGCACATGCGCACTTGAGACACCAAGAAGTTTGACGAACCGTGACGAGAATACCGGCATCTCACGGTGTTAAGCTAGGTTCACATGGAGACGCAATTCCGGACGGCAATCCGGCACGGCAACGCATTTGCCGGAATTTTTGCCGCAGAGGCGTTCACATGGCAGCGGAGTCATAACAAAATGCAATCGCAAAAAACAAACAATTGCTCGAACTCAAAACCGCAATATCAACCACATAAATGTCGAATTTCAATATGGCTGAACAACCAAACAAGAGAGGTGTGCGCAGTAACCTCCGCGCAGATCCGGCAACGCATCCGACAGCGGAAAATATCTGGAGATTTTGATATAGTATCCAAGGCACTGCGTTGAAATAATCCATTTTGCGTTGGCCAATAGCATTGCAGAACGCATAGCCGTGCCGGGCTACCGTCCGGAATTGCGTCTCATGTGAACCTAGCTTCAGCTTTCGTCGTGTTGAGATGATGAAATGTAATGTAACCTTACATTTGTGTAACACTACTTACCTTCTTCTGTTTTCCTTGGAAAATACATGTCGAGCATCGTATTCACAGCTGCTTCCTCACGTCTTTCTACACTACTCAAAATTTGAAACGTACCACCCAGAAGTCGACCGATAACCGCCTCCCCGGCGGCCACAGCGTACTGACGGTGGTTTGATTTGGTTATCAAAGGTTTGACTGAGTAAAGGAGGTGACTGTTGTGAAAGCACAACAACATCTTCGGGTGAAGATGAACCTTAAACTCAATATGGTGTTTTTGTCCCCTTTAACTTACCCAATGAAAAAGACAATGAACTGTGTGAGTAAACAGCTATCAGTCACTGTGTGCTATTCGCGAATGTTGAATAGTGTTACGATCGTCTGTGAACAAAATGAACCGTCTGACGGTTGATCAACTGAACCAGGTCATGGGAATGCTCGAATTAGGGGAATCATTGCGTGCGGTGAGTGATCGCTTTAATGTTCACCACCAAGTGATCATGAGTGCCCGAAATCGATATCGTGAGACTGGAACAGTAACTCGTAGACATGGTGGTGGCCGATCGCGGGCAACATGTGCACGAGATGATAGGTATTTAGTGATCAGCTGCAGGCTCAATTCGGCTTTGACAGCCTCAGCTCTTCGAAATCGTCTTCTCAATGCAACTGGTACTTCTGTGTCGGACCAGACGGTAAGAAACAGACTTCATTCAGTAGGATTAAGGTCACGAGTGAGGTGTAGGGTTCCTGTCTTGACGACAGCACACAAGCGAAGAAGATTGGCTTGGGCGCACGCTCATAGACATTGGACAATTCAAGACTGGGGCAATTGTATCATTACTGATGAGACAAGAGTGCGCTTACACAGCAATGATGGTCGTGTGAGGACTTGGAGAAAGAGGGGAGAGAGGTTTTTGGAAACCAATATGTCATACGTCCATGCTTATGGAGGTGGTTCGATTTCGGTATGGGGTGGAATATCTCTAAATCGAGAAATTCCAATTGTCGTTCTCGGAAACAACACAATGACTGTAAAACGCTACTTGGAAAATGTTCTGCATGAAGTGGTGCTTTCCTTGTCACAAGGAATCGGGGATTCTCTTGTATACGTAGACGACAATGCACGCCCTCATAGAGCAAGAGTCGTAAACGAATTTTTCACCGATAAGGAAATCACGAGAATGGTTTGGCCATCACAATCCCCGGACCTAAACCCCATCGAACATGTATGGGATTACCTAAAGAGACGTATTAGGTCACGCGGCGTCGATCCCGACAGTATGGAGGAGTTGAATACTGCCATAATTGAAGAATGGAACGAAATTCCTCGTGACTTCATCCGTGGACTCATTGAGAGTATGCCGAGAAGAGTTGAGGCCGTCATTCACGCTCGAGGTGGACCTACTCGATACTAAAGGCCAATTTTTGATCATTCGCGCTTGTTTTTCTGTTCTATGAGGCTCTCTCACGTTAAATGCCAGAAGCATTGTTTTTCGTTTTTTGTCAAATTTATACTCAAAAAATTTTTTTTCAACACTTGCATTAAAATCACTTCCCTTTGTTCTCTCAAATCTTTGATAACCAAATCAAACCACTGCCAGTACGCTGTGGCCGCCGAGGAGGCGGTTATCGGTCGACTTCTGGGTGGTACGTTTCAAATTTTGAGTAGTTTATGTTTATTTAGACTTGACGCCATGCGTGGACATATATTTGTATTCACCACAGAGTAAAATGGACGAAAGAGAGGTTAGCGTGACTTCACCAGCCGGCAGATGCCAAAGCTGAACGAAAACTGAAGCGAAAAAGGTTAGCAACTGACTTAGGTCGCCCTATCCGCCGTTTCCGTGTCGTTTTCCATTTGGTTTCGGCGTGAGGGTGCTGCTAAAACTCTAATGAAAACGCTCTCTTAATTTTGTTTTCCGGTCGCTGCTAGTGATCGAGAGTGATAATGAGGTGTTAGGTTCTATTAATTAGAACTTGCAACAATCCGATACGTTTATTGAATAAATTAAATGAATGATCGATCTATTTACATATTTAAAATTAACAAAATACTTACATTTTTTACAAAATTGAAAGCTCAGCTACTTCAAACTTCTTCAAACCTGTAACTGTTATAGATTTCCATGAACATTGGCCTACAATTCATTTTCACTTTGAGTTTGGAACAAAGGAGAAAAACACCGGATATTTTCCGGTGAATTGAGTATATTTCTTCGGGCGGAGGGCAGAGCCTTTGGTTCAACATTGTCGGCACGTGATGTGTGACTCTGCGCACGGTGTTTTGCATTCCGAAATCAAAAACTCCGGCTTTCTCACTGAACACTTCCCCGAGGATCATCACAGTGTCGACGTGGGCTTCCTCCATGCTCTGGAAACGGTTTGTATCATTAGGAAGGATCTCAAGTTACATACGAATAAGGAGACAGAAAGACTTGACGTGTGCTGAGCCAGCCTCTACAGTCAATGCTGTCTAAAGTGAGCCAATGAGAGACACAACTGGCACAAATCCTGACAACGACGTTTGCAAAGGACCGAACTGCCAAGAGCTTCAATTTACATCACCTGACGTCTAAATAGGAGACTGACGATATTAGTGGAAAATCCACCAAAAAAACTAAAGTGCGTGCTACCATCACTAGTAGCACTGGATTGATTTTTTTCTATGAACTGTGCCAGCTCCCACAATGCCCATAAGCCCACGTCAGGCAGGAGTCATGTGGCAACTGTGACCAATGAGGAGTATCCATGACTTCTGTTTATGTTGTTGAATGAAACTAGGTTCCATTCTAAGAATTTTGAGACCAACTGCACTCTCCTACAGTGAACAGTTCTTTTTCTATGACCTTGCAAAGTTTCGGCAACAAGAGACGTCACACAGAGGAGGCGAGGGGGATGCAAGTAACTTGTTGCCGAAACTTTGCAAGCTCATAGAAAAATAACTATTCATCGTAGGCTGGTCTCAAAATTCTTAGAATGGGAAAGTAATCATCGTTATGCCTCACTATAAAGTAGTTTGTAACCGTTTGGAGAGAAAAGATAGATTTTATACATTGTCTTTTATGGCACCATATGAATAACTATTCACTGAAGGGCCGTGCTGAGGACAAGCACTAAAGATATCGCCTTTCGAAAGCGGTTGGAATGAAAACAGGACACTCAGTCCTATCTTTAGGTCCTACGTTGATCCGATGTAGGACGGGAAATGGGGGTGTAGCACTACTACATGTAGTCCGACCTGATTGGACAAACATTGCTGCGCTCCTCCTACATCCTACCGGGTAGGATTGTGGGGGGGGGGGGGTGTTGTTCCCACAGGTCCATTGTCAGGCAACTCTTATATAGTCCTCACTATCTACTTCGATCAACAACTTCGCGTCACATTGGTTCACTCCGCCAAGAAACAATTTTTTTACTCACTTTAGTATAAGGCAAAGGGCCACCATATTAGAGAGTTCCTAAAGACTAAAGTCAGGAAGATGTGTTCGGATTTATCTCAACTGCGCATGCGCGTCGCCCAAGTTCAAACTTATTTCCTTAAGTTCGACTTATTCGGCCTTATACATAAGGCGCGTTATCTCCCAGGGCACAAACTTTAGGAATCGTCTTTAATCTTGCTCAGGGGTAACAGTGCACAGCTTTTTGCCGTGTTTTGTCGTTTTTTTTTAACGCGTCATGTGTTGTCGGTCCTCGCCATCGCCAGCGTCTTTCAAAGTTACTCCAAGCGTCTTTCAAAGAATTTGCTAGATTGTTGCGATATCAACTTAGGATAAAAAAGTGAGTATACCTACCTATGCTATGTAATGGAATGGATTTCGCGTTGTGCTAAGTTAAGTGACGTTACTTTTTAATTCACTCCTACCCCCACCACTTCTGTCAAACCGGACTTATTGGTTAGCATCCAAAGGCTGCTCGCCTTAGATGTGGCCAAAAGATATGGCCGTTCCCTAATGAACTTATCTCTTAGGAACTCTCTATTTGCCACGTTTTCTTTGAATTATTGGATTGCTTCGCGATCAAGATATTGAACCACTGGTTGAGTTGGAAACCCTGAAGGAGAGTTTGTAGGACCCCTTGTAGAACAGCGAGTGGGTGAGCACAATCAGCTGCAGACCTACAGCGATGTCCTGCAGGTCGGACTGTGAATGGCTGGTTTAATCTAAAGGTTAGCACCTACATACTGCTCGGCACGCCCACAGTGTGTTCACCAGATTAGTACAGAACTTTCAGTTGCGCGCGCACACAGATCCACCTCCTGGCCATTACTTTGATGAACACTGATGGTTCGCCGGTTTGGATAGGAGTGTAAGGGTTCGTTGTTTTCCATGCATACTGCATGGCGACCCCACTGCAAAGTGACCACTGAATGTTTGTGGGTTTCCTATGGATGGCCAAAGGTTCGTTGAAATTAAAACTTCACAAATAAGACACACACCGAGCAGAGTGCAAGTTTATACACACCGAGCAGAGTGCTGAGGGGGAAAGAAGTTTGAACCAGGTACATTGACGAAGTTTCATTGTAGTTTCTCTTTCTTGCACAAAATGAGGAGAGGAGAGGTGCTTGAAGAATACATTGGACAGGTAAGCCCCCACTAAATACTTCCCTTTTAAGGGGATTACTGTGGACTGCTTGTAATTATACGATCTTCACAACGGACTAGATCAGAACAAAGATATATTGAGAGTTTGAACTGCTGTGGAAGAAACATTGTGGAGGTTCCACTAACAGATGGTTATACTGGCTAAACAAAATTCTTCAGAAAGGGAATGATTAACGAGACGTTTGAGAAACCACTCAAGCACCTCCCCCTCCATCAGGTCTCTCCTCAAGCTGGATGAACGGCCTCTGGAGTTTGTAAACAAAACCATGGCAAAATTTTCGAAACATTGGGCACTAACCTGATCATGGTAACAGTTAGGTACAGTAAGTAAAAAAATCAAAACAAATAACCTGATCGATGAAACGAGAATGGGGCGGAAGGCGGGAGCGATGGATGGTGGGGGAAAGTGGGGAATCGAACGGGCAAAGGACAGCAGAGTGGGAAGAGCTCGAGTCGGGTCTCAAATGTCTCATGAACGACTACAGTGAAAGGTGAAAGCACATCTTGGAGGTTACAGCAATCTAAATGGTCAGCAATAAAAATAAACATGTAGAAAAAAGTATTAGTAAGTACCTAACGAAGCACTGAATTACAAAGCATACCTTGGACTCATAACCGGTGAGGAATCCCATTTTACGAGACATTTCTAACACTCCCTGTCTGTCTTCATCAGCTGCTGCTTTTATTACTCGCATATACTGATCCATGAACTCCTTGCTATAGCTCCTCGTTGCACCAAAGTCCAAGAGAACCAGCTAAAAAATGTATTCACCACATGGAAACGTAAATATGTAGAGAAAACTGTTGGTAGTTAACTGATGTGAATATCCGTCAGCTTACTTGTTGGGTTTTCTTGTTGTAGAAAAAATTGGACCAATTAGGATCGGTCTGCATGACTCTGAATTCAAACAACTCTTTCAGACACAAGTGCATGATGAGCATACATATGCGATTTCGCGTTTCCAAATCGTGCTCCACTGCTTTATCCACGGAAAAACCCTCGATCAATTCAGACGTGAAGATTTCCTTAGTGCAAAGTTCGTCTGGAAATCGGACCAACCAAAATTGAAATAGACACTCAGCGCGTGCCACATCCTAGATATCAGGGTATTAGTAGGTATGTAATATATATGTACAGGATGAATTTGGAAAAAACAGTGCAAATTATTACACAACTGTTTATCATTTTCTTGTATAGATACCTACCCCTTACGTGTAGGACATCACTGAATTCCTATTAGTGTAAGGGCAAACACACGTGGCGTTGTAGGGGCAAAGCGGCCAGAGCCTTTTGGCTGTGGCGCGGCGCTTTCACGTCCCGTCGTTCAGATGGATCGTAGGCGTGCTATGGCCATTTACATTTTTCGACGACAAAAACGCCGAAGTTCCAGAAAGTACTGGGTACGTCCTATGAAGCAAAGGCACGATGAAGCAGGAGTTTTTGCCACGCTTTATCAAGAACTTCGATGGGACGGCAACAAGTTTTTAAATTACTTTCGGATGTCACTGGCCTCATTCATGACTCCTCGGGGTCGGTTACACACTCCCTCTTTCTTTCGAAGGCGTTTCCCCTTGTCAGGGGTTGCCCATGATCGCCTGACGCCAGGAACGTCTGTCCCGCACCTCCGAGTCGTCGAGGTTGAGCCTGCGCATGGAGCGGACCACTCCTCCTCTCCATGTGACCCTAGGGCGCCCACTCTTACGCCGACCCTTTGGCGACCAGTTGATGATCATCTCTGGCCACCTGTGATCTGCCATACGCTCCACGTGACCATACCATGACAGGACCCCTCCCTCAATCCGTTCTACCACGGATTCTGGCTGGTCAATAATCTCTCGGATGGTGGCATTCCAAACTCTATCCAGTCTAGATACTCGGCAACTGTGTCGAAGCCCATCCATTTCAACAGCACACAATAATTGCTGTTTGTTCCTCTGAGTGAGCGACCACCCCTCACTCCCATAGGTCAGTATGCTCTCTACGATCGCCCTTAATATCACCTTTTCCATCATAGGTTACACTCTTCAATTATAAATAACTCAATATCCACCTCCATCTTCACCTGTCGCAGGGGAGCGAGAGCCGTTTTCACATGTCTTGTGAATGCCCCACTCCTCTCTTTCCATTTCGGTGAAGAGACGAGACCCCTTTCGAAAAGCGGGGCTCGACACGCACAAGCCCCAAAGTCTTATACTCCCCATGTGAAAGCTCAACTGCACTATGTGCATTTCAGTCTCCCGTGCCTTCCTCCCACTCGCGAGCAGGAGCCTTGCTAGACTAGACTAGACCCCGAATGGGACCTAAAATACCATTTTCCTCAATTTTGGTTCATGATGACTAAGTGCCGCATTAGACAGAAATTTAATTACAGTGAAACCGGGATAAGTGGGAGGTGAAGGGACCAGCTTGTTAAACCCACTCATAGAGGTTTCCACATAGCCGAGTTTTCCACTTGAAGAAAATGGTACAAAAAAGATGAAATTTTTAAATTTTTTTGTATTTGAATGAAATTGGGAAGTCATGCACTGTCATGTAGATACTGTAGAACAAAATGTATGAAGGGTGAAAAAAAATTAATTGTTCTTTAAAAAATCGAATGAGCTCAACAGAGATAACAAAGCAACAAAGTGGGGGCCAATTCCCACTATTAGAGGTCGGCAGATCAACGCATCCCACTCATGGAGGTTGTCCTTGGGAATAACGAATCCCACTCACAGAGGTTTCATTTTCCCTCACAAGTGGTTTTTGGTCCTCAAGGGGGTGGACCGACTTTTGTTTCCAGACAGAGAGGTCCCACTTATCCAGGTTCCACTGTGTTCCATTTTCGGACTCTACATACGTAAGGTAGGCTACCTTGAAACGCAAATCACTTTTTCATCCCCATCAAATTTTGTGGGGGTCAAACATTTATTTTTATGCTCGATTCCAAAGGTCCATTACGTGACGGTATATGGGAATCCCGCCCATAATGGATCCGGGCTCTTCCCGATCTTTTTGACACGCGGCTGAAGGGGCGGTCGCTTCGTGGAAACGAATCGTCAACTCCTGGAGGCACTGCGTTATAAACAAACCAGTGTCTCCGGGGGCAGCTGTCACACTGCCTCCCTACCATTCTAGGGGATGGAGAGGGGGAAACTACGCTGTATGGGCGGCGTAGTTAAACCCCTCATCCATTGCATGGTAGCAGCTAGCAGAGCGTGGTTGGTGAGTACCTGCTGGATTTTATCCTCAGTACCCCCTCCACTTTTTGAGAGCTTTTCCAGAAGGAATAGCTCTGAGGTTTTCCAGAAGGAATAGCACTGAGGTTTTCCGGAAGGAATCCTCTTTTTAATAACCCTTTGTTTATCAATATACACTTCGGCCATTCAATTTTCTTTTTCGTCATCAAATCAAACTTATCAGTATTATTATTATCAAACTTATTAATTATTATTCTTAAGGCGCTCAATGCCTGGCGTTCAATGCCAATTTTTTGTCTTTTTTTCCCAGTTGTTCCACCTTATGATGGGGGTTAGTCACCCAGGGTTGTTCAGATGAATTTTCCTGAACCAGAACCTCTGACAACTACTTTCATTTGTATGATTTATATTCCAGTTGTTCCATCTTATGATGGGGGTTAGTCACCTAGAGGTTGTTCAGATGAATTTTCCTGAACCAGAACCTCTGAAATTACCTTTTTCCTTCTATTTTTGTCAATGTCCGCCAAGTGATATTTATAAGGAGCTAAGTTCTCCACCAGTAACAATTCTCAGTAGTACCATTACGATTGAAGCTATCAGCTTTGGAGTTTTCCTGAATCGGAACTCCATACTACTTTCAGTCCCGTGTCGCTATTAACTTCACATACTTCTTTTTCAAAGAAGTATGTTTTTAACGGGAGGAGTGTGACGTTATATGGGAATCCCGTCCATCTTGGATGCGGGCTCTTCCCGATCTTTTTGACACGTGGCTGAAAGGACGGTCGATTCGCGGAAACGAATCATCAACTCCTGGAGGCACTGCGTCATAATCAAACCAGTGTCTCCGGGGGCAGCTGTCACACTGCCTCCCTACCTTTCTAGAGGATGGAGAGGGGGAAACTACGCTGTATGGGCGGCGTAGTTAAACCCCTCATCCACTGCAATTACTGAAAATAAAAATCACACACCTTAGAGTTCACTAAACTAACAATAAACGACACATTTCCAAGAAAGTATTCATTTAAAGCACTGAGCTTACGCTTCCTAATTACTTACCCATTACTCGAGGGACGTAGTACTCAGGAAATGGCTCCAAAAGCTTTCTGAACTGACGGGTGCATTCGGCCTCTCTGAGGTAGTCAACTTCCCAGGAAAGCTCTTTCTTGGCGACCTCAACCAATTTATCTATGAACATTCCTGTAACAATTTGACGAATGAATATCTTTGAAATTCGATAAATTTTGACCGTTATACTGTCACCAACTACCAACTACGGCCACATTGTTTACGTTTCGTTTTTACCCGGTGGGAACACGTTCCAAATGTTGAGGACCGACACGAGGTTCTCGATGTCGCTGTTGATCCCGGCGGCGACACCGGGATACTGGATCTTGACGGCCACCTCCGAGCCGTCGTGGAGTTTCCCCCAGTGGACTTGTCCGATTGAAGCAGCAGCAAAGGGTTTCATGTCGAACTCCACGAAGTTGCTGCGCCAGTCTTCTCCAAGCTCCCTTTTCAAAACACCCTGAGAAAACAATGTCAGGCATGTAGGCGACATGGATACCCGTGGTACTTAATGTAGTCGTACATGGATACTTCTCTCTCGCAAAAACTTCTGTCACGCTAGTGTTACCAATCCATTCGAACCTAATTTTGTAATGTGATAATTTTTATTTTGAGAACGTGATCCATTCATATAAAGAACGCGATTGGTTTCATTTTCACGTCACCCTGAAAGCCGCAAAAGGTTTATGAAATAAGTGAGTAACAAGTGGTGACCCAAACGTGATTTTTTTGTTTCGATCGCTAATAAACCGCTGCCTGCGGGTCGCAACGTCGTCGTGATCGTACCTACCGCAATTCCCTCATTAGAATTTGGTGGAAATGACATTAGAAGACGGAAAAGAGAAACTAGTCGATCCTACTCGGAAAATTGAGCCCGTTGATGGAAAGGAAGACGACTTGGAGCTCAATAAAGTGACCGTTACAATACCGCCGTTAAAATACGTCCAGACGTATGGTTTCTGCAAGTGGAAGCCCAGTTCAAGTTGAGTGGGGTTCGTAAGGAAAGCACCAAATTTGACTAACTAGTCTCGCAGCTCAATCGCATGTACGTTGCTGATATCCTGGACATATTGGACTCTGACGAAATTAATAAATATACTGCCGCAAAAGTACGACTGCTGAGCATTTACAAAGAAAGCGATGATGTTCAAATTAAACGCCTGCTTGCTGGTGTGGAAATAGGTGATAATAAACCTAGTCAGTTGCTCAGAAAAATGACAGCTCTTGCTGGAACAGACCTTTCTAACAAGGTGTCTAACAGGTAATAAGTGAGTAACAGTCACTCAGTAGAGATTTAACTGCTGGTTATAACTCATAGGGCCAGTTTCACCAACGCTGCTTAAACCTGGTATCAATAAATCCTGGATTCAAATTTGATCTGTGGTTCAGAGCTTCGACAGTTTACCAACGTTTTTGATCCGCGGTTTAGCTGAACTTAGGTTTAAGCCGAGATTGTTTAGTTTGCATCCGCATTGCTATCCCCAGAAACACCAATCCCATATTGCAGATGACATGGAGGAGAGATGCTCAGCCACGAGTGGTGGATCTGTGATATTTCTTCTATGGATAATTACGTTTTGTCCGCCATCCATTGTTGTGGAGACATTAAACTGTATAATAGTAACCAGGTGTGGAAGTTTCGCGATTTTTTCTCACTTATGTCTCTGTCATTCTGAGAACTTCCACTCCACTCCGTCATTACTACAAAAAATCATCTTTCGAAAGAGCTGATAGCCATTCTACCGAACTAACTGCTGGTCTTGTAATAAATTATAGATAGCCTATCTAGGCTCTTGTATAAAAGGTATCTACTTTTTTACAATAATTCGCTGTATGCAGAAGAAGTTATACATGTACTTATTAACGCAGTGTGCAAGTACCTACCACGTACTATGAAATGAAGGTTTGTGCACCTACTCGAGGAAATAAATAATGATGGGTCCGCCGTTGTTGCCTACCTGGTTTGGTGTAAAATTATATTTATCACACATTACTGGTTGCACTCACATTTCTGTTTCGAAAACTAGAAGGCTTTCTATTGCATCGAGCACGAAGCTCATCCCTTCCTTGGGAAGGCGGAACCTCGCGGAAAAATCGCCGTCATCCCACTTGTGGAAATGCTTGACCCTTTCACGAATTATCGCCGTCTGGGCACGGCCACTTCCAGAAGTTCACTGAAATATTCATCCGAGGATGACTCAAACACTTCAGTGAAACGATTCCTCGCACATGTTGATGCAAGTTGATAAGTATGAAAAACACTGATAAAATAGATTTCAAAATGGCGATGGCCTGGCGGAGAATTGGAGATCAACTGTAGATCAGAGGTTTAAACCACCTGAAACGAGGTATTAACTTAATGGGCTCTTAGCGCGAGTTATTCCTAGATTAGGCGTTCGTGAAACTGTCTTTTCTCAGAATCGATGGCTTAAACCTCAGCCGAGATTGAACTCTGGATAATCCGTGTTGGTGAAACCGGCCCTGAACCTCTGATCTACGGTTGATCTCCGATTCTCTGCGAGGCCATCGCCAGTTTTAAACCTATTTTGTTTGCGTTTTTTTCATACTCACAATTTTCATCAAACATTCTGTGCGATGAATCGTTTCATTCAAGTGTCATCCTCCGATGAAGATTTCAATGAACTTATCGAAGTGGCCTTGCCAAGACTGCGGAGTTAACTCGCAAAATAGTCGACCATTTCCAGAAATGGGATGACGGCGATTTTTTCACGAGGTTCCACCTTTCCAAGGGAAGGGATGAGACAAAAGGTGGGCTTCGTGCTTGACATAATAGAAAACTTTCTACTTTTCCAAACAGAAGTCAGGACCAAAAATATGTAATACATGTAATTTTACACCAAACCAGGTAGGCAACAACATCGGACCCATCATGACAATTTATTTCCTCGAGTACCTAATACAAACCTTCGCAGTATGTGGTAGATACTTACACACTGCGTTAATAAGTTCTTATGGGGCATTTTTAAGGGTTCATATTTCGAAGAAAAAATAGGTCGGATTTTGAAAAAAATATCATAGTGCTTGCTGAATGGGTTCACCATGTTTTTGCTTTAGAAGACAGAGAAGTTTCTTGTCTGTATATTGTTGTATTGTATTACACAGTAGGTATACTGTCTCCACAACAATGGATGGCGGCCAAAACGTAAGTATCCATAGAAAAATCACATATCCACCACTCATGGATGAGCATACCCTCCATGTCATCTGCAGTACGGGATTGGTTTCTGGGGATAGCAATGCTGAGGCTTTACTAAACAATCTTGGCTTATACCCAGGATCGGCTAAACTGCGGATCAAACACGTTGGTGAAACTGGTGAAGCTCAGAACCGCAGATCAAAAAATCTGAATCCAGGTTTAAACTGCGTTGGTGAAACCGGCCCTGAGGGCTAAAAGATTGGAATAATACGAATAAAACACTCGGGGAAGGGCGAAATTCCAGGGAAACTGAACCGAGCTACAGTGATATCACACAAGCGAAATGCAATCTTCAAGTATCCATATGTGCTCTGCACCTAAACCTTCAAAGCAAGCGACCAGTACGAATGGAGAATGCTGTGCCACCAATTGGCAACGAAACTTTCAGTACAACGAAATCTGGTTTATATTTACCTACCTCGACTTGAAAAGTAGGCATGAAGTCAGCAGATTGTCGTACTCTCTCAAAAGCTGCCTGCAACGCAGGAGGAATGATATCACTGTCCTGGATACTCAGGAGTTGTCCTATTTTCAACGCAGCTCCTGAAAAGTACGCACAACTGTGATAATATCCAAAACATCAACATCACCAAGAGAGCAGTTTCTTTGAATAATCTTCATATAATTTTGGTGGCGGAGTGAGAGAGTTACAATGAGCGTCCAAGAATGGAGATTTTTTTTAACCTTCGAGCAGGCAGGTGGGCGGAATTTTTAACAATATTTTGGGCTGCATTTTTTATTAACTAACACCGTGCAAGGCCATGAGCGATTACAGCGAAATGGGACCCCACAGGGACTGTCTAATTACAACCCGAGACAGCAGATGACAGGCGAGAACTGCCTCAGAGCGAACGCCACCACCGATCGTAGGTAAATCAGTGTGAATGCTGAAGTGATCCTGACAAGTTCTGGTCGGACAAGTTGTCGCCCTTGCGCCTCATACTATCGTATTTAGCAGGCATTTGAAGGATTATACTAGGACAAATATATATAATGCGAGTACCTACTTTACCTCTAACTTTACACATGGTGCTGACAATCCTTTCCATATTTGCAGTGGTGAGGAAGGGGTTGTCAGTCAAACTGTCATTGACTCCCAAAGTCCTCCTAGTGACCTCAGCCACCGTGCCCACTCCTAATCCAGCGAAAAGTCCGCCAAACGAAATCATCCTTCCGATCCTAGTAGAAGGCACTTTTCTGGCTTTTGCAGTTGGGCCCAGCTTCAAAACAAAACAGTAACAACGTAAAAATCACTTGCGCATTATTTGCGGTAATCCGTTTCGAATCAAGGAATTCGCACTTGTTGCCTATTTCTACAAGAATCTTGACGAATAATGTTCAATCGAATGGACACCATAGTAATCACTATGGGGTCCATTACTGTGAGGTCATTACTGTCAATATGGTCTCATTACTGTGTAACAGTTCCTAATGCATGAGCAAGCAGAACTGTTACTCAGGAACGGTGCCACCCGTCCCAACGATAGGAAGGAGAGCAAACAATCCGTTTCCTGCCTTCAACAAGGTAAGATCACACCTCCCTCATTTTTATTTATATCACTCGATATTTAAACCATTTCATCACTTTAACAATTGTGCAGTTGCCCAATAGGTCACCCCTTGAAATTGTCATCTTTCGAGAAATATATATAAATGGGTAAATTTAGCTTCCCCTTAATTTTCGCCCCTTAAACAATCTTCTTGGAGCTTTATTCCTTAATCATCTAATTAAAAGGTATCGAGTCAGAACGGAATCGTTGCCTACTTAATATCTTCCCTTCTCCTATAATATCACCTAATTTAAATGAAATTATTCATTAGTGCAATTTAGGAGAGTGTCCCAACCCGAGCAGAGTCGAGATAAAAATAATACGACCCACTCTGTTACAACTGTGAGGATATTTTCCACGTACATGAATATGATGACTAGATGTTTTCCTACCTTTGGTATGGTCTGTTTCTCGCCAAGAGGTTTGGGTGCCTCTCTAACAGACTTGGGGGCTATGAGCGCCTCCAGCAATGTCGCCTGTAGCCCCACCTCTGGGTTGGGCTGGACTGCCGCAGCGCTCAATAATTTAGAAGGTTCAACTGCGGCTATCTTGAACGAATCGGACGAATCCATCGGTGCCAACTTTGACGGCTCATGGGACTCCAAAGACGGACTGCGAAAAACCACAGTTTCAGACCCAACAGACGACTGCGATACGTTCGCTGAGCCGATTCCCGCAGAATGATTTTTTGCTGGATTCAGCTCGGGGTGAGATGAGATTTCCTCTTCCGGAAATGTAAACTCGGGTGGGAGATCCGCTTCCAAACCAAAAGGTGGCTGCTGGCTTCTTTGATTTTCTTGGTCTGGAAGACAATACAACATTCAACAACTCCAAAAATCGATTATTTACAATCATGTTACAACGTACAGCAGCGTATACAAACGGGCCTTCAAATAGAATACCCAAATAATAACATATTTTACTTCGTATGAAGCTTGTCAGTGCTTTTACTCCTTCAACAACCATGTTGGTCCTCTGCAACGCCTCCACGGACAGCCTTTCAAACTGAAACACGAATGGATACATTCATCAAATGATAGCGGAGCAAATTTATGGCACAACTAATGGTATTTACTTGGGAAACTGATCAGTGAGTGTCTCCAGGGATAGGAAGCTTACGCTGTTATGTTTTCGGTCTTCAGAGACAGCTGGGTTGAACACTGATTTTCGAATTCCGGATGAAGCGTCTTCCGCAAGAGCTTTGATGCTGGAATTGTCCCAAACTTTCTGGGCATACTTCTCCTTGATCTTCAGGCTCTCACTGGTCACTTTCCTGAGTCCCCTGAGGACGCCGTAGATGTCATTGGCAATGTGTTGTGACATGGCTCACACGGCAACGATGTTTGAGGGCTGGGGAAATCATATTTCATTCCGATAAGAAATAACAAAATGCCCACAGTTTTAGTGCTTTAAGAAAAACACACGCACGCGCACACAGACAGACAAAAAGAGAGACAGACAGACATATTGAACACACAGACACAATGAATTTTGAATTGTAGGACGAGAATATGGCTCTCGGATGAGCTTGTGGGGTATAGTTTTCCATGTTTTTTAGGACGAGGAGACCGAATATGAAGTTGATTTTGACCAAAGAGCTAAAACTGAGGTTCTAACAAAGTTTCAGTCTTAAATTCAGTATATTTCAGTATTCAGTATATTTCAGTATATCTGCCATGCGCCCTTGATGAAACCTTAATCTCATCTATATTTTCTTTGAATCGGGAGCTAACTTCAATAGTTAACTGGGCTTCTAAAAATGGCATTGAGATTAACCCTTCTAAATCTCAGGCATTGATCATCTCTAGAACAGGCATTTCCACTGACCCCCTCCCCCCAATATTATTGAATGGAACTGTTATTCCATACTCCTCCAAGGCGAAGAACCTTGGGATCTATTTAGATAGTTGTTTGTCATGGGAACACCAAATTGTTCAAATATGCCAGCGAGTGTATGGCTCACTACATACATTGAGGAGGATGACCAATTTTACTCCGAGAGATATAAAGAAAAAACTCGTTACAGCTCTTGTGCTTCCTCATTTTTTTTACGGCTCATCGTTGTTCTCCTATGCCCTGTCATCAGCCCTATTTCGCAAACTACATGTCGCCTTCAACGCCTGCAATAGATATATATGCCTTCAACATCAAGGCTCGCCACCCTGTGGGAGACAATACCTTGCTAGGTCTACCCCTAGATAAGCAGTATCAATTCAGACACCTAAAGCTCATCTTCCAAATTCTCAAAGGTTCTCAACCAACCTACCTCAACTCTCTCCTCACCCTTCCATCTTCTTCTAGATCCCATGCTCTAATGATCCCCACTCATAGTACCCGAATATTCTCGAGATCATTTGGGGTATCTGGGGCAAGACTCTGGAACACACTAACAGTTGCTACTCGATCCTCATCCACTCTGGGGCGATTCTTGACGGCAATAAGGAAGCACCTTAGTGAGTCTTAGGAGTTTTTCTTTTCTTTTACTTTTCTTTCATACCTGCATATTTGATAATATTATTCATTTCCTCATTTTTTTCCCCATCTCTTCCTAATAGATAATTACAAAATATGTGAATTACTGACATGCCATTTTATACTGATGTTAACGTGTTTTCAAGTTGTTCTTGTATGCACTATAGACTACCTAGTCTGAAGCATAATAAAAGTTAAATAAATAAATAAATTTACGTTAAAATTTGGTCGTTATTACGCAAACGTCACCATTTGGGTCCAGCGTGTGCTCCTCAGCCCAATCGGAATACACCCAGGGGTGCTGGCGGGGGTGGGGGGGGGGGCTGTAAAAATAGGGTTTTTTGGTGTTTTAGTAGCATGAGCTTGTGAGCTATCGTTTTCCATGTTTTTATGACGAGAATATGAAGTTGATTTTGACCAAAGAGGAAAACTGAGGTTCTAACGAAGTTTCAGCCCTTAAATTTACGTCAAATTTTGGTTTAAAATCGTCATTCTTCCACACACAGTTTGGGTCCCCATTTGGAAACACATTTGGGTCCTAATTGTGAAGCTCGGCAGCACGATCGGAACATACCCAGGGGTGTTATGGGGAAGAAATGGGTGTAAAAGTAGGGGTTTTCTAGGTTTTTTTAAAAGAAGAGCTTGTGAGGTATCGTTTTCCATGTTTTTTTAGGGCGAAAAGACCGAATAAAAAGTTGACTCTGACCAACGAGTGAAGAATCAAGGTAGTAACGAAGGTTCAGCTCCCAAAATTCATTTTTTATGAGTCAAAAACCTGGGAAATTGTCTGAAATCACCATAAATTTGTATGAAGTAGTATTACCGTGAATCAAGACAATTAAACGGCACTATCAATGATCAAAGATAATTTGTAAAAAAAAAATGAAAAAAAGGAGCCTAATTCGTGTTTTTGAGGGCCAAAATTGGTGGAAACCATCAAAAACTGCTATTTGCAAGCTGCTGTTATTTTGACAAGACTTTGCAACGGCTTTTGTTCTTAATTCATGTCCAAATAACACAATCCAGTCTGGCAAACAATGATATCTCCGACCAAATGGTCTTTCTTTGACTAAAAATCAGGTAATATTTATTATTCGAGGCATCAAATGGATTAAATAGAATAGTGAGTTAGGTACACGTTGCTGAATGGGGGAAAATTATTTTGGATGTAATATCACATTTTCCTGATTCTT
Source organism: Leptopterna dolabrata (assembly GCA_954871275.1). Classification (NCBI taxonomy): domain Eukaryota; kingdom Metazoa; phylum Arthropoda; class Insecta; order Hemiptera; family Miridae; genus Leptopterna; species Leptopterna dolabrata. Next base: position 11,474,280 of record OX940981.1, on the reverse strand, counting down.
CATGAGGCTCTCTGGATCTGCAAAGCTTCTGACAGGCTCTGGTGTAAAACCAGCTGGACGCATCGTGTTTTGACAGATCAGCACAGATACCTAATTAAAACACCTTGGTGTCCACGCTCTCCTCAAAATTTAGGATTTTTGTAAGTAGGTATATAACTTCCAAGTCTTCTCGGCACAAGGGTGACATCGAGTCCGAGCCACATTAAGGTGGGAGAGGAGGATTTTCTACCTTGTAAATAGTTTGAATGTTCTAATTCTCTGTGTTGTCCTCACTAGTAAAGTAGGAGAAGGTAAAGTTCTGGCTGAAATCTGGGATTGTAGGCAGGTAACCATTCCATAGGGAAGTCAACGAACACTGACACCAAAAATCCGGAATGAGAACACTGTACTTGCTCCGATTAAAATGTGAGTGGCTGGTTTTTAAAATAGTTTCAGATAACTAACCTGCAGTCCACTCTAGCTCAAGTGCCAAATAATTTGAGCCTATAACCGAAAAAACAATAAAATTTCACTTGATACGTGAAATCATAGAATTCAGAATACTGATACAAACGTGAAATATGAAAGAAGTGATAACACGTTAACAAGTGATAACACGCTGTTGGTTGGTGAATTTTGAGTTTCATGCGACGGCGTTGGATGCTTCCTCCACCGCTGGTTGATAACAATGATAACAGTTGAAAACCATGTATCTAGTTTTTGCTTGATGCACTTTTTGCTGGACCAGTTTCCAACTCGGACCATTTTTTCTTTTTCCTTTTAACTGTGGACGTGTAATGTGCGATACCATGCGCCTCAAGAGAGTTTGTTTCTGGGTTATGTAATGCGACAAATTCGATTTTGCGAACCTACTAATCACTGGTACCTACTTATTTTCTACTCACATGCGTCCGCCTCTTTGTTGTGAAGATGACTCATTTCCTACTGTATCTATTCTCATTACATAAGATTTTTCATTCACCACTTGTGTCGATACTTAAGTAGGTGATTTGATTTTCTTTTTTCGGTTTGCCTAATTTAGATGAAATTGCTCGTCTGATGTCAGTCGTCTAAGTGATGGATTCTTCTGAGGAGACACAACCTCTCATTGCAGAAAGGAAGCCCGGGCGAAAAGGGCGGATTGCATACGGCTCGAATGAACAGGAAACGGTAGGTTGAAAAGTACATAGAAAACCATATGGGAGAAGGCTTTAGATCTCTCGGTATTTATAGGCTCTAGTTACAGTATGGTTCTACTTGTTATGTGTGCTCCTTTGTGGTACATTCCCTAACTCGGCCGTCGTTGTTTGGAATGGATTTGATCAGGATCGATTCGTATAGAGAGGAGGTAGGTACTCACCGGAGTTCGTCTGAGTCCCCGACACTGCCTCCATGACGATTCTGATCTGAGTAGGCAGCTCAACATCCAAGCCAAGCTGGTATCAGCTCCTGCACTGAGTTGGTTTTTCATTACGAAAACTGTTAGAACTTCCATTTCCCTCAAAACTGTGGGTTCACGTCATTTGCATGGATGAGAATAATATTGAAGATATGACTGCAAACAACCAAATTATATGTTGTGGATGGATTCTGACAGGTTCACGGATTTTAGTTTAGTTTTTTTTTTTTTGTAAAATGATTGTAACTACCCAGTAGGGTGATGGCACCAGTTTCAGACACTATAAGCGGAGATTCTCAGGTTTCTGTATACAGTCGGGTCGCGTTAATCCGAACACCAGATAGTCCGAACGAGGCGGTAGTCCGAACGGGCTTCCCCGACCCTCGTTTCCCCCTGTTTATCACAGTAAACCTATGTACAGTCGGTATCATGAATCGTCAAGCAACAATGAATCGACAACCTCTGCAGCAGTGAGGAGATTATGTTGCTGAGACGTATCAGGGATAAGACGTTTGACCAGCACATCGAAAAAAGTGTCCAAAAGAAAATCACGGACTATTTTAGAGCTTAGAGATGCATGTACATACATGTCCATAGATGTATGTATCATGAATTTTCCCTCAATAAAAAGGCTTTAGATAATCCGAACGATTTGATATCCGAATGACCCCTTCCCCCATTTCTGTTCGGATTAACGCGACCCGACTGTACTATCAAACGTCATCAAACGTTTATGAGGGGGCATAATCAGGTGCTCCAACTTCCAGACAACTCACCCAGAATTGGAAACCGACGGATTTTTTTGTTTTTTGGATATAATATGATTTTTCAAAACCATGTTTCTGCACCAGTGTCAGACATGGAGAAATTTGAATGGCGCCAGTATCAGACGGCCTTCAGGTCCAGAAACAGACACTTCAATTAAACGCAAAAAAAATCTCTTTTAATAAAGTAAATTTTAATTTGACTAGGTAGACGCTTTTCGTACAAAAGTAGAAAAAAAATCATCACATAAGTTCCAGTTATTTCTAGAAACGGTCTTTTCATTCAAACGCCCTTGAGAAAAATTTCTTTGTTAAATTTCAAATAGGAATGAACTAATCTTACAAAAATAGAATAAGCATCAATATCACATACATTTCATTGTGCAGGTAACACGAATAAAACATTATCGATTTTTTAAGTGAGTGTGACGTCATAGAAATCGAGTAAAGTTGTGGGTTTCTCGAGGCAAATTACCAGTCTACGTCAACTGGTTGGGCAAACTGGTATTTCGTGTTTTCGTTTCTTCCAGATTTTAAAGGACATGGTAGATAAGTTACAATGTTGGTTTTGGTTAGATCCATCAGATCGACTAAACCCCCGTTTTTCACAAAAATCGTTCTCATTATGTTGCAAGGATTGAGTGGGACAACAATCGCCTCACGTTCGGTTATCATTTCCTTGATTTTGAACAGCGTCTTTTACATCTTTTTCTTTGTGTGCCTGTAAGCTGTGAAGAAAGTGGACCATGAGGCCTTAGATGACGGGCCAATAGGCAAAACTGTCACACCTAAATTCATGAATACACTCCCCATTTTGTAAAAAATCATTGAATAAAACCAAAGACGAGTATCAGGCATCGTTCAGTACCATTATCAGACACTCCTGTCTTATACTGGCTGTTGTGATTGAGATGGCGTCTCTAACATTAAAAATACCTAGGTACACGAGAAAAACCAATAAATGCAAACTGGTCGAAATGACCAGTATCAGACGCCCCATGTCTGATTCTGAACACTGGCCCCTTTTGGGAACCCAGTATCAGACACCCTCCGTCATAATATTGCCATTCCGAACAAAATTTCGCAATCTACCAATACAGGACACTAATGTGAATAATAAAACCAAAAACAGGTTAATGGGAAGGGAAAAATAGGGCAAATATACCATGAGGAAGCCTTGTTGTCACCTATGTAAACTCACCACCAGAGAAATGATCTGGAAGCGTCTCAGGATAACCGTCGCCAATCCTGGACTAACCTTCTCTGAGTTCTTAGTTTCACTGCAATCCACTGGATAGATCTGCCTGCACCCAATGCCCCTTGGAAAAGGCCTCAAAACTGTCTAGAACACTTATCTGGCTTTGAACTTGAAAGTGTCTGATACTGGGTCGGTGTCTGAAACTGGAGCCACCACCCTAGTGGGATTCCGCAAATCGTTACCCTTTTGTCGGTATGGAATCGGTGTCGCTATCCCTCTCATACATAACGACATCCGGATAGCGAAATCGGTAATCAGGAACTTATGCCGCTTACCGAACTTGAATAACGAATAGGGATGTGGTGTTCAGCACTGAATGGATCCGAAATGAACGGATCTTTCAACTAAACTTATCCGAACTGAACGGATGACAAAAGAGTTGATGTGAACGGGCGAACCTAACCTCACTCCAGTTCAACTCAGTCCCTGCAGTTCATCCATTCATCAACCGCTCCCTTCACCCCTCTATGTTACTAACCTTCTTCCCTTCCCCACATACCGTTTCCATAGTTATTCCCTTCCCCGCTCCCAGTTCCTAGCTGGTTAGTTCACATAGTACAACATATTATGTAAGTACTACACGTTCACCCTTGACCTTGTTTTGGTCCAAAAAAAGTTTAGAAAAAAGTGCTGTGTGATTTCATTTTAATGTTGTGGTCGGAGGAGCTACGGAAAAATAACGATATTGCGGAGTTGAAATTAGCCTTAAAAACTCTAATAAATTCTTGTAAAACATTATGTAGGTAGGTAGTAATTTTCCACTGCATAGGTAGGTAATGGCTTTGCATTGTTTACCTACCAGCCTAGTCTCTGACCCTTTTCTAATATTATTATAGGTATTTCAACTTTTTTTCTTATTTTCGTTCGTCTCCAGAGCAGAATCAGATCTGCAAAATATGACATGTGTTATAGGTTTTTTGAATTGATTTGAATTATTTATTTATTTATTTTTTACAACAAGGCATTTAACAGAACAAAAGGAAACGATAGGTACCTAACTACCTAAAATAGTTCCAAAATTAAAAAATTTACCTCGAGGCAAGTGTGTGTTGGTACAGCTATTTGGTATATTATTATTGAATCAAACCTATAAACCCCGTTTTGGTGGTTTTTAGAGCGGGATTAGAGGGACTCGGTTGAAGGTGTGAACAGGTCCCAAAGAACGCATCCCAGAAGTGAGTGAACTCGTGGGAGTTAACTCCTGGAATTGAACGCATCACATCCCTGATAATAGAGAGTTCCTAAAGACTAAAGTCGGGAAGATGTGTTCGGATTTATCTCAACTGCGCATGCGCGTCGCCCAAGTTCAAACTTATTTCCTTAAGTTCGACTTATTCGGCCTTATACATAAGGCGCGTTATCTCCCAGGGCACAAACTTTAGGAATCGTCTTCAACCTTACTCAGGGGTAACAGTGCACAGCTTTTTTGCCGCGTTTTGTCTTTTTTTTTAACGCGTCATGTGTCGTCGGTCCTCGCCATCGCCAGCGTCTTTCAAAGTTACTCCAAGCGTCTTTCAAAGAATTTGCTAGATTGTTGCGATATCAACTTAGGATAAAAAAGTGAGTATACCTACCTATGCTATGGAATGGAATGGATTTCGCGTTGTGCTAAGTTAAGTGACGTTACTTTTTAATTCACTCCTACCCCCACCACTTCTGTCAAACCGGACTTATTGGTTAGCATCCAAAGGCTGCTCGCCTTAGATGTGGCCAAAAGATATGGCCGTTCCCTAATGAACTTATCTCTTAGGAACTCTCTAATGAATTGTCGTTGCAGAATGAGATACCGATGTCAATAGAGAGTTCCTAAGAGATAAGTTCATTAGGGAACGGCCACATCTTTTGGCCACATCTAAGGCGAGCAGCTAACTTTGGATGCTAACCAATAAGTCCGGTTTGACTGAAGTGGTGGGGGTAGGAGTGAATTAAAAAGTAACGTCACTTAACTTAGCACAACGCGAAATCCATTCAGCTTCAGTAGGTATACTAGTATCCGTAGGTATACTCACTTTTTTATCCTAAGTTGATATCGCAACAATCTAGCAAATTCTTTGAAAGACGCTTGGAGTAACTTTGAAAGACGCTGGCGATGGCGAGGACCGACGACACATGACGCGTTAAAAAAAACGACAAAACGCGGCAAAAAGCTGTGCACTGTTACCCCTGAGTAAGGTTAAAGACGATTCCTAAAGTTTGTGCCCTGGGAGATAACGCGCCTTATGTATAAGGCCGAATAAGTCGAACTTAAGGAAATAAGTTTGAACTTGGGCGACGCGCATGCGCAGTTGAGATAAATCCGAACACATCTTCCCGACTTTAGTCTTTAGGAACTCTCTATTAGCTTGTCTCACGGAATCTGAGTCTAGGGCGAGCAGTCGACTGGAACTCTTTCTGTTATCACCGTTTCCATGGTGATAAGCAGTGATGAAGTGAATTGAAGAGTGTGTGTGCGCGGCTGTTAATGATTATGTGTTTTGAATGCCCAAAATTCACTCAGTGGCCAAAATAAATGCTCATACGGAAGTCAGAAATTGCAGTTTGGTATCAATTGACAGTTGGGATAGGTTTTCATTTCAGTTTCTTGTATCGTCTTGTGATAATAATAAAGTTTCTGCCATTTTTAGCATATGTATTATGTATTTTTGTATATTGGCAAACATTTTTTGTTGTATAAATTTATGAAAGATTTCGTTTAAATTCATTTTTTATTATGGGTATTACCTAGGAATTCTGATAAATATGTAAGTGAATGAATACACCTACGTTTACATATTACTATAGATTACCTTTGACAGTGGTGTACCTATATTTTCTAATTAATTAACGCAATCTGTTATGGCCACTTACGTTTACTGATGAAAACGTAGGGTATCTACAGCAAAATTAGGTAGGCAGGTACCTGGATTTCAGGGGATAATCAATTCAGTCTGGAGCGTTGGAGCAAAGGACGAATTTCGTTTGTTAGGTTTATGGCCAAATGTCGACTTATCCTAAGGTTTTTCTAAATATGCAAGGTTCAAGGGAATAAAGATTTCGTCCATCTCGTAGCAATCTTTTCAAATTGAGGGCGATACCTCTGTTCCCTTTCTTGCAAAATTTCCAGTTCCCAAGCAGAATTCGAACGCCATAATGCCTGACATTATTATCCAAAATTCATAAGCGTACGAAAAAATCAACAATAGCTATGTCAATAATTGTTGCACATGAAAGAAACAATAAGTGAACAGCCAACATTTCTGTAGGTATGTTCAGTAGAATAATAAACCCATGTGACAAGGAATTTGCAGCGTTTTGGAATCGCATTTCCCCATATAGGTTGGTACCTACCGTATTTTTTCATGCGCTTATGAATTTTGGATAATGTCAGGCATTATGGTATTCGAATTCCTTGCTTGGGAATTGAAATTCTGCAAGAAAGGGAACAGAAGTATCTCCCTCGGTTTGACAGAAGAGTGCTACGAGACGGGCAAAAAACTTGTTCCTTGATCCCTGCGTATTCAGAAAAGCCTCTTGGATAGGTCGACATTTGGCCATGAACCTAACGAACGAAATTCGAACATTGCACCAACGCTTCAGATTGAATGGATTATCCCCCTGAAATCCAGGTACCTTCCCATCTAATTTTGCTGTAGTTACCGTTTCCCTACATTTTCTTTAATAAATACAAGTGACCTTAATAGATTGTTAATTAATTATTTTTGAAATAATGTAAACGTAGGTAGGTATTCATTCACTTACATATTTATCAGAATTACCGGGTACGTACCAGTTATAAAACATAAATTTCAAAAAACTCGTACATGAATTTATACAAATAAATTTGGCATAAGACATATTACATTTAAGCTAAAAACTGCAAAAACTTGATTAATACTACAAGACGATGCAAGAAATTGAAATGAAAACCTATCCCAAGTTTCAAGTGATCCCAAACTGTAATTTTTGACTTCCATATTTATGAGCATTTATTTCGGCCACTGAGTGAATTCGGGGGATTCAAAACACAATCATTGACACCAACGCACACTCCCACTCTTCAGTTCACTTTATCACTGCTCCAGTGGAATGAGTTTCAGTCGATTGCTCGCCCTAGACTCAGATTTCGTGAGACAACCTAACGACGTCGGTATTTCATTCTGCAACGACTATTTGTAATTCAAATTCGGTATCGTAAGTTCCTGAATACCAATTTCGCTATCCGGCTGTCGTTACACGAGAGGGATAGCGACACCCACTCCATAACGACAATAAGGTAGCGAGTTGCAGAATTGGCTACAGCAGTGTGGTTCAGCAACTCGGTGCGGCATGACAACGACGATAAAATGTCGTTAACATAACGAAAAATATCTATGTCACTAAATACCGACGATTGGTATTCTGTAAGCGCTCAATAGCGTCAGCTATCGCTTAATCGTCGATAAATTGTCGTTGCGGGGTCGTTTGCATTTCGACGGCTCTAGACCCCCCCGTTATTTGTACCGAAAGCTTGTTATACCCAAAAAACTTGGCCTACGTTGCTTTTCGGCGGTAGAAAGCTTTACAGTAAGTGTACCTACTTTTCTTTTGGCACGCTTTTACTATTTTATTTGATGTAATAAGCCCAATGTAGGTACTTACCGTAGGTAACTAGGTAGTTAAATTAGTGACTTAATAATTTATGGCAGTGATGTCATAAAAATATCTTAATAAATCACTTAAACGTTAAAATTACTTGATAGGTAGGTAGTTAGGAAGTTAGTGATATAGAAGACTTCTATAGTGATAATAGTCTATTTCACTTTGGGTAGTTATCTACTTTTTAGAATCGCATTTCACCACATATTATGTAGTTGTTACCTACCTACCTACCGTATTTTTTCGTGCGCTTATGAATTTTGGATAATAATGTCAGGCATTATGACGCTCGAATTCCTTGCTTGGGAACTGAAATTCTGCAAGAAAGGGAACAGAGGTATCGCCCTCGGTTTGAAAGAAGAGTGCTACGAGACGGGCAAAATCCTTATTCCCTTGATCGCTGCATGTTCAGAAAAACCTTTAGGATAAGTCGACACTTAGCCATGAACCGAAATTCGACCACTGCTCCAATGCTCCAGATTGAATGGATTATCCCCTGAAATCCAGGTTCGTGCCTACCTAATTTTGCTGTAGATACCGATCCGCTACTTTTTCTTTAATAAATGCAAGTGACCATAATAGGTTGTTAATTAATGTAGGATTTCATTCACTTGCATACCTATTTATCAGAATTTCCGAGTAGGTACCAATTATAAAATATAAATTTCAACAAAATTATGAATTTATACAAATAAATTTGGCATAATACATATTACATTTAAGCTAAAAACGGTAAAAACTGTATTAATAACACAAGGCGAAACAACAAATTGTCCCAAATGTCAAGTGATACCAAACTGCAATTTTTGACTTCCAAGGTATGAGCATTTATTTCGGCCACCGAGTGAATTCTGGGGATTCAAAACACAATCCCTGACGCCGGCGCACACACACACTCTTCAATTCACTTCATCACTGCTTATCACCATGGAAACCGAATGAGTTTCAGTCGATTGCTCGCCCTAGACTCAGATTTCGTGAGACAAGCTAACGACGTCGGTATCTCATTCTGCAATGACAATTTGTTATTTAAGTTCGGTATCATAAGTTCCTGAATACCAATTTCGCTATCCGAGTGTCGTTACACGAGAAGGATAGCGACACCCACTCCATACCGACAACAAGCTAGCGAGTTGCAGAAACCGGCTACAGCAGTGCGGTTTAGCAACTTGGTACGGCATGACAACGACGATAAAATGTCATTAACATCTAACTATTAACATAACTAAAAACCGACGATTGGTATTCTGTAAGCACTCAGTAGTGTCAGTTGTCACTAAATCGTCGATAACTTGTTCAGGGTCTATCATTCCGACAGCTCTAGACACATCCCCCCCCCCCCCCGTTATCCGTACCAAAAGCTCGTTGCACCCAAAAAACTTCTTCACCCGTAAAAAAAAGTTTTACTGTATGTCGTGGTATCCTCCCAGAACCACAACTCTTGTACGTAGAAATAAGATCTCGCCAAATAAACCTAGAAGTGGGGACAGAAGACGCAGGAGAGCCGAAGGCCAGCCTGGAGATCCCCACCATCCTCTACTAGCTAGAGGATGGAGGGAGACAGCTCCCAAGCCTATATATATACTCGCCTCCTTCGCCTTTTTAACCATTCTACGCACTCCTCTAGTCGCTGACTACTCTCTCCTCCTTACCTCGTCTCTCTCCTTAACCTAGAAGATCTTGGGCATGGTGGTGATTCGCTCATAACCAAACCAAGCAAACTACCCTAAAAGATCTCGGGCATGGTGGTGGCCCGCCCATAACCAAACCGAGCACACTCCAAAAAGATCCTGGGCATGGTGGTGGTCCGCCCATAACCAAACCAAGCAACGTTCCTAAAAGAATCCGCGCATGGTGGTGGTTCGCCCATAACCAAAACGGACACACTGCTAAAAGATCCCGGGCATGGTGGTGGTCCGCCCATAACCAAACCGTTCACATCCCCCCTCGACACGCTTGTAGTGGATGTGCGTCAAATTTACATTCACTACACTGTAAGTGTTTAACATAACGGTAAGTGTATTCCTACTTTTATTTTCCATGTTCTTTAAATTTATTCAAATTAATAAGCCCAGTAGCGCGATTCTGCAACTCGCTACCTTATTGTCGTTATGGAGTGGGTGTCGCTATTCCTCTCTTGTAACGACACCCGGATAGCGAAATTGGTATTCAGGTACTTATGATACCGAACTTGAATAACAGATTGTCGTTGCAGAATGAGATACCGACGTCGTTAGCTTGTCTCACGAAATCTGAGTCTAGGGGGAGCAATCGACTGGAACTCATTGCGTTTCCATGGTGATAAGCAGTGATGAAATGAATTGAAGAGTGTGTGTGTGTGTGCGCCGGAGTCAGTGATTGTGTTTTGAACCCCCGAATTCACTCGGTGGCCGAAATAAATGCTCATACCTTGGAAGTCAAAAATTGCAGTTTGGGATCACTTGACACTTGGGATAGGTTTTAATTTCAATTTGTTGTATCGTCTTGTGGTATTAATAAAGTTTTTACCGTTTTTTAGCGTAAATTTAATATGTATTATGCCAAATTTATTTGTATAAATTCATGTATGATTTTGTTGAAATTTATGTTTTATAATTGTTACCTACTCGGAAATTCTGATAAATGTGCAAGTGAATGAATACCTACCTACGTTTACGTTATTTTCAAAATCCTATATTTTCTAATTAATTAAGAACCTATTAAAGTCACTTGCATTTATTAAAGAAAACGTAGGGGATCGGTATCTACAGTAAAATTAGGTAGGCACGTACCTGGATTTCAGGGGATAATCCATTCAATCTGGAGCATTGGAGCAATGGTCGAATTTCGTTTCATGGCCAAGTGTCGACTTATCCTAAAGGTTTTTCTGAACATGCAGGGATCGAGGGAATAAGGATTTTGCCCGTCTCGTAGCACTCTTCTTTCAAACCGAGGGCGAAACCTCTGTTCCCTTTCTTGCAGAATTTCAATTCCCAAGCAAGGAATTCGAGCGTCATAATGCCTGACATTATTATCCAAAATTCATAAGCGCACGAAAAAATACGGTTGGTAGGTAGGTAACAACTGCATATGTAGTGAAATGCGATTCTAAAAAGTAGATAACTACCCAAAGTGAAATAGACTATTATCACTATAGAAGTCTTCTATATCACTAACTTCCTACCTATCAAGTAATTTTAACGTTTAAGTGATTTATTAAGATATTTTTATGACATCACTGCCATAAATTATTAAGTCACTAATTTAACTACCTAGTTACCTACGGTAAGTACCTACATTGGGCTTATTACATCAAATAAAATAGTAAAAGCGTGCCAAAAGAAAAGTAGGTACACTTACTGTAAAGCTTTCTACCGCCGAAAAGCAACGTAGGCCAAGTTTTTTGGGTATAACAAGCTTTCGGTACGGATAACGGGGGGGTCTAGAGCCGTCGAAATGCAAACGACCCCGCAACGACAATTTATCGACGATTAAGCGATAGCTGACGCTATTGAGCCCTTACAGAATACTAATCGTCGGTATTTAGTGGCATCGATATTTTTTGTTATGCTATCGATATTTCATCGTCGTTACGATGCCATACCGAGTTGCAGAATCGCACTGCAGGCCTCCTAATTCCTCCTTTCTTCGTCGAATTGGCCATCCCTAGCGACGTCCGAGGTTATTTGTTTATGTTGTGAAAGGTTTAGTTTGTTAGCAGGCTGTTATAGCAACCGGTGGGAGGGTTTGTGCTAAAGCTTTACGGTTTGTTACATGGGAGTGGGGGGTTGAAAATGACCAAAAAATGCGGTAGGTACGTAATATGTGTATGGCACCTATGTACTTTCGTTTATTTTGAAAACGGCATCGTGACTGCTCATTTTGTTTTCGATTTTCATACCTAATTAAAATGTTACTGGTTAAAAATAAATACATTATGCATTGTAATCATGGGGTACTTACTAAAACTCTCTGCTACCACGAACATCTGACGATCGAACAGAGGTCCCACTGTTGTTCACTATCAATCCCCAACGTGACGACGAGTCTGTACGGGTTTTTATCGTTTCACAAGTTTATCACTTCGATCACGCTGGGGATTGATAGGCCAATGTCTGGCCGAATCCACGTCTGAAAATAAAAAAAAATCGAATGTATCTCTGCGCCCTATCATGTTTATGTGGAATCGATTCATTTCACTTACTGAAATCGGTTGTTGTTCCATTTTATTATGGGTGATGTTCGTGTTGGTGGTGACGTCCGTTTTTGATCAGGATGTGGTCCTACTTTAGAAACCGAGGCTTCTACGCGAAGCTCAGTGTTGGCGATCGTAGTGTAAGTAGTTACGATTTTATTAGTTCAACCTAAAAACACATAGTTGCCCAACTTCTCTGTTTATGTAAATTGCTGTGCGATATTTAAATCAAATTATTTGCCAACCATATTATTTACCGTTATGGCTTGTTTGAGGCATATTTTTGTTAGTTTACCAAAATTTGAGCGGGGCTACTGCAAGGAGCCAGTCCTGTTTTCTGCTGATTCTCTTCGTTTGATACGAAGGTTTCATAGTAGATATATAGATAAATCATTGGTGATCGTTACAAAGTTTAGTGAGGAGGTATAACTAGCCGCCCATTCAGCGTAGTTCTGCCCCTGGAAAGACATTGGTTTGGTTAAGAACGCATTGCAGGTGTTGACATTCTTATTTGCGAATCGACCGCCCATTCAGCTGCGTGTCGAAAAGATCAAGAAAGAGCCCTGATCCAATAAAAAAACTGGATGATTTCCATGTACCTTCACACTCCTCCCCTTATTAACATACTTATTTGAAAAATCAATGCATATGAAGTTAATTGACACGGAGCTGAAAATCGTATTATGGAGTTCTGATTCAGGAATGGCTCATCGTAATGGTACTACTGCAAATTATTTACTGGAGAGAACTTAGCTCCTTATAAATGTCACCTGGCGGACTTCGAAATGAAAAGAAAAAGAGGAAAGGAGTTGTCAGTGTTCAGTAAGATTCCTAACTCCCCATAACTCAGCACCATATAGGCATATAGGAGATCAGATTCTGGTAGAATATAGAGAATGAGCCGGTAGTCGTAGAGCACGAATATTCTAGATTCTGCGCGTTCTGTCCAATTATGTATTTCTTCCGAATAGCCAGCAATAACTTACTGTTGTCTATTATCTTGAAACTTGGTAAACTTAAGACTGACAACTTAGAAAAAAAAATCGCCCGGAGTCGTTACTTAGCTGGGGAGCTCGAATTGTTGTCGTTTGACGCAGAATTTGATAATCCAACTGTTTTCTTCAGTACTATTCCTAAAGGACCCTACCTACTCCATATTGTGTGATGGTCTCCTCTATATCCGCTACTTGCTGCTATGCTTCTTAAATATGTTTGTTTGGACAGACAGTTCTGAAACGCTTAGGATAGAACTGTGTTCCAGAGGAGAGGAGATGAGAACCGTTGCGAACTGGGTGTCTGATTCATAACACTGATAACCTAAACGCTCCGGACAAGGTAACCTTCCTTCCTTATTGGGAGTCTAACCCGCCTTTAACCTTCCTTTCTTATTGGGACTCCAACTCTACCCGCCAACCAGTCCTCATTGTTGAGAGTAGGAAATAAGAATTCATCGTCGTGAGTCGTCTATTTCGCTCAGGCTAACACTCCCGTCACTTCCTGCCGTCTCTGCTATAAATAAAACTGAACGGGAAACTGATCGGATTAAGAGGAAATCAAGATGAAGGAAGAAACCTTAAACAAGGAGGAAGGGCTGAAGATATTTTGTCCGATGAGCTGATGAGGTTAGACATAATGCAGAAGTTATATAGGATTATATCGAATTTAGCTCATATTGGACAGATTTCCAACGTACCCATTTTCCATCAATGTAGGCACAAAATAGCAAACGCCGCATTGTTTCCTCCTCGCTCGAGTCTTTATCGCAGGCCTCATTTTTCCTTCTCTTCAGAAACATGTCCAAGTCTCTGTCTAAACAAATTTTTCGACCGACTCCCCCCCCCCCCCCCCCACACACACACACACACACACACACACAATACTTATTGTTCTGTTGTTACAGCAAAACCTCAACAAATCCTTGACAGTTACCTACTGTCTAATGAAACCGCATTCGTGCAGCCGAAAACCATTTAAATTACTATTACGAGATTCCCTTGGAAAGCTTCACACTAATCCCGCAATATTATTTCGCCAATTCACGAGAAATCTGTGTTGATGCAGTAGTCTCATCAGGATGGCTGCTAACGAATTGTCCTCAAAATTCTTTCGCTCGTTCTACCAGTATCGTGAAACACCTGTATCAAGTACCTGTAAATGGTATTTATAGCCCTCTCCTTCTTTTCTCAAAGTGTAAGTACCACTCTAGTCAATCCCGTTTTCTTAAAGACGTTGAAATCCAACCTCTGGAATTTGACATAGGCATTCATATGGAAAAAGGAAGACCAGACCAAGATATGCACCAAACTCTATGGGTTTGTTGAGTTTTGGGTTAGGTGGGGTTGGGGCCGGTCAGTACAGGCTCAAGGACCCCTCCTGACGTAAATAATTCCCGTAGAAGGAATTCTTTTTCAGACTTGTTTGGGGGTGTCAGGGGATGCTTTTACCAGAAATCCTGGTGAATAGGAGGTGAGCTAACGTCAGGATGGTCTAAACACCGAGAAAAATTCTGAATATTTTTTGTTTTTCGACAATATCTCAAAAAGTTCTCTATAAAAGTTCTAGAGCGGTAAGTTGTGTGTCGGTCCTTGAACATTAAATTTGGTTAAGCTGTTTGGTCGGAATCGGCAATTAACTTTTTAGAGTTTTCTGAACAAATTTGGTTCGATGTCTGTCTGTGGTCCGCAAATAATTGCCACACGCATAACTTCCTCATTCAAATTTTGCTGACTTGCTGCCGATTTTGGTGACATTTTCAAGGGTCATGCGGGTTGGCCCTTAGACGGTCCCCTGTGAATGTCAGAAAAATCGGATCATTGGTATGGCCACTGCGCATGCGCAGTCACGAATACGAGTTACTCAATTTCTCATGAACCTATGGACCATAATTGAGCCGATTTCGATGAAATTTTCTCCAAACCACGCAGAGGAGAACTTTCTTTCTACTTTTTTCGAACTACACGTTACAACTACTAACACCTTGGTTTATACCTTCTACATTTCCCAGTTGAAGGAAGTCCTATTCAAATATCGTGTGATGTATCGATGTGTACTTATCTCGCATGACTAGTTTTCAGAGAACAAGAAAGCCGATCGGCTCAACGGAATCGGCCTTCAGTTTTTTAGGAGTTTCGGATTGTGTGCTCTGCTCTTGAATTCGACGGATCATCGAAGTCATTAATGCTCTCCCTACTACGATTGATGTTCCGGTAAATGGATCCGGGTTTTCCCCCCATGAACAATTTTTAAATCACGTTTATTAATAGGGTGTGAGGTGTGCTTTGCATTTTTCCGAGATTTGGGCTGCCTTCAAACAGGCTAACGTAGACCCTTTCTTTATATTGTTTATATTGATAGGTGATAAAAGTTAGTAGTACATATATGTACCTACTGTTAGTGGCAAGTGTACTCCTAAAAACGAATTCTTCGTGGTTCCATTAGGCGATGTTCGTGGAGCAGTCCCTGTTTTTAATCCATGGGTTAAGTACATAGCTTGACCGAATATATCAGTTGCTTTACATTGCCGCCAAAAACTATCGAAATCTGTTAGGATGTTTACTGACTAGATCAGAGTTGGGGCATCACTGTGGGGCACAGGTTCCAAGGGTGTGAGGGTTAAGGTTCTCTGTGTTGCAGGTTTGCAACAGCAAGTGTGATAAAACGGCAGCCAGAGTTCTTCGAGCTTGAAGGTGTTCAGGGAGCTAAAAACAATGAGGAACTTTTGTTTATATTACTTCGCTATTTTTTAATGAAAGTAGGTTCTTCGCTGCTTTGCTCCCTGTGAACCAAGAGCTGTAGGTCGTGCGATGCCTAGAAACGACAAGGGTTGAATTTACATACTGAATGGTACAGGAAGCGCCATACGCTTGGTGTTCGCTGTGTCCAGATGAACCAAGAGCTCGTTGTAGCTGAAGGTTGTTCGCATCCCTATGATGTCGTTCACCTTCTACATCAGAGTCGAGTGTATCGCATTTGCAGCTGTTGGCTGAAGTTTGAATGGCCTACCGTGATACTTCTGTTTGAGACCAAATGCGTGAGTCCACACTACGGTAGATGTAGTGTTTACGTAGGCGAGCGTGTCTGAGCCGGCTTGAAAGGGCGTTCTAAATCCCATTGGTTTCACAATCACATCTACACTATTACACCTGCAGCTTGGTTTAAATCACAGGATTAATCAAATATATAACACCAAACCACTGGTCAAAGAAATACATTTGTATGATTTTTAAGCCATATTAAGTTTTCCTATTTGCCCCACACCATTATCCTATGATCATCAATTCTATGATTACCTGTCATCGTTTGGTGGGGGCGAAGGGGGATTACCTGTGATTTAAGTTCTTGGGCAATTCTTGCCTGCATGCGTTCAAACGTATTCGTACTGTAGGTTGTAGCTGTACATGCATATACATGTACCAATCATACCTTGTTCATATGGGCTGTTCTTTGTGAAACATGCGAAGTAGGTTTCTAAGAATTTTGAGACCAACAGCACTCTCCTATGATGAATACCTACTCCTTTTTTCTGTGAATTTCAAAGTTTTGGTAACAAGTGACGTCATTGCCCCCTCCCACGGACCCTCAAGGCGGGACCCCCTTGCCCAGTGTGACGTCACTTGTTGTCAAAACTTTGAAAGCTCATAGGAAAAGAACTGTTGTTCATCGTAGGCGAGTGTGATTGAGCTCAACATCCTTAGAAGATTCCATTCAAAAATATAAACAGAAGTCATGGGTGTACTATACTTCTCGGAGGCGTCTTTTTAATATAACTCAAAAAATGATAACAACTGAATAGGAACCGATAGGTAAGTAACAAGGTTGTTCCAAGTGTGGTGCGCTTCCATCTGTTGATAACTTAATGAACTAGTAATATAATGCTACAATGGGTACTCCTCCTCATTTTTAGTGATACGAGCCTCAAAACAGGCTGAAATTAATGGGATAATGTACTATTTTTTTTCGCAAAGTATTTTGCCCATACGTAATAGTAAAATGCAGATACGAGTTTAAAACTTCGTAAAATAGCTCCCATTTATGACCAAAACAGGAGGGTAGAATTCGTACGCCTTTTCAGTATCTTCCGATCAAAAAACGCGTTTTTCCTCTGCACCTATTGGTTCAGCGGTAAATGTCCTTGAAAATGAGTGTTTAATTTCAAGAAAATTCCGAAAACTAACACTCATATTGGCAAATGCCAACTCGAAGCCTAAAGGTCCATTTTTCCAAAAGTCAGGTTTAGTCAGATACGACTTTTCTGCTTCTGACAGCAGTATGCAGTAGGCAGGTGCAGCTCATTACTGTTATGTATTGATCGTCAGTCGCACTTGATTGACGGTCCCCAAAAATCACATGGAGACAGGAAAATTGTACGAAGAAGTGCAAATAATCATTTGCAGACTGACGGCCAGACTCTCCTGGCTGAGTAGCAGTCTATATTAGGTTCAACCAAGTGTTGTTACTCACCTCTAAACCTCAGTAAACAAATCCGCCAACCCAATAGCCGCAATGTAAGCCAGTTGGTAGTGAAACACGGTGGACATGTCAATCAACTTTTGCTACCCACCTTCTCTGTGGTCCGAATTTAAAACAGTTGTTTATTCGCGAACGGTCATTTGATTATTTGGCGAGCTGAAAAATAAAAATTGATAGAGACTTACTATAATCCCGGTTTTCTTTCCACTTCTCTCTTCTTTTATTGATACTTGCCTGCAGTCTGTAATTGGCGTCAGTTGGAGTTGAAAAGTGGTGAGAGACGATGCCGTGCCTTTTGCCACCACGAGTTAGACCAGCAGTTGCTCCATTTGAATTAATGGTGGATAAGTGGTTGAAAATGGATGCCATGAAAAGAAAATCAAGTGCTCGCTCTTTTGCGGTAGGTGGCTGTTGTAGTGAACTAAATTCTAGTGAATTTGACTGTTCATCGGTGGTCTTTGAACGTTGTAGGTACACTTTTGTGAGGAAGACCAGAATGGAACATCAATTTCGGTTTATCGTTTTACAATAATGAACCTTTTTGGAATCGAGCATGAAAAAAAGTTTACAACTTTTTTTTAAATATGAAGAGAAAAATTAGTAACTGCAAAAACTGTAAGTATCATAGTAATGTCGATTTCAGTCAAACTTTGAACCAGTCACTTCCTAAAACGGCATTTGGAAATCTCTACATATAGCTTTACATTACATGAACGATATTTTTCTCTTGACTTTTTCTTATCAAACTCTGTCTGCAAAGTTAGTTTTCAAAGGTAGGTACATCTTTTTCAGTGCTCATCACAACTAACAAACTTGACTTATCATTTAGAAGGGTTGCCCTCTTATCGTTTTTGGCTCTGGTTTAAACCTCATCTTCTACCACCCCTCGAAAACTGGCGCTCTGGGCAAATGCCCAGTTGGCCCGTTAGTAAATCGTGGCCTGAAGGTGTCTGTGGTGTTCCAACGGTAATTTCCCCTTTTAAGCCGTCATTCCTTAGCTTCGTTTCGCAGTGGAGTTCCGTACAGTTCTAACAAGCGCCCTAGCAGGCGCAGGCGCCCTAGTGTTTATAGCGTTCGCAGATCAGGCTTTCGGAGTTCTAGTTTTGAGTTCGCTGTTCACAGTAATTTTTTCTCCAAGTCCCAAACGCAGTTCTGGAGTTCGGGTATTTTTCTCGAACTGTGGGGACAGCTACGCAAGAGCGCTCTGGTGAGAAGGAGGGAAATGGTTATCATAGCTAACCCCGCCAGATTTTTGGTTTATTATTCTGTGGATAATACACCTATGTATTCGCTCAGCAAAAAATTTTTATAACACCCCCTCAAAATTTTTTCTTTTACTTTTCAAGGTGCGTAGATTCAGAAAATGCAATGTCCGTCCGCCGTATCGTGCATAACTACTTCATTTTCGGTCTAAAAAATTCGTTCTTTAGCACACATGCTCCATTTGGGCCCTAGTTGTGTCCCGAAACTTTGCAGCCCAATCGGAATATACCCAGGTGTGTTATGAGTGAAAATGGCTATAAAAGTAGGTATTTTTTGAGTTTTAGTAATATGAGCTTTTGAGGTATCGTTTTCCATATTTTTTTGGAAGAGGAGACCGAGTATGAAGTCGATTTTGACCAAAGAGTGGAAAACTGAGGTTCTATCAAAGGTTCAGCTCCCAAAATTGATTTTATATTAGTCAAAAACCTGGGAAATTGTCTGAAATCACCATCAGCTAGTATAATAACACTAGAAAAAGTGTCAGCACGTGAATCAAGACAATTAAATGGTACTATCAATGATCCAAGATAATTTGAAAAAAAGGAGCGTACCTAATTCGTGTTTTTGAGGGCCAAAATTAGTGGAAACCACCAGAAATAGCTATTTAAATTATGTCACATGAAAGAAACAATAAATGAACACCCAACATTTCTGTATGTGTGTCCAATAGAATAATAAACCCATGTGACACGGACTTTGCAGCGTTTTTTTGTCTTTCATCCAGGAAAGACGCAGGTTAACCTCTAGTAACGTTGACAGTCCCAGATTCACTGAGCGTTCGCAGTGTTGCGGAATTCGGAACCCCGTTCGGAACTTGCGGCGGCCATTTTCCAGAACTCCTGGAGTTCGGAACAGAGTCAAGATTTTTACTGCGAACGAACCTCTTCTGTTATGATTCCAAACACCTGTCTGTAGTGGACAGACTGAAGGCGTTTGGAAGGGTCACATTTTTTGCGCATGCTCTGTAAGGAGACTTCAAACTGCTGTGATTGGCATTTATAGGGTTTACAAACAAAATTAGGAATTTTCCATTTTAAATTAAGAAATTTCTATGAACCAAGCGATCTGCAGTGTCTCCGTTTGGCTGTCTCTTTCTGTCTCAAGCAGTGGTCGGCAGTTTTGACTGCCTGTGACGGGTATCACAACAAGCTATCCGTCCTATCTTATCTCTTATCTTTTTGGAATTAACCCGTCTTCAGTCCCTTCCCACTCATTGCCGGTACCATCTTCCATAAGGTGGTGAAAAGAGACCAGTTCGAGGGGTGTCCTTTGTGCTATAGTGAAGAAGCAGGGGTAATACCTAGGTAAAATGCACCTTGGGTAGTTAACCCATTTGTTAGGTGAAGAAAATCCCTAATTTGAAATGGAAAATTCCTGGTTTGGTTTGGAAAATTCCTAACTGGGGTTGGAAAATTCCTAGTTTGGTTTGGAAAAATTCCTGATTTGTTTAGGAAAACTCCTAATTTGTACGAGTGGATTTATATCACTCTAAATATATACCTACTTAGTGTATATTATTTATATATACAGCATATTATGTCAACATATTACAGCGTTTTTTGAACTGCATTCACACACAACATTAAACGCTTGGACTGTTAATCCTCCCCTCCCCCGAATTCTCAGTACCTATCATACTGTCAGAATGACTTTGTCGTTAAATTGGATACTGTGTAAATTTTGTCTAAGAGGCCCATCCAAAAAATGCATTAGGCTGCTACTTGTGTTGAACCTCTACCTCCTTGAACTCGCCTCAGATTCAGTCTTATCAACAATATTGATCTTATTTTTACCTTGCTGACATCACCCGCGTGGACAGGCGTTTTCGAGTGACTCCGGGAATTCTTTTTCTTTTTGTCAACAGCGTGTTTTTAAATTGGTTTGATTTGGTACAACGATAGTGACAGACGCAGTCGCTTTATCTCGTAGCTTCTTTTATCTCGGACATATTTTTTTTCCGCCTTCCTCCAAAGTTTTGCCGCATCAGATAGACGTGGTGTCGTCGCCTAAACGGTTTTGCTGGAGCGCTCGGACCTATGAACAATTCTGTCGGATGTTTTCATAGTCCACTAGAGCTCGATATCCGTTATCTGCGTGCTAAACTGATCCATCAATCCCTCTGTTATTGATAAAACATTTGAATTGTTTTGTGGTTATCGAAACCAGTTGTTGGTCGACTTATAAATAATTTGGAGACCAGTCGGTGATCAGCGACCGGGCTTCGCGTTACTCCTCGTACCATGCACAACTTATCACCTGCTGGAGAAAGAACTCCTGAGTACCACATTGTAGTGCGCCCCAGGGATTACATTAGGAGCCTTTCTCTCCTTTCAGAACGCAGCTTGGTAATAATAGTTAATTCTTTTTTCATTTTTTTCCCCCTGTGATTTAGATATTCCAGCATGAGTTCTGTGCAGCCCGTACTAATTTTATCTTTAAACTCGTATTTGTGAAGTCTGCTTGTTTTTCCAAACTTCTAAATTTTGTACGTTTGTACGTATTGTTGCAGAGCCAGGTTTCCATCCATGGAGAAGCTTCGGATGCTCCCGTACCTGACCCCATCATCCTTCCGCCGAAGGAGAGTCGCATCACTCGAACTGTGGTTACCGGCACTCGAGACGTACTCTCTGCAAAATACGAGGTTAGCTGTGCTGTACATAGTTTAATGTTGAATAAAATCGCGAGTTTAGCTGGTATACTCTTAACAGTCCCGAGGGAGAAACCAAGACGGTGGAGATTTTTTTTATTTATTGGCTTTGAATCAACATAGAATGAGAGGCAACCCGTAACTCCATTTTTTTGCCAAAATGAGGTTTTTCTACTAATGGACTCGTTTGGGGGTTTTTCTAGCGATTTTGACGCTCACAGTGGTGAAAAGTAAACTAAAAATAATGCTTTTCAAGTATGTAGTTTTTCACACCTCCAAGATGGAACAAAATGGATAATTCCAAGCAAGAAGTTGTGACTTCTGTTAGGTATCTCCTGTGTTATTGACATGAACTAGAGTTCCAGAGACGGTCCGTTGGAGAGTTTCCCCGTTTTAACATGATATTTGTGAGGAAAATTTTTTTTTTTTTTCAATTTATTAATATTTGAGCATTCAGTAGGCCGATTCCCATGCAAATAGGGACAATTGTTTGGGATATAATTCAGTTTGTAGTGAACTGTTGATTAGAGATAGGGTTTGCCTCTCCAGAAGTCATGTGGTTTTACCTGGAGATACCTTATGTCACCGTGATTTGCAGTGGGGCGCTATTATTACCACGCCTCTTGCTCTTGAATTGCTCATTTTTGATCAATAATTTGAAATGTTATCGCGCCCATAAATCAACATGAATCGTAAATTAAGCTTAATTTTTTATTGAACTATATGATAAACCACCTGGAAAGTAATTGGATTGATAACAGGACCGATATTTGTACGAATTTGAGGGACTCGGTTGGTTATTGTTTTTTTTTGCTCTCTTCTAAAGTAGCGTTTTTGGACCCATCGTCGAAGTGCTGCCTTGTACATTATTATTTCGTATATAACAGAGTGATAGATTAAGTAAATAGTTCAACTAAGAGTTCAGAGTGAAATATTTGCTCGCGTTCTGAAATCATAAATAATACAGTAGATGTCGAAGATTTCTTTGGTCAGGATAGAGTCGAGGTTGAATGTATTGGGTTACTGTGACGTGCATTCCAACATCGAGTGCCGGTGCGTTGTTACCGGTGTTGTAGAAGGATATATCCTATACCTTTGGTTAAAAAAATGAATCGTTTCCCAGAATATTTAGAAACCGAAATTTTAAATTTTACCACAAAGTCTTCTTGGCTGCTTTTGCTCCACCGAGTGGGGCAAGTTTCCACTGGCAACTTTTGGCCCGTTTATCAGTTTAGACTTTAGAGCTATGAAGGCATAGAAAATCACCAATTAAAGTGTCTTAAGTAATTTTATTTCAAAAAATGTTCAGAAAAATAACGAACAATCCTTTTTTAGGGTGTTCCTTTTCTGGCAAGATTTTAGAAGTAGAAAATCACATTGACCCTTAAGAATGGCTTATTACGTCGTTACTCATAGTAACATTACAATTAAGATAAAAAATAACGAACGATAATTTTTTTAGGAATATTTTGCTAGAGTTCAGGATAAGAAGAAAATCACAATACTAACCCGTACGAATTACTTATTAGGTAGGATCCATTGAAAACCTACCTGTTTTCACAGCATTAGTAAACCTACCAATAAATTGTGAGTGTTGATTGAGCGGTGTCCGGTCAGTTTTCCTTTTATAATTTCTGAAATGATAGGTAACCCCAACTATCAATATATCACCATTTTCAGGAAGTAGTAACATAGATGATATATTACTATGCTTAAGAGCTAACAGAAGTGCAAAAATAATTATACTAAGTTAATGAAAACTGAACATAAAATGGTACAAGCCTACAGTGAGGGCAAAAGTTTCCACTGAGAGGCAAGAGTTTCCAATTGCACCTGTGGAAGAATTTGAAAGGTTACTTACCACCCAAACGAGAGAAAATACGCCAAAAATTGTTCAGGCCTTTGTGTTCTGTCTACAGCTTTCTGAAAAATGGCGAAGAATTACATCTAAAATTAAGGGGGGGGGGGAACTCAACTCATTTTCTCGGCTTGAGGACATCTGACTATCATCAGGTTTGATAAGGATACTGATAGGAAGTAAAGAATGCGCTGCCTACTTGATTTCCATCGTAACTCTTCCCGGTCATTTTCAAATGGAGGTGGACACTTTTGCCCCCACCTATCCTCGGCATTGACCACAGATAAAGTGATCTATGCAGAAAGGGGAATCTATACAGGTAAATAAGTCATTGTGTAATAATTTGCAGCGTTTTTCTCTTAAATTTTTCAGAGTTTAGACTATGACATATGTGAGAATAAAGTGCTCCTCGAGGAGCTGAGGACCAGCACGCACAATTTCATCGTGCGTAAAATGGTGTCTAGATGGATGATCTTTTTAGTGATTGGCATCATGACAGCCGTGCTCGGTGCCATCATTGATATATCCATTGACAAACTGGCGATAATCAAATACGGTGTGATCAAACAAGGTAGTTTTCAACCCAGTATATTTGCACTTATCATTATTTTATTAAACGTTAACATATTTTATATTCCTTGACGGTTTCCAGCTCTGGACAGATGTGTAACGGAGGACTGTCTTTACCTGCCCTACTTGATTTGGACGGGCCTCAACACAGCATTCGTTCTCGTCGGATCTTTCATGGTGGCGTACATTGAGGTGAGTTGGCTCTTCCCTTTATTGTAGAAACGTTTGTGCGAACATATTGATTTACTTTGATTTATTATACAGCCTGTTGCTGGTGGAAGTGGAATTCCACAAGTGAAGTGCTACCTGAATGGCGTGAAAGTCCCAAGGCTAGTGCGAATGAAGACGCTTTTTGTAAAAGCTGCTGGAGTCGTATGCACAGTAGTTGGTGGATTAACTGCTGGCAAAGTAAGTTGCGTTTCTGTTATAAATGCTACATTCGTTTGCCTAGTATGTGTACAGGAGATTCTTGGGGCTCAGTGGTGCCTGCTTGGTTTTGAGTTGTTTTCACTGCGTTTATTCCTTGAGTATATCATTATAAATGTAGTGCCAGACGTTCAGGAATGGAACTCTGCCACCACCGTTTTCTTTGGTGATTGGCGCAGTACAGTTTGAATCCCGATCACAACAAACCCATCGGATCTCGTGACTTTCAAACTAGTGATGTTGATGGTATCAGATCGACAGTAGAATCGATCGATTTACCTTCAACCACCACCATCCACTATTTCCCATTTGTGAAACCAACTAGTGATGGAAGTCCAGTTCACTTGAAGGAGTAGGAATGGTCGTTCAGTCCCCAGTAACAACTGCTGCTTGAACTGCAGTTCTCAATCCTCCTGCCTATGGCACTACCCCTTGTTCCAACTCTCGCTACCGCTCTCGTTCCCGCTGTTTGAGATTGGTCGTGTAGGAACTGCGAGGGAGTACTTCTTCTCGGACTAATCAGAAGCAACTCCCCCTTCCCTCCTTCCACCGCCATACCTTCACTTTTTGGCATTCACTTCGGGACCAATCAGAATCGACCCCCTTCACTTTGTTCCCTTCACCATTCATCTTCACAACCAAACCCAATCGACCACCTCTCACTTTTGGGGCTATTCATGTCACCTCTCTCCAGTGTGCCTTCAGTTATTGTTTGTTACTGACGATGGTTTTATCACCGAAACCCGGTATAACGTTGTATTTTTCGTGTATTATTGGAAATAGACAGCCTTTCAATAACTTCGTTTTTCTTTAAAATGGGTTTCCAAGATTTCATCGGGAGTTATTTAGTTCGCCTCTTTCTGTCGTGAATCACCATCCCACACAACGTCAGGTGAATTAATATTGATTTTACCCTTAATACCAATTTATACCCCTGAAAATCCATATTTGACCCCTATTCAACTAAAACTACTAATCTAACTAACTAAACTAACTAAACAACTGAATGGTCATTTCCTATCATTACTCACCCTTCCATACCACTTTCAGTGATTTTATTAAATTATTTGCGATTTTAGCCGTTTTTACCGATTTTTTACCCCTCAAAACTTGAATTTGACCCCCTTAGAATTTTTGAAAATTGCTTATCTTCGAACTCTTCCTTTTGTTTGGCAATACGAACATTTTGGCGAAATATGGATTTTTATCGTGTAGGTACTTAAGGGCAGATATCGTATGGAGTGACACAAACAAATATATCGGCTGTCAGGGCTGTAGGCGAAATATTTCCCCTAAAATTATTGTGAGTTTTTAATCGGTTGATCTTTAATATTTCCACCTGTCACCAAAATTCATACATCACCAAGAGTGTTTTCCCGTTGTGTTTTGTACTGTATAATTAGAACACATAATTTTTTTTTCAAAATCTAGGGATGATTCAGGATGCTCTGAAACGGATTTGTTTATTAAAAAAAACTTCAGAATTCATGTTCGAAAAATTTTGACCCATTGCGATAGCTTCGTTTTCTTTGAAAATTCGCTAAAATGTCACATTCAATGAAGGTTTTCCCCTTTGTCAGGAAGGGCCTATGATTCATGCTGGAGCTGTTATAGCCGCTGGATTATCCCAAGGAAAAAGCACTTCCATCAAGACGGACTTCAGAGTCTTCAGATATTTCCGAGAAGACCACGAAAAGAGGGATTTCGTATGCGGTGGTGCGGCGGCTGGTGTTGCTGCTGCTTTTGGTGCCCCTGTCGGTTGGTATTTTCAGCTGAATAACTGCCCTTAAAACAGCAGTATAAATAAATGTTCGGTAGAGCTATACTTATGTATGTAGATAAATGTAGATCTGCCGACAGGGTGTCCCACAAGACGTCCCTCCCTCGCCGCTACATTTTCCTTGGGAAGCGACTATAAAAAAGGTCAAAGTTTCATTTAAAAAATTAATAAAATTAAGTAAAAGTTGTAAAAAACTGACATTTTGACTCTAACTTTGTTTTTGTTTTTGGTTTATTATTTGCAATAATGAACCTTTGGAATCGAGCATGAAAAACAATTCTAACCCCCCCTCAAAATTTGATGTTTACGTTTCAAGCCGTACGCCGTACTGGCCACTTTTCTTAGTTACCGTGAAACAAAATTGATGAAATTCGGTTTATAGGTTCCGTTCGGGGTCTAGTTGGTCCTCGAAGCTCGGCATTAACGCCAGTCATCTCTAAGGGGTTGAAAATTTCAGAACGCCGCATCTCGAAAACTTTCGAAAGAAGGGTATGGTTTTTTTCACGTTATTAAATTTGTCTTGAGCTAAACAATTTTTTGAGACCACCCGGAGCATTGTACGTCCAGCCATTCGTGTGCACCAAAAAGCTTCATCAACAACACGATCGTGAATCAAACGGTATTAATCCGGCCCGGATATCATCGCTAGGGAGCACCTGATTATAATCAAGGATGGCTGCATGAAGTCGAGATGGTTGTTCTGCGATATTATTTCATTTGACAAGTGATGGACTATTAGATTTTGTAGGTAGGTACTTCTGGATCTTGAACAATCGTTGAAGTATTATTGATGAGTAAACTATTACACAATGGTAAATTATTACACAACGGCAAATTATTACACAACGGTTCATCTACATACCTTGAAGGGGCTGTATTTTGTTGGTCGGTTCTTTTGCAACTTGAACAACCGCTGAAGTATTATTGATGGCATTACCCAACGGTTCATTATAGTTGACCACGAGGGTAGGTATTGACCACAGAATTTAGTACTGTTAAAAATCCAACGTTGACACCTATTCTGTATGAAAAACAACTGAAATGGTATTTTTCCGTCTTTTCTCGCCCTTCTATCCCACTTCCATTGATTTTATATAAATTGTTCGCGATTTTAGCCGTTTTCACGGATTTTTGACCCCTAAAAACTCAAATTTGTCCCCCTTAGAACTTCCGAAAATTGCTCATCTTCGAATTCATGCTTTTGTTGGCATTACGAACGTTTTGGCGATGTTTGGAGTTTTTATCATGTAGGTACCCCAACGACAGATATCGTCTGGAGTGACACAACATGTATATGAATATGCATGTATAAATTTTTGTTAATATGCGGATGAATTCAGGATTCTGAAACGGATTTGCCTATTTTAAAAAATTCAAAAATTCATGTCCTCAAAATTTTGCCATTGCAGTATATCGTCATTTTCTTGGATTTTCCGCACAATTTTGCCAACTCTTCATTCATTTTCACGTAAAGTCCGAATACAATATTAGTACCTACATACATGACGAGCAGGAACGGGTTTGGGTGAATACCTATTCCGGCTCTGTTTCAACATACTACGGAAAAAAAGTAGTTAAATAATAATTAGTGTATTTGATTAGCTCTTGGTGGGTATTGGCTAATTTCTTGTCTTTGGCGCTTCAAACCCCTTACTGAAACAAGTACTTCAGTAGGCAGCCTGAAAATTCGAAGCACTTCTAGAAAGCGTCTGGTCCTCATCCTCCAAATTCACTGGCAGTGCTGGGCATCAGCTAAGTTATTAGCTAGCTAAAATTTTAACTAATAAGTAGCTAAATTAGCTTGTAGCTATGTTTTTTAGATGCAATTAAATTAGCTATTAGCTGTTGAGGGAGCTTTTGGTAGCAGCTAATAGCTATAGCAGTAGCTGTAAGCTAACAGCTAACTTTTTCTTTTTCTCCTCACAAACAGCTAATAGCTAACAGTTATAGTTTTAGCTAATAAGTCAATTAGTTAAATTAGCCAACTTTAAAACGCTTTTTGATCGAATTTAATAGTTACAGCTGTTTTACCATTTTGAACGATTTCTGACTTTTTTGACCAGGTCCAGTAAATTTTCTCTGGTAAAAAGTGAGTTTCACGTACGAGTATATATGCGCTACTGTTGGCCACCCCTGAGTTCCTGGAGCTCCCTGGACTTCTACTGATCGATTTACCGGATTACGGTATCTTTCATAACGAGAAAACATTTGACCAACACAAAATTTTCATCTGTTGTAATAATTTATTGGAAAATTTGCTCCCTCAGATGTTTTGAGTTACTGTTAATTACCTATTTTTTTAATATTTTACCTACAATTTTCGTTTTCCAAAAAGGTGCTAAACTATATAATTATTCATATATTAATGAAAAATAACAGGAAGTAACAGAATTATTCACTTTTTACCCGAGAAAATTCACTGACTTGGTCATCAAAGCCTGAAATTGTTCAAAATGGTAAAATTGTCAAAGCGATTAAATTTGTTCAAAAAATATTTAATCTATTAACTTTTAACTTTTTAATTTTTAATCTATTAATCTATTAGCTGAAAGTAAAACTGTTAGCTACTAGCTGTTTATGAGGACGAATAAGAGTTTTTTAGAAAAAGTTTACTGTTAGCTATTAGCTGACAGCTTCAGCTAAAACTATTAGCTGCCACCAACAGCTAACTTTTTATAGCTAAAATTATTAGCTGTAAATGTCAACTTACAGCTAATTTAGTTCTCCCACAAGAGCTAATAAATTTAGCTTTAGTTAAGTTAAATTTCAGCTAATTTAGCTGTAGCTTTTATTAGCCGTTACATATAGCTAAGTTTTGCCCGTAACACTGTTCACTGGCCCTCATCCGCAGCTTCTCCCCCAACTTTGCCAGCAGCTGTGGTACACATGAATATCCGTCATCAAGGTGACTATGACTCGAAGAAGACTTCTGTACTACCTTGGACCTTCTCCTTTTACTACAGTTATGACGATGGTGAATTGGTTGTTTCAGGGGGAGTTCTCTTCAGCTTGGAGGAAGGCAGCAGTTTCTGGAACCAAAGTTTAACTTGGAGAATTTTCTTTGCCTCTTCAGTTTCCGCTTTCACCTTGAATTTACTGCTTAGCGCTTATCATGGCGTCCCAGGTAAACATAGAAGGAACAATATCAATCCGAGATCAAGTGACTCTTACATTTTACTAATTAATTTTGCTTCTGTGTCTACCAAGGTTTTTTCACTTTGGAGTGGGAAACTTTTTTTGTCTCCAAAATCCAAATTTCCACTCGCATTTTACGTTTTAAAGCTTTCTGAACAAATTTGTGTCCGCAAATCCACACGCGTAACTTCCTCAACTCAAATCCGATTTTGCTGAAATTCTCATGGATCGCGTGGGTTGGGCCTCAAATTGTCCCCTATGAATTTCAGAACGATCGGATCATTGGTATAGCCCAGACATGGGCAAGCGTTTTAAGGGGAGGGCCAGATAAAATAAAAAATCATCTAGACGGGCCAAAGAAATTGAACAAAATACATTTTTATAAGTGAACTTTATTTTTGATTTTTACATTACACACAACTTATAGTGGTAAAAAACTTGGAAAAAAGTTACAAAAATTGATTAGGTATTCTTCAGAAGAGTATGAAGGCGTATGTGACAGATGATGCCATGCTACCGATCTACAGACATATACTACGACATTGCGCCTACACGAGGTTACGTGCAAACTCAGTTAATATTAGATGCGATAATACCGTAATTCAAACGCAATGAGAAGGAAACCGTAATTCTATTCTAGCTACGCGGAAAATACATTTTGTCCTGTGTGTAATTGTAGGGGTTGTTCAAAACCATGTCGTGGGCCAGATTGACTAGCCCGAAGGGCCGCACCTGGCCCACGGGCCGTACTTTGCCCATAAATGTTATAGCCATTGTACATGGACGAATGCAAAATCCGCGGTAAGTACTTACTTCGTATGGACCAATGGCCCGATTTTGCTCAGATTCGGTGGGTAGAGGGTTTAGCTCCTGGATGGTCCCGTACGAATTACAGAACTAGCGTATCATTGGTATGGCCACTGCGCATGTGTAAACGCGAAATCTGGGAACCTACTCAATTTCTCAGGAACGAATGGCGCAATTTTTTCCACCCTAATCTGTAATGAATTTATTATAAATAAGTTTATCGATACGAAGAAGCTGTGTGCCATTTAATTTGGCAGGCGCTTTCCCCTTTTTCACGAAAATTGGAAGATTAGTGTCTTTAGAGAGTGGCCGCTGTGAGCGAATTTCTTTGTAATTTGAAAAGATAGTTTAAAAACGACTTTTAAGTGCGATACATTGATAATTTATTCTATTTATTATTTTCTATAAACACGTATTTATTATTTTGTTCGCAGGACAACTGACTTTCTACGGTCTACTCAATTTTGGACATTTTGAGTCCCTCAATTATGAGCTGTTTGAACTCATTCTGTATATGATCATGGGCGCGATGGGCGGTATGCTCGGTTCGTTGTTTATTCACCTCAACTACAAACTGAGCGTTTTCCGCATGAGGTAAATTACACTGCTGGAATGTGTTGAAAGATTTCATAGCATTCAGTAGATTTATTGTTGATATTATTATCGTATCCAAGTGCTTGAACTTTCGTCGTCGTTCCTGCTTGATACAAGTCTAACTGTGGGTGTACAGTGGTATCTCTGCTCCTCAGGTACATCCGGGCTCGTTGGTTGAAAGTGTTGGAAGCCTGTATAGTGGCTGCTGTTACAGCTACGGTCGGCATGATGATGGTCTATTTGGTGAACGACTGTAGACCGCTGGGTGCTGATCCGACGGAGCATCCAATCCAGGTATTAACTGGACTTTTTCAGCATGTTCGCACCATTTGAGGTTTGCCTTTAGAGTTAAAAAAAAGAAGAGAAAAAGTCCACTACACGGAAAAATGTTATGGATGTCTTAATATGGAATTGTTTTAACATGGATGTTTTAACATGGAATTGTTTTAACATGGATATTTTAAGAGGATGTTTTAACATGGATATGTTTTAACGTGGAATTATTTTAACGTGGATGATTTAACATGGAATTGTTTTAATACGGATGTTTTAACATGGATATGTTTTTGGGCTGGGGTCAGTTGAAAATTCGCGTGATACTTTTTTGTTAATGCGAAAAATGTAACGCGATACCGATAAATATTATTCGGTAGCTACATAGCAACAATCAAGGTTGAACATATCAACAATTTGGCAGAAGAAAACCTCTGAGGGATTCGGTTCGTAGGTACCTCTACTAAATATTACATCCAGTAGTGTCGTGATTACATACAAATCTAGAGAGGCACTGTTCGTAAAGAAATGAACACGCGACTCACTCAGTTTTGTCAGTTCGGCGAAATTAAGAAGACTAAGATGATAATCAAAAGTTGTGTGAATCGCATGGTTAATTTTACAATACTCTTAACAGCATCAGGTGTTCAGGAAGTCATGAGGCTGGCGCACAGATTTATTGCGTACCCGTATTCACTGTTTGTCTGTGAAAGTGGAAAAAATGTTTTGTTTAAATCTGTTGATCTGTTACGATTGAAGAAAAGCTCATTATTACTCATGTTAGATGTGGAGCCTTAGAAGAATGTTCCTTATCTCGTGGGTGAAGTGAGTTCGTAATACAGAAGTATTGAGGCGAGCTGGTCTCAAGGATCGCGAGCTCTTTAAAACCATTAAGAAACGAAAAGTTGGATAGCTGGGCCACATATTCAGAGGAGACCGATGCGCCTTCCAACGCTTGGTTCTTGAAGGCAAGGTAGAGGGCAGGAGAGGTATTGGCCACAGGCGGCTTTCATGGCTCCGAGACATCCGCAGATGGACGGGTATTCAGGATTTTGCCACTCTCAAGAATTGGGCAATTGAGAGGACGCTCTTTGTGTGAGGGAGGTTCCAAGGAATGGTCGCCTATGGATGGCTTACGTCTGCGGCACCCAGAGAAGAAGATTCTTACCTTTCCTTCAGAGGCTTCATTTCGAATTTCATTCTCATAGGTAAAACAGCATAGAAATTAGCCTCAGGGCTCCCCCAGCTGAATGGGAGGGTCCTCACCTCGTCATTCTTGCTTACTAATCCTGCAGAATCCTGCATTTCAAATTGCAGTCCCGTAGGTCAAACAGGAAAGAAATTAGCTTCTGAGGAATTACAGCATTTCAAGTTTTTGGAAATTTCGGATTGTCCCTCCGCCCAAAAACAGTCCCATGTCGATCAGGTGCCTTTTTTCTGTCACGATGTTTTGGTGAGAATCTCTGATGAGAGACGGCAGCACTGTAGGTTCCAAATTTCGTTTACTTCTCATTTGAAAACGGAGCGTGATATTTCAATTCGGAAAATGGATTTCTCATAGAAATGAACGTGAAATTCCGGGTAACTGGTTCAAAAAGTTTGAAAAATTTTTTTGCTCACTTCCAAACAAGTTTTCAAATTTTGAACATTTTCAAAAGTGCAGTAGGCAATGGACTCTAGAGAATGCAAGTCCGTTTTCAGAGTATTTCTAAATTGACGTATCCGTCGGATTCTCGTTTCCAGGGTTTAGGGTTTAGCTTCTAACTGGGTGTTCTGGGTCACCCCAGCAAGAAGCTCCCCGTTTTTCTCGCACCTTCCCGTTTTTCAACTTCCCTATCCTGACACTGAATGAATTGGGTGCAGCAATAAACTGGCGCAGAAAGTATGCACATTTCTGTCCACTGTTCAAAAAACTGTTACTTATGCACGTATTTATTCACATAGTGATAGTCTCCGAAACATGATAAAATATGATATAAGTTTAAAATTGGAGAGGCCTACGGGCGTGAAACTGGTCTTAATCTGTTATTTTAGGCCTGTGCATATCGGGGGGGGGGGGGGGGGGGGAATATGCAAATACAGGTATGCCTAAATCCGAACTCTCGTTATCAGTTATGTTTATACCGTAGGAAATAATCATCATACCAGGAGAACTTGAAGGAATTTAGCGGCTTGATGCTCGACGACACGGGCATAGCCTAAGGGTGGTCGTCCACTGGAAGCGTATTCACGCGGCGCGGCGCTACACGCGACACAAGCGGCAACCTAACAAGCGGCTACGAGCGACAGGGGTCGTCCACTGCAAGCGCCTTCGCGCGTCGGGCTTCAGTTTGTTTTCAAGTGTATTCAAGGAAAGTGGGGACTTCCTTTTTATTCGTCATGGACCCAGAGGAATTTTATTTCCTTGAAAGTAGCAACCATTTGCGAAGACGAATGTTAAATCAAAGAACATGTTGGTTGAAATTGAAGTTGAAAAGTTGGTTGGCTTGAATGGTACCTCTTGTCTCTCATATCCCACAGAGGCGTATGAGAATGAATGGTACTAATTAATTTGTCGGTGTTATGGTCCATTTTCTGCGTAGAGGGGAATTTTCACCTACTCAGAACGGGGCTTTCGCGTGAACTGACTCGAAATGACCAGGGATACGAGTGATATAGTACAAACGACAAAGGTAGGTAGGTGTTCTGATGAACCGGCCGTTTGCTATGTTTATTTACGTGGAATTCGTACCAAAACTCGTAGGGATTCCTACCAAAACAATAGAAATGAACGAGCTGCACGAGCTGCTACGAGCGGCAGATCCAACTTTTTTTGGATCGGCCGCTTGTAGCTCGTTGCCGCTCGTGTACGCCCGTAGCCGCCCGCTCGAACACGCTTCCAGTGGACGATACCACATATAACTCAATGTAGTTGGATCTGTAGCCCGTGTCGCTCGTTGCCGCTTGTGTAGCGCAAAGCGCCGCGCCGCTCGAGTACGCTGCCAGTGGACGACCCCACTAATGTTGAGTAGCGTGTGACAGGAACAAGGTCACACTACTTACTTCCCCTTTTGTGAATACCTATTCTTACTACCTACTCTTGTAAATGTTCTATTCTGTTCTAATTTACTATGTGTGGCATTGCGTGTCAACATTTTCTTCTATTGATTGTAAGAGGATCAAATCCCTGATCATTTGCAGATGTATTGTGGTGATGGGGAGTACAACTCAGTCGCAGCTCTATGGCTTCAAAACCCAGAAAACAGCGTTAGAGCCCTTTTCCACGATGAACCTGGTATGTTCAATATTACTTCATGGTTTTGATATTGATTTTGAAAAATAAATACCAGTTTACGGTGGTATGGGAGTTGAATTGTGGATTTGGCGTGCCTTGAAGACTGCTGCAAATTGATTTTATATTGATCTTGAATTGATTATATTATATTGATTGGTTTTTAAAAAAATATCAGTTCAATTAGAGCAGAAACACTCTATGTAAGGGTTACTATGGTTATGCGAGAAGTATTGAGTTAATCACATCTCTGTTCTTCATTGTCCGAACCGCAACAGCTCTTGCTCCGCCCATAGCTGTTGGAACGACACGTCGATCTGAATATTCAGCTCTGACGTCATTCACTGCCCATCGCCAGTTCAGCTCACCTGAAGATGCCGCCCTATTTGCATGGATGTCCCTTAAAATGCATGGATGTTGAAATGTCCCTTAAAAACCCTTTGCCTTTTTTCCAAAACAGTTTATTTTTGGTAGGTTCGCAGAGTGCTCAGACCCTCACTGTATTTACGATTGCTTACCTCTCACTGTCAATATGGACTTACGGTATCAGCGTGTCTGCGGGCATCTTCATCCCTCTCCTTCTTGCCGGAGCAGGTTGGGGCAGACTCACTGGAAAGCTTTTGGGCTACATATTCCCCAACACTGTAAGTTTCCTATTTCATGGCAAATAGTTGATTATTTGATTACCTGGAATTAACATAATTATACTAGTGTTGGGAACATTCCCCCTGAAAGACGATCAATCATGAGCCCTTTTTGTAAATTATTTTGGGGTCGGTTGATGCCGTTGTAAACACGTACAAAGAAAAGCCTTTCGGTATTTCAAGAGGGTATGCTTCGATAGAGGGATGTACGAAGAACGTACATTTTCAAGGGTCTAAGTAGTAACCACCTGTACCATCCAAGGTCTGTGGCCATTTTGATTTAATTTATAGGTTGGAAACCACACGATCTCAACTATGGTTTAATCCGACCAACGGCTCAGCGTTCCGTCATGCTCATATTTGGCTATGCTTTCTATGATTTTTCTTATCGACTCTTGGAATTCCTGGGGGGACGATTGTGGCAATACACGTCCAGTCCTTTCTGGAGGCTTCCTTAATTATCGGACGACCCTTTATTGATTCTACATGGGGAAAGAAGGCCCTTCTCTGTCCGTTCCCAAATTTTAAGTCCTTTCTGGGCCCTTGGAGGGCGATTGTGGTAAGACTGTTGTGTATCTCCTACTACCGTAATTTCATTGGGGTTTTCGTGCCACTTGTTGCTCATTTTTGAACAATAATTTGAAATGTTTATCGCACCCATAAATCAACATGGACATTGTGAATGTAGCTTAATTCATTTTATCATAAATAAACCAAGCTAGAAAGTAATTGGTTGGAAACAGGACCAGTATTTGTACCTCCTACCTCCTCTCCTGTACAGTAGCGTTTTTGGAGTCCTAGGTTGTCTCTTGCCTGCTGTCGATACGCGGTTTTCCATGCGGACTGAGGCAAACTGCGTAACACTCATTTGCAGCAATGGCTCAAATTTCCTTCAGGGCATCAGAAATCCTCACCTATTCCAATGGCCATAATCAGTCCAGGAATTTGTGTTTGCTCTACAACCACACTTATTCGCTCTGTGAAGATATAATAGTGTTTAGTAGGGACTTACGTTATGTACTTAACTAAGTCGTTGTTGAACCTATGTCGAACCTAACCTATTATATCCAATTTTCAGACTTGGATTGATCCTGGAAAGTATGCTCTTGTGGGAGCCGCAGCTCAGCTTGGTGGCGTCGTGAGGATGACGATAAGTTTGACCATTATACTCATTGAGGCCACTGGTAACATCAATTTCGGCCTCCCATTGATGATCACTCTCATGACTGCCAAATGGGTCGGTGACTACTTTACCGAGGTAAGTGTTTGTGGACTCACAAAGAAAGATCTAACGCTAAGAAAGGAGGTGACCCTGCAAAATGCCGCACTCGGCGCCACCGTTGCTAAGCAGGATACTTGTCCACCTTCACGAACTCTATAGGCTGGTTCAGGCACAGTCCTCAACCGTTCTATCCGTCCACGCCTTTTTGTGCGTTCAGACAGTGCCAGAACTGGTCGTGGATCGAGAGTTGGCTGTTTCGACAGGCAGTCCAGGACTGTTCAGGACTAGCTCTAAAAATCCTTGATTTTTTCATGGACTGTCGATCCTGCACATGCGCACTTGATGCTTTGACCTTATCAGCGTATGTGGAAGGTACAATGCTTCAGGCTGTCCATTCGAAATTGTCAGTACGTGTTTGGACAGACACAGTTCTAGACGGTTCTATCCCCTCTTTTTCAGAAGCAGTTCCATCGTGGACTGGTCCAAGACTCTCTGTTCGAGTAAATCTTTGAATTTACTATTTATTTCTTCTAAAATCGTCTCAAAGCAAAAAAGGTATCTAGGTAACAAAATTACGCATCAAACAAGACCAACTGCAGTCCCATAGCACAAAATCTCCAGATTGTTTTAAATTTCCATCTTTTGACTTCTCAAACATGTTTTTTTTTTTTTTTTTTTTTGCTTGAAACTTCCGAAACTCAAAAATTTCCATGCCCAACTAAGCGTTGTAGCCAACAGAATTCTGAAGCAGTTGCCCTTTGGCAGCTTGATACAGTCAAAATTTAACTCCCTAGGCCAGTTTGAATTTAGACCTAGAATCGCCAAAAATCAAGGTTGTGTCCTTGAATGACTCGTAACATCGTATCTTTATAAAACATTGTCATCAATTCAGCAGATAAATCTATGGCATTATTATCCATGTCCCAGCTGTTGCCCTACGCCCCTGCACTCTGTCGGCAGGTTCTAGTTTTGATGCCCAACATATTTCACCCTCTGATACTGATAACGTTTCTCCAATCATTTTTTCATTGCACTTCCACAATATTCCACAAGCCGCTATCCATTCTCTTACTCATATTGGTTGGCAATCTAGAAAAATTAAAGATTGAGACAGGTGTTCAAGCAGAAAAAAATTGTGCCGACATTGTCATTGAGTGTTGTGCCAACATTGTCAAACACAGAGTGTGAACGACATAATAGAGAGTTTTTGCAACACACTCACGACGAAACGAACGAAACGAAAGCAGTGCTGCGCATGCGCACTTAAGACACCGAAAAGTTTGACGAACCGTGACGACGAAAAATACCGGGATCTCGCGGTGTCAGCTTCCGTCGTGTTGATATGACGAAACGTAATTTAACCTTACATCTGTATAACGCTACCTACCTTCCTCTGTTTTCCTTGGAAAATAAAAATGTTGAGCGTCGTATTCACAGCTGCTTCTTGGCGTCTTGGCAGACTTGACGCCATGTGTGGACATAGATTTGTATTAACCATGGAGTAAAATGGATGAAAGAGAGGTTGACATAACGTTAGCGTGACTCCACCAGCCGGTAGACGCCAAAGCTGAACGAAAACTGAACCGAAAAAGGTTAGCATCTGACTTCGGTCGCCCTATCCGCCATTTCCGTTTCGGTGTCGTTTTCCGTTTCGTTTCGTCACGAGTGTGTTGCAAAAACTCTCTAATATACACTACCGGACTCGTGGTGTCTACCTAACCATCAATAATACTCTATTGATGATTAACTGGTCATGTCTACCTAGTCTAGCCATAAGTTCTGTCACAGTTTTCAAGGAAATGCTAAACACCAAAATGCCTTTGAAAAAAAAAGTTTTTATTTTTCGAAGGTGGAAGTAGGTACCTGGGAGTAGGAAAAAATTAAATTCACTCAAAATGTCCACCATTTGACTTCACATTCCATAAGCAGTCTTAGCAGCCGTCAGTCGTGGCACGCACCTTATCCATAGGTATCTCTTAGCTGCTTTCAGAAGTGCTCGTTTGAGGGATTCGACGTTAGGGTGAGCTCTTCTACAGGCCAAGGCCATATTCTCTATAATCCGGACCATAATTTATAATCCAATGGATTAAGATCTGGGCTAGCCGAGGGCCACTCCTCAGCACTAATGAATTCAGGCGCATTCACTGCTAACCGAGCTTGCGTGGTTCTGGCCTTGTGAGCCGGCGCAGAATCTTGCTGAAACACCCAGTGCTCTCCATTGAACAATTTTTCATTCAGTGGAAGCACCAGGACTTGTAAGACGTTGTCTTGATACACTTTTACACTGGTTTTTACGCCTTTTTCACAAGAACAGAGTTTTTTCACGCCTTTCCAGGAAACTCCCCACCAAACCATCACACTCGCCGAATGGTGTCCTCTTTGAACTCTCTGGACCACTTCTGAAGCTTCTTGAGAACCTCTAGCATAGACTCTGTCGTTTTTGCAGTTAAATTTTTCCTCAGTGGTGACAGTTTTCTCGTTTGTGAAGAGGATTGAATGATGAGATTCATTGGCGTACCGGCTGGGGAGCGCTTTGCTTCTTCCCTTTCTCATTTTTTTTAAACTTTGAGTTAAGGCGTGCCCAGTGTACATACGGTACGCTCTGAGTCCTTGGTCTTCTGTGAGGAGTCGGGTAAGAGAATGAGCAGACATATTCATTTCTCGTGACATCACACTTTGCTTACGCAAAGGATTTCTCAAAATTCGATTTCTTACTGCTTTGGTTCTCGATGCAGTCCAAACAGACTTCGGGCGGCCCTTCCGAGGCCTATCTTCGATCCCCTGGGTCTCGTTGAACCGATCAATGGTCCGATAAATAAAACGGCAATTGTATCCTGATGATATCAGAAATTTTAAAATCTGTCCTTCTGACTTACCATTACGGTAAAGAGCAGTCACTGCAGCGCGATCTTCTTTGATTGACCTTTCCATTGAACAGACACAATATGAACTGTACAGCAACTCATGTTTCAAAATTAGATGGAGGGTGGTAAATAAAGATAAGAGAGAGCAACATCAAGGCAGAACTTATGGCTAGACTATGTAGTCCAAATGAGACATAGGAACCATCTCATTTCGTGTCTACTTTCAAATAAAATTAAAAAATACGTGGTTATCCCCCATTCATCTTGGGTCCCAGGCCTTCTACGACCTTCATATCCAGCTTATGGGAGTCCCCATGCTGCCGTGGGAACCGCCTGCAATGTCCATTGAACTCAATGCACTTCAAGTTATGAGCTACCCTGTTCTCGCCTTTGGACCCATTGAAAGTGTCAGGACGATCGTCGATGCCTTGTCCAGCCAAACTTACAATGGATTCCCCATCGTGGACACCACCCCACTGTCTAAAACAAACGTAAGTGTTTCACACAAGATTGTAAATAAATTGCACAAAATATTTTCTCTCCTATGTTCGCTTTGTGGAAACGAGCGCTTTTAGGATAATCCAAATGTGGGATAACATTAGCGGGAGTTGTCTTGGAACTATGGCTACAACAGTGTTGCGAATCCCCGTCTCAAGTACCTGTTAGCAAGTGAATAGTAGGTTAGGTATCCACCTACCCATACATGTAATTGAAATCAAATGCTTTTAGGAGGGTTTGCCCACCGTTGGAAAGCTGCGAGGTTTGATTCTTAGGTCTCAACTTATCGTGTTACTCCAACATCGAGCCTACGTCGAAAACGGCTATTCAAATGATGGAGTACACTTACCTTTATCGGAATTCAGAAACAATTACCCTCGATACAGCGAAATTAAGGTATGTAGTAGATGTAGGGATTAATGTTGATTGGGGTTATGATGAAATAAGGTTTTATTACCGAACTAATTGTTTGTATTGCAGGATATTTATATTCCTGACGAAGAAATGGACAAAACACTGGATCTCAGACCATACATGAACCCATCACCGTATACTGTTCTTGACGTGAGTACAATTTGTGTCTACCCGATCCTCTAAGCTTACTGTGATATCGCCAAAACGAAAAAAGTAGTGGTAGGGAATTAACGGAAGATCCTACGTGATTTTGGAAAGGCTTTAGTGGGGTTTCCTTCAGTTCCAGTTCTCGAACCAGTCTCAAGCGGGTTCCGGAAAATTTCCCGTACTGAGTGTGGCTGGAACACGGTCTTATTACACAATTAGTTTGCTCGGGATTCATCCTAGATCCTAGAACTAGCAGCTGGAACACCGTCATTCGTTTAATGAAAAGTTTGTAAATTGGGACTCGTTTGTGATTTGACGAACCTCATGGATATGGGTCTACGTAGATAATAGTGATTTATACCGTACCTATAATAAACGTGAAACACAAAGAAGTAAATAAGGGTTATTTCCGCCACTGTAAAAAGTGATCTTACCATACCTTCTGGAAGAGTCCTTCGTCACTAGCTGGTTGAGTACTGGGGGGGCGAGCGCTTTCAATGTTAAGACATCATCATCAGACCGTCGAGAGAGTACTGGAGTCAGTTCGTACACACACACAGACTGTACACCTCTCACTTCCCTCTCTACATAAATAGGGACCAACTGACCCCAGTACTCTCTCGATGGCCTGATGATGATGTCTTTACATCGAAAGCGCTCGCCCCCCCAGTACTCAACCAGCTAGTGACGACGGACTCTTCCAGAAGGTATGGTAAGATTAGAAAAAAGTAAGTTTTAGAAAGTGTGCAGTCCGACATTAGAAAAGTTGGGAGCTGAGGCTAGGCAGAGAAAGTGTTATATGTATCGCTTTATATGTGTTTCAGTAGGTATTTTCAGTTTAGCTGAAGGAATACTCATTGAGAAGGAATACCTTACTGTATCACTATTCCTTCTCCCTGCTATTTCACCTTGGACGCTAACATCATTTAGCTTGTGCGGGGACTTGAATGTTTGAGATCAGTGTATAAATCCGTCCATTGGTAGGTCGCTCAGCTCAAAACATTCTCAACCTTCACGTGCAATGTTAGTGAAGTGAGGCCTGCTTGAAATAACTTGAGTGGAATCCGACAACTCCAAAACGATTTTTGTTTCCCTCGGAACACGATTCTCTCGGTATTGAATGAAATCTAACGATGGTTTTTTGTGTTTTCAGACTGCTTCACTGCCCAGGATATTCAGGCTGTTCCGTGCTCTTGGCCTGAGACATTTGGTTGTAGTGACGGACACAAACGAGGTCAGTTGCATAGTTAATTACCAGCTCTTTCACATCTGTACGCCAAAATTCTGTGCCAAGGCAGCAGCAAGTATGCCATATAATATATTATCCTTTTCTTTATGATTAGCGATTTCGCTGCTCCAAAAACAGTCTGCCAAGGCATTTAGCTTCCTTGTAACCTGACACTTGACCGCACTGACTACAGAATTGCCAATATCAGCTTCTACTCGTAATTACTAAATATTCCAACATATCTATGGAATCAGCTCGAAATAATAGAAAAAATGAATCAAAATCAAATTAGTGTTTATATGGGTGATAGTTTCATTTTAAAATTCTAGTCCGACCTTTATAAAATGTATGTAGGTACATGAATAAGTTGAATACGTGAATAATCTCTGAATTTCTTACAGTTATTTGGTCAGAACTGGAGTTGTTTTTGTAACAAGGGTTTCACGTTCAGACCAAATTCAGTCCTATTTTGATGTTTGATGGACCCGCAATTTTATAAATAAATTAAAAACATGTCCTAAAAAATCAAACCAAGGGGAGGTTCACGAAAAGTCACAGCAAAGGTTCTTGAAGGGTGTCAAGAAGGTTTACCATTTGTAATGTTGGGTTGTTGGCAGCAATGAGAACCTTCGCCTGCAAAGCTTTGGGCTATCAGCGAGTCAGCTGTCAATAGACCTGATACATCATTTTTTGCCGCATTTTTTCTTTTAATAACCTTACTTTAAACAATATCGCTTATTCTTGAAAACATGCTTCAAACTGCCATTTTTCCAAGAGTTCTGAATATTTTTCGTCCAAGAAAATTGTTTGACGAAAATTCTCTGATCATTTGGGACCATCTAGGGCTTAACCTACCCTCCGCACTTCTGCTCATGACGACCTTTCTTGTTAGCTATTCGTATAGTTACGTACACTGCACGGTGGATTTGCAGGCTCTGAACCCATTGTGTTCACAAAGGTTTGAAAACGCGGGTGGGAATTTTGATTCTGCCGTACAAAACTCCTCTCAAAACCGATCACAAGTAGCCGCAGAAAGCCAAAATGGTTCGAAAACCGCCTTCCTGATAATCGTCACACCGCTGTTGTTTAGGTGGTCGGCATGGTGACGAGAAAGGACATCGCCCGGTACCGGGACAAGGCTCACGGCAGCTTCGGAGTGGACGAGCTCTTCTGGTCTGATAAGCTGTGAAAAAGCCAGATGTGTCGCTGGCTCGACGACCCATTCAACGGGCATCTCAAACACCATCTCACGTTCGACACGAGACCCGTCCGTTTCTTGTGAGGCGAATCTGTTAAAAACGACGATAATTTCCTTCGTTGAGTATGTGGAAATTCAACTTCGGAAGAGAACTGTGCTTTGTTATTGAAGGTACCCTCTCCCCTCTATTAATTTCACACATACCTACGTTAAGTATCTACTCATTAAGACTTACTTGATGCATGGACATGCGATAAGGACTTGTCAGCCTGTCGTATTCTCCCAATTCTAATTTCACGCTACATACGGCTATGCATTAGTTTTCCTTCAAAAGGTAAATTCCATCATTGTTTTCCTTTGAAAGGTAAATTCCATCATTGTTTTCCTTCGAAAGGTAAATTGCGTCATTGTTTTCCTTCGAAAGGTAAATTCCAGCAGTTTTCCTCCGAAAGGTAAAATTCCATCATTGTTTTCCTTCGAAAGGTAAATTTCATCATTGTTTTCCTTCGAAGTGTTCATTGTTCTTGCGATATTACCCAAAAGCCAAGTCACGCCGAGTGGTATCTGCCTTCTAATTCTGAACTAAGCCATCAATAACGTGAAGGTGTTTTCGTTGATAAATTATGGTCAAAGTAGGATTACTAATGAATTGTGATATATTATATATGTCTTGTGATGTGATAAAACCTTAGCATCGTTATTATTATTAGTCGAAGCAATTAGAATGTACCATATTATGTTAAATAGGGACTGATAATCTCAAAACTTGAAATACTATTTTTATAAAATTGAAATTAATATACAAATTTATGAAAAATAGTCTTCTTGTATTTTAATGTAGCCGTAAAAGTAGTATTAAAAATATAAAAATATTGTATAAAGTTGTTATGTAGTTTGATTTTCTGTCTGCCTCAACGTGGCTTTGCTAGATTGGAGCAAACTCATTTGGCACGTCTCCCACCATTCAGCCATGGATCGACAGTAGCGGCATCTTGCCGTTTTTGTTGGTACCTATTTAATTTAATAGGAATCAGGAGCCATTACACTGGTTGGGGCCTCTCTGCACGAATGCACACGACTTCGTCCGAACGAGTCATCTTGAGGGCCCCTCAAAAAATATTTGATTCTTCATCGGTGTTCGTGCGAACAATAGGATGATTTCGAAGATGAGCAATTTTCAAAATTTTTGAGGGGGTCAAA
This sequence comes from Leptopterna dolabrata, assembly GCA_954871275.1. Lineage (NCBI taxonomy): Eukaryota > Metazoa > Arthropoda > Insecta > Hemiptera > Miridae > Leptopterna > Leptopterna dolabrata. Next base: position 11,430,584 of record OX940981.1, on the reverse strand, counting down.
TTTAGATTTTAAGTGTCAAAAATCTGTAAAAAGGCGAACAGTCGGTATAAAATCATTGAAAGAGGTACGGAAGTGGTGTGAGTAAAGGCAGAAAGACCATTTCAGTTGTTTTTCATACATAGTACGAGTCAAATTTGGATTTTTGGGGTGTGAAAATTTGGTTTTAAGGGCTAAAATCAATATTAATTCACCTGACGTTTTGTGGGATGGTGATTCACGACAGAGGGACTATTTCGATGATGAAAATATTTTTCTCAAAAAAGAGTGGATCAGGTTTGACTTCGTAAGGGTCAAAAATCGTTAAAAATGGCTGAAACACGAAAAATGATATAAGTTGATGAAACGTGGCATGGTTTCGCGCTAAATCATCTTTTTACACAATAGCATGAATATCTCTTTGAAAATTCGCTCTTATAGCCATGCTGCATGCCCTTTTTTTCCCTGTGATTTCTAGTTCTCTATCATCATTTAGAGCAGGTACCTTATATATCATAAATTGCTCTTTATTACTACTTGTAGTTGTACTGTATATTACTATTTTTACTATTCACTACTGCTTACTTATTTCATTACTTACTGGTACTGTCTGCCAATAAAGTCGGAGTTGTTCATCAAGTTTGTTCAATACATTTCGATTCCTTTCGATGTTGGAACAACTGAAGCTTGGAAAGCCGTTCAAGGGGAATAAACTTGGCAAGTGCAATTGAACTGTTTATTCAATATCAAGTAAATCTAAACAAATATAATATTTACAATACGTAGTTAAATAATTAGTGAGACTAGAATTGTATTATCTTAATGTTTATTTTTGATAGAACGTCTCGAAGAATCTGAAGAAAACGAGGATTTTAAAATGTATATAATGCATACCTAAGGGTAGAAATACTTTTCATATCAAGCTAAGTTCATTACGTATTTACTTGAAATTATATTTGTCATGAAAGTAATTATTTAAAAGCGTACTCCAAATACACAGCGGTTTGTGCTATAGTTCGAAACTCAGGAATACCAGTGCAAGCATGACATCCTATACAAGCTTCTTGTTCGACGAGAGTATTCGGTACCGTCTACTCATATTGTCCCTATGAGTATATTTCCCCTACTGTGGGGAATTGGATCTACAAAACTGGCTTCATCATTAAAACCTACTTCTAAAGACCAATATTCCTTGTAGATGTCTACTTAATAAAAATATCGTATCTCCATTGTAACTGTTCAAAACTCCTCGCACGTTCATTCAACATTCACTCAAGCCCTACAAGCGGCCTTCATTTTGGTCGTAACAGTCAGAAATACGTTTGGAATTCTAGGTGTATACCTTGCGTGTCTTACAGTGGTTATTTAGGAGCACTGGTATTGTCGGTATTGAGTTTATTTCGCTCTCACAGCAGTGCAGGGCGTTACACGAGTGGCAGCCGTTCACACTGTTACAGATAAGTGTGACACCGGTTTCATCCAACAAAATTTTCTTTTCGAAGGTTCTCATTAGATAAAACATAACAATCGACCTAGAGAAACGAGCTAATGAACAAATATTGAGGTTCGCTCCAGCCGCGCCGAGTTCATGAAGAAGTTCGGCGCAGAAACCATGCGCAGCGCAGATGGTCGAGATGACGTGTTCCAACCGTTTGAGTTCATGAACTGAGTTAGATGATCTATGTTAGAACTCAATTGAACCCAACGAGAGTTCACCTCCCAGGTAACCTCGGCCCAACCCTCCCAAAATCATAACCTGCTTAATTTTTTTCCAACATCGCCTGACCAACGTTGGGACAGTATTTGGCGGTTTTCTCTACTTCTGCGTGTCCCTTTTGGTGGCTCTTCACTTCTGAGCGTTCCAGCTATCGGTTTCACGAACTCAAAACCCACTTCAACCCCGTCGAACTCGGTCGGTGAACTCATCCGAACCCGAGTTCATGAACTCGGCGCGGCTGGAACGAACCAACTGAGGACGTAGGTAGAAGGAGATAGCAGGGATGAGCATCGTTTAGATTTTAGATCACAGCAAAAAAACGACGGTACTAAACCAGCTGTGACCTGGGTGAAATGAGTGCCTATCAACTCCCACAATGACCTCCAGTCAGTTCTTGATTCCATACATGCAGCTGTGGGTGAGTCAAATGGACACAAAATTAACATTGCCAAGACAAAATGCATGATAGATGGCAGGAAGCAGTAGCCCAATGTGTCGCTCACAGTCCAAGTGGAGCTTACCTGGGTACAAATGCGAAGAGCAGGTGGAACCCTCTAGTAGAAATTACCTCTAGAATTGGTCAGGCAAAAGGAAATTTAATAACTCGTCTTTCCCTTCGACGTACCGGCTTGTCAAGTGCTACGTTTGGTCGGTGCTGCTCCATGGAGTCGAAACTTGGACACCGACAGCTGCCTCCATCAACGCACTTGAGGCTTTCGAAATTTGGATTCTGCACCACATGTTGAGGATAACATGAAACGATAAAATCAGGAACGAGCATGTTTTGAGCAGAGCCCAAGTCCGTCAAGAACTCTTTGACCTTATCAAGTGGGCGTATAGTTGATTATCTGGGACACATCCTGCGAGGACCCAAATACAGTATCCCACGTCTCATCCTTGGAGGGAAAAATAGGAGGAAAGCAATGCGTGGGGCGCCAGCAACTCTCCTGGAGAGGGTTAGCAGATTACGGTGGACACTGTCGTGCTGCTGAGGACAGAACCCCGACAGTGGTTGCATGACGGATTCTTAAGTGTCGCCAATGGGCAGGTTAGTAAACGGCCTCCAAAGACTAATCCACCGACAGTTCACTATCGATGTTTTTCCACCCAAACATCACCAATCCAGTATTTGAACTATACTTGACTGGCTTCACAGAATAAAGTAAACAGTCACACGTTAATCCTGACCTCATTTTACTGGCCTAGTCAACAGCCAGCCTCAGTGACGCCGATGTCAAGGTGGGTCTGACGCATGGAAGTACAAATGGAAACTGCTCTCTTTCTAGCTGATGTCCAAAGTTACCGTACACAGTTTTACAAATGTCTACAAAACCATCCACAGCAGATGAGTGGGAAACAACTACTACTATCGATAGTAAAAACATGGAATATCTCTTGCAGACCATCGACAGTTTCAGATTATCCATGCTCATACCCAGGAGAGCCTAGGAAACCCATGCTGTGGTACAACTGCGGACCACAAAATCTCTGTAAGTCCTGAAATAAACCTCAATCTTTCAAAGTTGAACTTCACAAAACCAAGACAATTCCAACGAGACTTTCACTGGTGGCAATTTTTTTATATTTTATAGTAGTACTGCTGAGTAGTTAAATCTTGGAAACAGCAAAACAATTTCAAAAATAGCTTCCTTTTCTTCGAAAATTCGCTAAAACGCGTAGATTAGTTCTACACCTGGTATTACCATGGAAAACTGAGCTCTTTCACTCATCATTACATCTCGTGAAGTTGAAAATTTTGTATTGCGCAGTTCACAATCAAAATTTATCTATTTAAACAATCTGAGAATTATCGAGAAAACAAGTTGTTTCTAATTTATCGAATTTCGAATCGGCCAGATCATCTTGAACAGTCCATGCTCAACTGTGAGAACGAGTACATAATTATCATGCTCAATATGCTTGCACTAAGTGAGATCACAGGTGTTACCATGAATTACATAGGTACTTTTTATATTTCCAACGAAGAAGATAATAGTAATGTTTAAAAACGTGTTTGCTTTTTCTGGCTACAGCAGTGGCGTAACTAGAGAGCACTTTAGTGCTTCAGTACACAATACGAATAATTTACGAAAAACCAATTTTGATCGTTCAAAATTTCCTATAAAATAGCAATAAATTACAAATGTCAGAACTATTTACAATAAAAAGCGGAATGTGCTTAACAAAATCACAGACTACAAGCTGTTTTATTTACCGGGCATTTATGATCGGCTAAATGTATGCATAGCGCGCTAATAAAGTTACTTAACGACGCTGATATTGGTGGCTTTAGGAAATACTTGTTTATATTGATTTACGGGAGAAAACTAACCACTTTGGTGCGATTCGTTTTCACATTAAAACGGCCCCTCGAGGTTGGGCACCGACCTATTAGCACCAAGAATTTCAGCTGGATTCGAAAAAGCCATTTGTGATTGGATCTATGTTTTGAGTATATTCAACCAATACCTACTGGATGATTTTGAGCACTCTAACATGCGAGACTAGCTAGACGACTGATATTATCCAGCGCCTTTCCAGAGGATAAAATTCACTGGGAGAAAATCCACGATATTTATACACATATACAACAATTTTTCCATTTCCAATTAAAATTCATAATTTTCTGCTAGTTCTTATGGCACTACTTTTTTTTATTAACTTGATTGCACCGTAAAGCTGTTCAATATCTTCAGAGGACGCCCATAAACTTAATGATTCTCTGACTGGCCTGATTGGTAGGTGGTATCGACTCAGGTGTTGGTGCTAGCATGGAGCAACATCCAGGAACTAAGGTGTACATCCATAATGTATAACATCCATGGAGAGTCAGCCATGTTGTACAGTGTCTTGTTCTAGCCAACAATCACTGCCATTATCTCTAGTCCTAGATTAATACTGATATAATTATATTAAATCAGGTGCTAACTTCTGAAACAAAAATTCAATTCCTTACGTGCTCGATCTGGGGAACGACTTAGCAAACATCCCAAACATGACGAGAGAAGAATTAGTGAATTGGTTTGTTCGCACTGGCTTTTTCTGATGTTTAACTGACTCCTAGAAAACCGTAGGAAACCATCTATGATCCAATGCCATATTGGTAAGTGTTTGAGAAGGGTCTGACTGATATGGTTGGGAATTGAGAAGGCAGTCATGGCCAGTTCCCGTCTGACCAATTTCCTGTGGACTGGAATGACAATCAGAAAACCGGCTTTGGATAGTTAGGAAAACACTGTGAACAGCCAGTCATTGATACTATACATTCAGAAAACAGCCCGAGGATCAATGCAAATGGCCCAACACTTTTCTAGTAAGATATAACCGTCAGATGGTCACTGAAAAAACCTAATAGTGATTGGGTGCGATCTCTTTACACTGAACAAGATAAAGTAGAAACTAGGATGCATTTTGTGCAGGTACTACATTTACTCGTCAGATTGGAGAAATCCTTGTTGCACTTGTATTTTGAGTTAGAGCTCCTAGGAAGATAGCAGGATCTAGAATGCCTAGGAACGTAAGTTACTTACTGAATCTACAGAACCTTCAGTTGTAAAATGATCTCCACAGGGAGGAATCCCCCACTAATCCATCTCGCATCAATCAGCCCACTTCCTTTTGGTTTATTATTCTGTGAATAATACACCTATGTATTCGCTCAGCAAAAAATTTTTATAACACCCCCTCAAAATTTTTTCTTTTCCGTTCAAAGGTGCGTAGATTCCAAAACTGCAATGTCCGTACGCCGTCCGCCGTATCACGTGTACAGGCTTCATTTTCGGTCTAAAAAAGTCGTTCTTTCGCACACATGCTCCATTTGGGCCCTAGTTGTGTCCCGAAACTTTTCAGCCCGATCGGAATATACCCAGGGGAGTTGTGAGTGAAAAAAATGTGTGTAAAAATAGGTACTTTTTGCGTTTTAGCAACATGTTGGTAACATGAGCTTTTAAAGTATCGTTTTCCATATTTTTGGGGACGAGAAGACCGTATATGAAGTCGATTTTGACCAAAGAGTGGAAAATTGATTTCTACCAAATGTTCAGCTCCCAAAATTGATTTTTTATGAGTGAAAAACCTGGGAAATCGTCTGAAATCACCATCAGTTTGTATAATAACACTGGAAAAAGTGTCAACACGTGGTTCAGGACGATTAAATGGCACTACCAATGATCAAAGATAGTTTTAAAAAAAAAGAAAAAAAAGCGTACCAAATTTGTGTTTTAGTGGCCATAATTAATGGAAACCATAAGAAATAGCTATTTCGATTATTACGCATGAAAGAAACAATAAATGAATAGCCAACATTTTTGTAGGTATGTCCAATCGAATAATAAAAACCCATGTGACAAGGACTTTGCAGCGTTTTTTTTTTTTTTTTGTAGGTATTTATTTTTTGACTAAGGTTCGGTTCTACTCAGCTGATTTGAATGTTTTGTTCTCCCGGATGTAAGCTCACAATTCCCTAAGTTGCATTGATTCTGGCAAGCCATAGAGCTCTTCAGTTAGTAGATTACGTTTTTGTCACGCACTCCTGTCCTATTGCATTCTGCTAAAACGATTGCACATTGCCCATATGAGCATCGCATTTGCACTTATAAAACAAAAAGATTACATGCAATTCTTTTGTTTTCTAAAAGAAACCCATTCAACCAAGGATGAACAACAAAGCTGACTCGGAACAAGATGGCGAATGCCCCAGGATCAGCTGTTACCTACCTCTTGCTAGTGTTGCCACGTCACGCCGATACCAACTGTTACAAGTACAGAATCTATGGGCGTCCTCTGTTGCACTGTCGATCTGTCCCAGGGACACAGCATTAAAACCTAAAATTTACCACCATATCACTTCCTTACATTACTCACTCATAACACAGACCATTTGGTTGACAAAAACATTTTCTCTGTCAGTTTTACGCCTACTTATAGCTGATCTCCTGGTGGTGAACAGTGTAAGCAGTTCACAGATATTGTAGCTACATGATTAAGTTATACTACAATAAATAACGCGTCTTCCTGAACAAAACTTCGAAGGTGGGTATATCACTGACAGAGGGAACGTTTTCCACAAAACCGGTCAAAGAAAGGAGGCAAGACTCACGACACGACTTATGACTAACTTATCACATTGAAATATACGATTAATAAAATGGTCTCATCTTGTAGAGTTTAAAATTTAAAAAAACACCAACGAAAACGTGCAATTTTGTGGGATGAATGCAGAAGAATAACTTGGTTTTGTTACGCCACTGATCTACAATCAGCAAATACTAATGAAGTAAACACGATGATGATGGCCAAGATGTTCTGGGTGGTAATTTACGTGGGGCAAAGAACTGAAAACAAAGTTTACAGTTAGATAATATAACCAAACGCTATTAATTTTCTGATAGCTAAAATGCATGATGAAACGTATAAAGGATGATTTATACATGCACGCGAAGAGAACGAACCGAGCATCTAAGGAGTCATTGGAAACTATTATTTATATGTATTAGTAGTATCCAAAAGCCAATCCTGGCGCACTCCCTTAGATCTCTGATAAAAAGTTTTAACATAAAAGATCAGAACACATATTTTCACTTGAATCCTTGATGTTTTTTATTTTCACTTGAATCCTTGATGTTTTTTATTTTCACTTGAATCTCTGATAAAACTTTTTTATCACAAAACATCAGAACCAGTGACTTTTTCATTTTTAGCGACTTGAATCTCTGATAAAATTTTTTTTAACACAAAACATCAGAACCAGTGACTTTTTTAAAAAAAATATTTTTTCATCAGAAACTCTAGTGAAACTCTAATAATTTTTCAATCGTAAATAAAAATGTAAATTTAGGACTATTTAGGGGTCGATATTTTCGAAATTTAGCTCTCTCTGATGTTTTCACTAGAAAAAATAAAAAAATTAAAATAACGTCACGCTAAAAATATTTTTGAATCGTCTTAAAATAAAATGATATCGTCTTAAATTAAAAAGACGAGACGCTAGATCTCTTCTGAATTTGTGAATCCCAATCTATTTAAAGGTGGTGTCGAATCGACCCCACCTTTAATAGAGAGGGTCTCGATTTGATACTACCTTTAAGAATTCAATTCAAACAGGATAAATAGTATCCATACAAGAATAGACAAAAGAAAAAAGTGGGTGGATAAAAAAAATGAGGGGGGTAGTTAAAAGAATAACTTTTATAATAAAATGTCAGTGATTGAAATATATAAGAATGCCGCTAAAAAATCAAACTACTCATCTTTCAAGGATATTAAAAAAGGAACTTATACCATCTTGGAAAATTTTATAAAAAATTCGGAATATGGTGAAAGCGTTGTCGTTAAAATTGATTATGATGATGAAGAGATATGTTTGTTTTTACCTAAAAGAATTTCACGTCGACTTCTTAATCACGTTAGAAACAATCCAGAAAGACATCCTGAAAAACTTATTTATAATGGAACAGATAAAAAGTCAAATGCCTTTCTGATTGACTTTGAGTAAATATTATGCTTTTCAAAGACTTAGTATCTATTACGTTTTTATAGGGAATCTCTATAAAAACAAACTTAAAACCTACTTTTTTCTTACTCATATTTAACGGATAACACACTAGTCTTTTTTATTGTTTTCTTTTATTATTTCTTCAAGGTGAGTTTTAAACTTGTCTCTACTTATGTTTATTTTATAGTGTCCCCAAGCCAAAGTATCTATGCCATTTTTCATTATAAATCTTTTATCATCATGAGCGGAAAGAGCTTTCTTATTCTGTTGTGCTGTGGTCACATCGTGTTTTTTCGATTTGAATAATATCTGTTTCTGATAGTTTGGTTCTTTAAAGAATAAGCATCTTTTATAATCCTCTATACTTAAACCCTTATTAACGACATTTTTCTTTACTCCTTTAGATTTTTTCATAACATCATTAGTTTCGAATATTTTAAAAGCGTAGCACTTTGGACGAAGTCCAATAAACTCATTCATAATCTTACCTTCTAACTCATCTTTAAATTTCCCCAACACTTTTTTATTAACTTGTGGAACGTTGTAAACATTATTTTTTGGATAGTCGGAAGTATCGAAATGATCCAACATATTTTTCATATCATTATAAAAATCATCCGTTTTTATTTCCATTATTAAACTATCTGTATCTCCGTATAATAAATTTACATCACTTTTATATTGTTTTTTAACCGTGTTGTAATAAAAATCATACATGCAAGTTTTGGAAATGTCTAGAATACTCATACCAATGAAAATTGGCTGTTTAAGTGTGATATTTACTTTTTCCATGTGTACAGCCGCTAAGTTTTCGGAATAAATAGTTCTACCTTTAAAGTTTGGTTTTGAAATTAGTTTTTCCAATTTAAAACCATCAGAACAAAGCCTAATATCCACATGTTTACGCACATTCATCATTGTCCTCCCAAATACACTATTGTTCATAAGTTTAAAAAAGTCTTTTTCGAAAGGTGTTTCGGCTTTTGCTCTAAGATTTGTATTGTAATCAATATAGATTTTTAACCAAGCACTTTGGTCAAATTCTAAAACCTTATGAATTTTTTCTAATTTCATTCCTAGTTGTAAATACCGTTTTAACGTAATGTAATGGATAACGTATTTTTTCTTATCATACAACGTGGTTAAAAGTTTTGGTAGTTTTTCATTTTCATAGTTATTTTCAGGGGCTAAAGGAAAATCAGAGTGTAAATCGTGGAGTTCTTGAGGATATTTTAAATCAACTTCTAAAATATAGCCCTTGGGTGAATCATCAGGAATGGATTGTATATCGAAATTATCTAGATCCATTTTCCATTCAAAATTTCCATAAGGTAAAAATTTACTCATCGCCCAACCGTAAAGATTATTTGCATCCAAATACTCAATGAAAACAGATTCTTTTTCTTTGTTGAATTGATCTCCCATATATTTATTATTGGCTTTCGCGTATCGTTTTGAACATAGACAAATTCCACCTCTTATTCCTTTTTCTACGAGTAAAATCTTATCATAATCCGTTAACAATTCTATCTTTTGTTTGGTCATTCTCAACATACAGTCCCAAGCGAAACCTGGTGTTGTATAGTACCAAGCGGGATCTAATTTATAGTTTTTTAAAGATATATTTCTAAAGTTTTCCATGATATCTGCTAACAAAAGAACATCAATTTTATTGTAAAGTTCTGTAAATTCTCCCAAATTTTTAATTTTGAATGTAGACCAAATTTCTAGAGCATTTTTATAATCATTTTCTTTAACATTTTCTCCAGTGAGCTCACTGTAGAATTTCTCTATAGGTGGAAGGTTAGTTTCTCGATATTTTTCAACAGAGTCCATATACTCATATGGATAAGCTAATTTTCTAGTAATTAGTTCGAGATGTTCTTTTGGGAAATACTTTCTTATTTCCCTAAATTGATTTTTGGTTAAACTTTTAGCTAAAGAATCTAAAGAAGCAGAAAGAAACTTAAAAGAATCTATGAATCTCAATTCTATAGTCTTTTTCTTTTTGTGGCCATTTTTATCGAGTTCATTACTTTTATAAGCTACCATTTTAGAAAAGGAAATGTACTTCTCTTCACTTTGTGGTAAAAGTTTAATATCGTAATTATCTTTTTCAAATTCTTTAATAAATAGATGTGCATCGTAGCCAGAAAGATTATGGAAAAATACTGGAATAAACTTTGGATTTTTATATTCTAAATTACAAATCGAATGAGCCGCTCCTCTGTACATTCCAGTCAAATGTGAGTGATCCCTTACTTTTATACAATTATCAGGTATATTTTCCTTCGAAACTTCTAATTCTTCAATATATTCATCTGCTTTAACATCATTTTGTTTATCGATAAAGTGTTTAATTGTTTTTCTCAGTACATCATGTCTATTTTCAATTATAGGTGGAAGTTCATTAAATTTTCTTTCACAAATGTGGCAACTCTCAGCACTATCGTATTCTCTTTGTTGTTCTTCGGTTAAATTTGTCATGGGAATATTAACGTCATAGTATTTTTTCGCCACCATTATGGCATCCTTTTTTATTTTTTCGTAAAATACTTTTACCACATCCTGCCCAGAATATTGAACAAGTTTATAATCGCCTACATAGTTTTTCCTACTATCGTCTTCGGCATTTTTCATGAAGTAAACAAAACTGTACGGTTCATGTTTTTGAATGGCATTTGTATAACATTCATCGGGATTTGGTTTGCAGGTATCAATCTTTTGTAACGTACATTCAAAATCTGCATAAATTGTAAAAGGTACTTTTAAAGAGTGTCTATAATTTTCAAATTGCAAAATGTTATCATAAGGTTTTGGTAGATCTACTTTAACAGCTTTATGAACTCCGCAATATTCTTTATGTTCGTTTAATTTAACCTGAGTTCCAAAGCTATTCAAACACATTTTACATAAAAATCTTTTGTGTCCATTCTTTGTTAGCTGACTATGGCCAACCAGTTTCCAAAGATTCTTGATCCAACAATAATGTTCAGTTTCCTTGTTTTTCAAGTACAACAAGTCAATGTGCCTTTCCTTTTCATCTTTCGTTATTTCCAAGGGTACTATAGTATTTCCTTCATTCAGACAGTAAACATTAATGGAAATCCTAGTTCTTTTCTCAAACTTTTTCACATCGATAAGTTTCATAGGAAAACTGATATCTTTCAACGCTTCATCAAACTCATGTTCCCATGTTATGTACTTTCCTATTCTATCAGAATCGCGGTCTGCAGGATGTAAAGCCGAAAGAACAGCCCATAGGAAACATTTATTATCATTATTTTGTACATTTATAATTGCTTTCCTACTTTGTAGAAACTTAGGGAGTGGGATGAAAGATGATCCTCTCAAAGGAATGTACTTGTTAACGTTCAGTTCCAAATGTTTGATTTTATGAAGTTGCCATTGAGATCCTTTAATTTCGAACGATTCCATTTCATTTAGAATTTTCTGTTTCATTTCAACGTAACAGTATGCAACTTCTGCTGACTGCAATATTATTACGTTTTTAGTTTTGAAATTGAGTTCCTGATACTCCATGTTATTTTTGTTAGTTCCTTTTTTAAATTCTGCGATTAAAACTACATTAACTTTTAGTTTCATTTTTCTAAGTTTCCATTTGATTAAACCTGTTACGGTTCTTTTAATACTGTTCAGAAATTTGGAAGCATCTTTAAATCCTTTCGTATTTTTAATGTTGTAAGTCACTAATCTAGATTCAAATGCAGTTTCCATTTCAACAACTTCCGTTTTCGGTTCTATATTTTTTTCAAATACTTTTTCACTAAAATTAAATACTTTGTGCAATTTCCTCGGATTTACAAATACAGGTTTCGCTTTTCTAGGTTTTCTGATAGTCATTGTCCGGTCCGGGTCGTTTTTTCCATGACGCTTAGACTTTAGATGTCTAGCCCAATTTTTATAAGTAGTGCTAACATTGCACTTTTCACAATGTTTTTTAATATTATCCATTTTATTATAGGATATATAATTTTTTTTCGTATCGTTCATTTTTATTAGAAAATAGATTCTTTTAACTAACCCCTCATTTTTTTTTATCCACCCACTTTTTCTTTTTGTCTATTCTTGTATGGATACTATTTATCCTGTCTCCCATATCATCCTTTTAACTAACCCCTCACCTTTTTTTTTTTTTATCCACCCATTGAATTCTTATTGGTGGGACCCATTAAATCCAATTATCAAAGGTGGCGTCTACTAGACGCCACCTTTAAAGGCAAATACAAGTCAATTTGATTTTTTAGTCATAAGAAAATCTCGTGCGTTTACTTGACACAATCATGGTCAAAAGTTGATAAACAACTCATTAGAAACAATATTAATTTTTTATGTGTATTTAGACAAGGACCAAGATACATGCGAGATATTTATGATGAATATGTGGGAAGTGATTTCACTTATGGCCAATTCAAAGAATTATGCTATTCTTGTTGGGATGAGGACTTTGGTTTTCTAACGATTGACCTAACAAAGAAACGCAGTAACGGACGTTACCGAAAGAAATTTGGTGAAATATTTTAGATAAAAAATATAGATTTTAAGTTTGCCTTAATTAGGAACGGCGAATTACCGGCCCTAATTTTTATAGGGATTCCCTATAAAAACGCTACACGGATAACTTCAAAAAATCACATTGGGAAACGCTTCAAAAATCGCATTGGGAAACGCTTCAAAAATCACATTGGAAAACGCTTAAAAACGCAAAAATAGCGTTCCTAAGCGTTTGAGCGTTTGAACGTTTTTATAGGGATTCCCTATAAAAACGCTACATGGATAACGTCAAAAATCGCCTTGGGAAACGCTTAAAACATCGCCTTGGGAAACGCTTAAAAACGCAAAAATAGCGTTCCTAAGCGTTTAAGCGTTTAAGCGTTTGAGCGTTTTAACGTTTGACCGATTTTTTAAAAAAATTTTTCCTATAATAAAAACATGGCAACAAAAATTACTTTAGAACAAGCGCTTAGACAGAAATTCAAAGAAGCGCAAAATGAAGTGATGAAGGAAAAAGAAGCCAAACTTAGAGAAATCAAAAAGATTGATCAACCCTCTGAAGATGAACAAATAATTTTCACAAAACGAAAACGTAAGCCCATGACTGTGGCTGAAGCTGATAAATCGATTAAACTCAAGAAAAATTTACAGAAATTAGCAAAACAAGAAAGGGTTAACCAAGCATCTGATAAGGAAACAAGAGAAAAGGCTTATGAACCTATAACTTCACGATTAGATAAGGTAGAAAAAGCAGTGAAACAGACTGATGAAGATCTTGGTAAAAAATTAGAACTCATTCCTGTAATAAAAACAATTAACCCCTTGGCTATCAGTTCGCCTAAAAAAGTTACTTTTAAAGATGTTGATACCGAGGCCCAAGGTATTGATACTGAAGATACATTAAATCAAAGCTTTTCAAGTGACAATGTAGATAGTGATGATGAAATGGAATTAATATTACAAAAAAGTGTTAAATTACCAAACTCTTCAGTAGGCCCTTTGGGTATTGGACCAATTGCAGAATTATATATTCTACATCCCGATAAACAATTTGGAATATACCCTTTAAAAAATCATATCTTTATTGGAAATAAACAGATACGAGTAAATGGAAATGATATTGAAATAGAAAAAATGAAATATTCCGGTACTGAAGGCTTATGGAAGCTCTTAACAAAACCCATAGCTTCTGATATTCCATCCAAAGATGAATACACTAATGAAGACTTTAAAGCTTATACAAAAATCCTCATTCAAACAAATAGCATGTTTCAAAATAATAATCCCGAATCTAAACAACCAAAATCAAGTGTTAGTAAAAAATGGAAAGAAATCATAAAACCTATCTGGGAGTATAGTAAAAAGAAAAAGATTGGCACTGGGTTGATTAAATATACTGAAAATCCTGTAGAATTTAAATATATAGATAATTTGAATCAACTTACACAAAGACTATACTATTTGTATGTGCAAGAGCAGGCAGGAAATAATAATTTTCACAATGAAAAATTGGGAATTATAAATTTCATTAAAGATCAACTGGAGAAAGATATTGATAAACCCAAAGGAACTGAATACTTGATTAAAATTATTAATAATTTACCCAAAAATATGATAAAAAATGGTTCTGGTATTTTCAATACTATTCTTAATAAACTTGGGCCTGTTATTCCAGAAATGCATCTCCCAGGTGGTTATCAATATTGTGGACCATTTACTAAATTGGATAAGAGATTAAATAGAGGTGATGAAGGTATAAATAGTCTTGATAAAGCCTGTAAACAACATGACATTTTTTACAGAGATCATGAGAAAACTAGTGATAGGCATCTTGCTGATAAAAAATTGGAAGTAGAAGCTGATAAAATTATGAAAAGTTCAACAAATATCAGTGAAATATTGGGAGCTGCTACAGTAAAAACTGGTATGAAAGCCAAAAGACACTTTGGGATGGGTGTATATTAATTTTTTATAAGATTCACATCTTATAAAAAAAACTTTTTTCCTATAATAAAATGATTACACATCAAATAAATTTGTCAGAAATACAAATGAAAAAAATAAGATCTGCTTATAAAAAACGTGTTCCAGTAAAAGTACGACTGGCTTTTGCAGATATTAGTGGAAATGGAAATCATAAAATCCTGTTAAATGAAACTCAGAAAAAAAAGCTAGATAAATGTATCAAAAACAAAAAAGGGTTGGAATTGGAACTGGATTATGATCAGTTAAAAATAAATCATTCTGGAGGTTTTTTGCCTTTAATTTTTGCAGCAATGGGAGCAGCTGGAGCGTTAATGGGTGGTGGAGCTGCAGTAGCTTCTAGTGTTATAGACTCGAAACATAAGGCCGCTGAAGAAGCCGAAATAAAACGTCATAATCTCGAGATGGAAAAACTAGCTAAAAATGCAAAAAGTCTAAGTATCGGCTCTGGAATGAAAAAGAAAAAAACTATTTCAAAACCTAAAAAGAAACCTAAAAAGAAACCTACCAAATCAAAAAACTAAATAGCTTCCAGCCTCTTACCAATTTTGATATTGAAAGATTATCGAAAAAAATGAAAATTAAAAACTTCAGAGGAGTTTTCATGAAGGATGATTTACCAGAGAAAGTGAACCACACGGAATGTGGAATTATAAATCTAGAAAATTCTGATGAGGCTGGAAGCCACTGGACTGCATTTCATAAAAATAACAATTTAAAATATTATTTTGACTCGTATGGAAATGCACCACCACCAAGAGAACTTGTTCAATATTTAGGTTCAGAAAATTTATTTTATAATGAGGAGCAAATCCAAAACCAATATGATCCGCCTATCTGTGGACATTTATGTTTATTAATTTTGAAAAAGCTATCAGAAGGACACGATTTTGTAAATAGCATGAGAACATTGAAGGAAAATCTTAATTTCTTTTATTAAATTTTATAGTCTTGATATTTTTATAGAATTTCGATTCTATAAAAAATTTTTTTTCTATAATAAAATGATGTACACAAATAATAATGAAACACCTTCAGCCCCTGAAGAATTTACTCCAATAACTCATCCTAGATTATATCCAAAAATAATTTTTCCCGAGTTTAATGAGAACAATTATAGAATCAATCGAATTATCAATCAATACAAATTTTTAGAAGATGAAGTGAAAATGAGAAATGGTTTGAAAAAAAAATATGGAAAAATATCCAGTACTCTTTACGGTACTGAATTTTTATTCGCCCTCTCAGAACTCGGATTGGTTAGTACTTCTATAGCATTACCAATAATAATTCCATTCAGTGTTCCAATTTCTACAGGATTGACAACCTTATCGATAATATTAAGGACTTCAAGCGGATTTTTCAATAAAAAAATTAATAAACACAAAGAAATTGAGCTTTTGGCAAAAGCTAAATTAGATTCGATTGAAGAAAAGTTCAGAAAAGCAATTAAAGACGGTAAAATATCTGATGATGAGTTCAATGATATTGAACAAGAAATAAAAAATTATATAAATATGAAAAGTACTATTCTAAATGAATATAATAAAAATAAGAAAGAAATTAAAAGTGTGGATCCTATCAAACTATCACTTTTGAAACATGGGGAAGTTTTCAGAACTGGATTTTAATATTTTCTATTCCGCTATCTTGATATTTTTTATAGAATTTCGATTCTATAAAAAAACTTTTTTAAGAGTTTTAAAAGAAAATTTTTAAATGTTCTCGACTTGTATTCGACTTTACCGTTAAAGAGGGGAGGCGATTCGCCCCCCCTCTTTAAGAGTTTTGAAAATATTCTTTAAATGTTCTCGACTTTAACGTTAAAGGTTTAGAAGGGAAATAATACAAAATCTTATAATTATTTTTTTTATTGGGAAACATCTCGATAAAAAAAACAAACAATAATTCATAATAAAACCGCAAATTTACGAAGTCTCTGATACCTTATCTATTTTATTTTGCTTCAACTCCAACTGGCAATGTTTCCTCAGATATCCTTCAAGAGGCTCACGCGTGAGCCCTCTCAAGGTTACAGGCTGATCTTAATATTACTGTAGTTGAGTCCAGAATATTTCAGCTCAGAATGTTCTCTGGAATGACCTTCTAGGAGCTCACGCGTGAGCCCCCTCAAGGTTAACATTCACTATCACTGTAGTTGAGCCCAAAAATGAAATACTCAACATTTTAAGTTTTTGATGGTCTTTCACAATCACTCCAACTCTTCTCAACTTCTTACTATAACTCAAGGACACATGTAGCTTTTCTTTTAAACAGAGATTCCAATCCTCTCCTGTGATCTTCATATGTTGAAAATACACTTCCAAGTAGTATAAAAAAGTCTTGATGATTGCTTCTTTATCACATCACTAGATTTAATAAGGTAATTCTCTACTTCCATAATGTTATTTTGATTAGGAAGTTTCACCTTTTCCATTTCATGGTCAAATACAACAAATTTTTGTAGGTACTGATGCATTTGATCTGGAGTTCTTGATATATTAGACACTTTTGGGATTTTCAAAAGCTTTTGAAAATCACATTTTCTACTACCTGGTAGACTCACATTGTTTTTCGTGATTAGTTCTCTGGCTTCACTTGCACTAACACAATTTTTCACTTTCTGCACGAAACTCAAACATTCCTGGTGATATTGTTCCACTTTTAAAATTTCTTCACAGAAATCATAATCATCACAATAAGCTAACTTTAAATATTCAGGAGGTTGTGCCATGTTGAACAGTTGAGGACAAACTGATTGTGAATATTGAGATAGGAATTGAAAGCGAACTATCTGAAATGGGAATGCAAGGTCAACTAGCTGGCCTCCTTTGAGATAGTGTACGGAATATTAATCTCGCATTATTTATCATTTCCTTTAGTTCACACGCAACAAGCTAGATAGCATGAGGCTCTAGAAATCCTAAGAGTTTTTTAATTTAAAAAGGTGGCGGCGATTCGCCCCCACCTTTAAATATATTGGGTTTTAAATTATTTTCGTACTGTTGAAAACTTTTAGACCCGGTAAATTACCGGGTCTAAAAAAAAAAAAATATTTTCTATAATAAATAAAGAGATATGGTTTTAAGCGATGAGGCATTAGATATATGTGATGAACATGGAGGTTTCTGGGAGTTTGTAAAGAAACCTGAATTTCGATTTTATGATAGAAACTGTGACGCACTAGACGAGATTCAACGTGCATTGAGGGAGTATAGATTTTCTAAACGGTTGTTAAAAGAAAGTTTATTTGGTGTCGATGGTAAACCACCACTCCTTTCAAAGAAGCAAGTAAAGACATGTCTTAATGAAAAAAAGATTAAGGTTCCTAAAAATGCTACTGAATATCAACTTAGAAAATTGCTTTATAATGAGGATAAAGTCACACTGAAGAAGGATTTTGAGTTTCAGTTTCGATACTGTTGCTAAAGCTCAGAAGTATTAAGGAGATTTTATTTTTAATGAACACTGCTCATTAAAAAGTTCTTATGCTACTAATTAGCAGAAATATTTTTTTTAAAGACGATTCAAAAAGTTTGTTTTTATAGAGATTCCCTATAAAAACGTAATAGATACTAAGTCTTTGAAAAGCATAATATTTACTCAAAGTCAATCAGAAAGGCATTTGACTTTTTATCTGTTCCATTATAAATAAGTTTTTCAGGATGTCTTTCTGGATTGTTTCTAACGTGATTAAGAAGTCGACGTGAAATTCTTTTAGGTAAAAACAAACATATCTCTTCATCATCATAATCAATTTTAACGACAACGCTTTCACCATATTCCGAATTTTTTATAAAATTTTCCAAGATGGTATAAGTTCCTTTTTTAATATCCTTGAAAGATGAGTAGTTTGATTTTTTAGCGGCATTCTTATATATTTCAATCACTGACATTTTATTATAAAAGTTATTCTTTTAACTACCCCCCTCATTTTTTTTATCCACCCACTTTTTTCTTTTGTCTATTCTTGTATGGATACTATTTATCCTGTTTGAATTGAATTCTTAAAGGTAGTATCAAATCGAGACCCTCTCTATTAAAGGTGGGGTCGATTCGACACCACCTTTAAATAGATTGGGATTCACAAATTCAGAAGAGATCTAACGTCTCGTCTTTTTAATTTAAGACGATATCATTTTATTTTAAGACGATTCAAAAATATTTTTAGCGTGACGTTATTTTAATTTTTTTATTTTTTCTAGTGAAAACATCAGAGAGAGCTAAATTTCGAAAATATCGACCCCTAAATAGTCCTAAATTTACATTTTTATTTACGATTGAAAAATTATTAGAGTTTCACTAGAGTTTCTGATGAAAAAATATTTTTTTTAAAAAAGTCACTGGTTCTGATGTTTTGTGTTAAAAAAAATTTTATCAGAGATTCAAGTCGCTAAAAATGAAAAAGTCACTGGTTCTGATGTTTTGTGATAAAAAAGTTTTATCAGAGATTCAAGTGAAAATAAAAAACATCAAGGATTCAAGTGAAAATAAAAAAACATCAAGGATTCAAGTGAAAATATGTGTTCTGATCTTTTATGTTAAAACTTTTTATCAGAGATCTAAGGCAGTGCGCCAGGATTGGCTTTTGGATACTACTTGTATTATTACATGCTTTTAATTAACTAGCTCTATTCGTGTGGGCTATATCTTGTAATCCATTTTTCGGCCACTTTAAAAACCGGGCGAAGTTCAACTGAGCTGAAATTTTGCAAAATTTAGTAAAACTAGATTTCCTTGAAAATCCCATGTTTTCTGCATTCAAACGACTTTTTCTCCCCTAATTTTCACAGTGAAATAAAAAGTAATTATACCGTTGGAAAGCTGAGACTGAGGAAGTTTTTCCTGCAACGAGTAAGGCGTTCTGCCCATTATTTATTCTCAAAACTTAGAGTCATTTGAAAAATAGTGATTTTTCGAATTCGACAAAACTTACTTTTCAGCTCAATTTATCACCCAGTGAATTCGGTTACAAAAAACTGAAGTTGCATTAGAGAGATAAGAAATTTACCGCTCTTTCCAACGGTGTCCCTATTTATAATTTTATACTGTAGTTTAAGGAGTTATGGTCATTTCAAGATTATACCACCGAAAACACGGGAAAGAAAATCTCAAAATTGAGAATACTCCCGAGAACTAAGGGTTAAAAAAATATCTAACAATGTTTTGTTGCAAATGAATTGAAGAATAGATCCTTGAAGTCTGTCACACATTAAAAAGTTAACAACTATAACTAGAAGCACCCAAAACACAGGCTTGGCTCTTTCTCTTCACGTGCCTAAATAAATCAACCTTAAAGGTTTGCTTACCTTTCAATATGTAGTCTGTGAGTAAGGTGGGAACTGTGGGGCTATCTTCATTTATCGCTTTCAAAACTGGGGGAAAAACTCATATTAGGGAATTCTGCGATTAAGCATAGTTTATGATATGCGATGATGATTATAGTTCATTAGGTACAATGATACAAAACTGAAATCGCAGGTTTACTTACTCTTGATGAGAACTTGCAGGGCTTGGTTGTCCAATGGACCGCTGTCCATGTGATAGGGAATGACAGTTGTCAGATACTGAAATTAAGGTAGGATAGCAATAATTAATGTTTTAATTCCATGTTCCTATTATATAGGAATGTATATTATAGGTGATACCGTCAAAAATAGGTGTTCGAGAAAACCATGGAATCTTGTTCAGAAGCCTTCAAAACGAGTTTCTAGACGGTTTTCCGATGGATGTCGTTCTGTACATATGTATGTTGGAATTTAAAATGGTTGTAACTTCCTCAAAATACGGTCTTTTTCTGATTTTCTTCATGGGTTTTGTTCACCTAGTTGAAATCTTCAATTTGAGATGAGAACGACCTTTCTAAGCCGAAAATTAATGCAGCGATGACGGGGTTTCTAATTTTTCGATTTTCAACGATAACTGCCGTAAAAAATGGATCAAAATTGGTGCGGTTGGTACCAAAATTTCTACTAGGATGTCTAGATCGAGCCTACTGACTTTGAGCTCGATCGCATTGGATTTGGCTAATTGTTAGCAAAAAATATGTCAATGGGTCCAACATGTTTTTAGGTTTACTTACTGTAGCTAATGAAGTTGGTGTGGTTTCAGGTAGTTTTTCAAAGTGAGATTTCTACGCATGTGTATTGTATTTCCATGCCCAGTGAGGTGGCTAGGTTGAGACAGAGGTAGTGGTGAGGTAAGGTGAGTGAGCGTGATGGAGGAGAAGGTTGCTGGATCTAGCGTCTAAAAGGTTAACACCTATGGGAAAGCCTGGAAGGTTACCACCACTAAAGGCGCTAGAGGGTTTTCCCAGTGGTTGCCACTCGAGGCCGGTTATCACCAAGGCCGGTTCCACCAGTCTGGGTTCTTTTGTGAGATAAGGTAAGGAGGCATGAGAGGAGAGAGAGAGAGAGAGAGAGAGAGAGAGAGAGAGAGAGAGAGAGAGAGAGATAAGTCATCGACTTGAGGAGAGCGTAGAATGAGGTGACAGGCGCAGACGGCGAGTTTTTATATCTACCTGTCTACTCTCCCCCAGTCCATCAATTACCGTTGGGGACTGGTGGGGGAGCTGCAGGTCTCTCTGACTCTGGTCACGTATGCCACCTCACTCGTTGCGTTTATTTTTTGCACAATCTAATAGGTACAATAAGTGATGTTCTGGGAGGATCACGACACTCAGTATAGTATATTCTCATGATGGTCAAAATCCGAGGTCAAAAGAAGCAAATTCCGACCCACGTCGTCCGTTCCTTGTTGAATTTTGGGGGTGTGGTTCAATGAATCTAAGTTTGGTGCCTAGGAAACGGTAATAAACGCCTACGTAGGTACTGGAAAGTGTGGACTTGGCTGTACAGCCATATTTTAATGAAAAACTCACCTTGGATTCTGACACAGACGGCTTGCTGCCTTTTGACTTCTTCTTTTCCACGTGATGCTGTCTCCTCCGGTTCTGCACGGCCAGAAGAAGAGAAATAAAGGAGTTTTTAAGCTCCTTTTCGAACTCCAACTCGTCTCTGAGGGCGAGCTCTGAGATCAGTGTTTCCGAGTAGTCTCTGATCAACAGCTCAAGCTCCATATAAAGCTCATTCAACTGGGAGACGGTCAGGGTCTTTAGTTCTGTAATCAAATCAAAACCTTTGAAACAAATGACGCTCTTAATTACAATGCATGAAGCTCATTAGTCGATATTTGTAAACCCCCCTCCCCCGCCACCTTCAACAGTAAATAAACTACGAAAAAGGCTTGGTATGTCATAGGCAAACTTGGGGATGGGTTGTTATTGTTTGTGCTAATTTCTGGTTAATTACTTCCTTAATGAACCTTCAAAATCGAGCATGAAAAAAATTTAAAATAAATGAAAAAACAAACCCTTTCCCAAAAAATTTGATGGGTTGCGTTTCACGGTGCAGCACGGAAGACTCGAGAAATGCGTAGCCTCTCCATGTGTGCTCCATGGATCTGGTGAAAGCGTTTGACCGGGTTCCCTGGTCGATTATATGCAGCACATTGTAGGGGCCCCAGGTCCATCGTGGGCTGAGCTCCAGCACAATGAGCTTCTACAAATCCTGCTCAGGATACGTACGAACGGCAAGCGCCAGCTCTGATGAATTCCCCATAACTAAGGAAGCAAGGCAAGGGGACGTTTTGAGCCCACTGATCATCTTGATTATGGACCTCATCCATAATCCATCAAGATGAAGATCAGTGGGCTTATAACGTTCCGTTGCCTTACTTCCAGTTAGTCCTTAAAGAATCCGAATCAAAATGCAGGACTTTCCAACTTGGACATTGGCGGCCGGAGCCTGTTAGATTCTCCTCATTAGCCTTTGTGGACGACGTAATGCTTGTGGCCAACATTGAAGAAGCCCTGCAGCGCAACCTCAATGGCAGGGACGAAGAGCTGAGGAAGAAGGGATTGAATACAAACCCAGTCAAAACCAAGAGCATAGTCATTCACTGCCCGGCAGGAAGTCAGGCATTGGAATGCGAGTGCCAGAGGACAGCTCTAGGAACAAGCCACATCTTTAAAATATTATCTTGGGGCCACGTTGAGTCAAAATGGTAAAAATCAAGGATGAACTCAACACAAGAACAGCTGCCGGAAGTCTGCTCTTCTATGCCCTAAACCGGAAATTCCTGAGCAAGGACGAGGTGAGCCCGGAGATGAAGCTGGCTGTTTACAAGTCAGTCTACACACCCCTTCTCACCCACAGCGCGGAATCGTGAGCACTGACCAGAACAGAGTACGACCACCTCAAGCCTTCAGATATGAAGTACCTGAGAAAGGATGCAATAAAGATTAGGTGCGATCGGGTGTGAAACACCACTGTACGTATGGGACTGAAGGTTCAACCAACAGAGCACGTGATCACCGACGTTCAGCTGAGAAAGGCTTGGACCAGGACGCCCAACTTAAGATACCTGAAGCAACACCTGAGGGGACCGTGAGGAAGAAAAATATAAGAGTCTGGAAGGACAACGTGCAGGAAGTGTGCCTGGACAGACCCGATGGAAAAGGGTTTGCCAATCCTCTACATCCTTTGGATGTAGAGGAGGAAGCGATTAAGTCAGTAAGTAAAACGCTGTAAACTCCTTGTCACATGGGTTTATTATTCTACTGGACATACGTAAAGAAATGTTGGCTGTTCATTTATTGTTTCTTTCATGCGCAACAACTGAAATAGCTATATTTGATGGTTTCCACCAATTTTATTTATTTATTTATTTATTTATTTTAGTCATGGTACATAGAAACATAATAGTTCCCTCTTAGTGTAACCTAGTAGAATTACTAATATCAAACTACAAATAAAAAATAGGTAACTATAAATGAATTACCAACAGTATACAAGGAAATAAAATAAGAAAATAATTGCATAATAAGAATTTTGGCCCCAAAAAACACGATTTTTTTTGCAGATTATCTTTGATAATTGATTGTGCCACTTAATTGTCTTGATTTACCTGCTAAAACTACTTCTAGTGTTATTATACAAATTTATGGTGATTTTAGACAATTTCCCAGGTTTTGACTCATAAAAAATGAATTTCGGGAGCTTAACCTTCGTTACAACGTCAATTCTTCACTCTTTGGTCAAAATAAATTTAAATATTCGGTCTTCCCGCCCTAAATAACATGGAAAACGATACCTCGCAAGCTCATGTTCACTAAAATCTCGAAAAACCATATTTGTATAGCCATTTTTCACCCGTAACACCCCTGGGTGTATTCCGATCAGATTGCCGAGCTTCGGAGGGAGCACAACTAGGGGCCAAATGTGTTCCCAATGGGGAACCAAACTGTGTGCGGAAGAACAACGATTTCAACAAACTTTCAACAACATTTAACGTAAATTTAAGGCTGAAACTTCGTTAGCACCTGATTATAATCACGGATGGCTGTATGAAGTCGAGTTGGTAGTTCCATGATATTATTCAATTTGAAAAAGCCGTATCATGCATACCGGCTTCATTTTCGGTCTAAAAAATTCGCTCTTTCGCACACAGGCTCTATTTGCGCCCTAGTTGTGTCCCGTAAACTTTGCAGCCCGGTCGGAATATACCCAGGGGTGTTACGGGTGGAAAATGGGTATACAAATGGGTATTTTGTGTTTTATTAACATGAGCTTTTGAGGTATCGTTTTCCATGTTTTTTAGGACGAGAAGGCCGAATACGAAGTCGACTTTGACCAAAGAGTGGAAAATTGAGGTTCTAACGAAGTTTCAGCCTTAAATTTTTGTTAAATTTTGGTCTAAAATTGTCATTCTTCCGCACACAGTTTGGGTCCCCATTTGGGAACAAATTTGGGTCCTAGTTGTGCTTCGACGCTCGGCAGCCCGACCAGAATACACCCAGGGGTGGTATGGCAGAAAAATGGGCGTTAAAATAGGAGTTTTCGAGGGATTTTTGAGGTTTTAGTGAACATGAGCTTGTGGTGTATCGTTTTCCACGTTTTTTAGGGCGAGAATATGAAGTCGATTTTGACCAAAGAGTGAAGAACTGAGGTTGTAACGAAGGTTCAGCTCCTAAATTCATTTTTTATGAGTCAAAAAGCTGGGAAATTGTCTGAAATCACCATAAATTTGTATCATAACACTAGATGTAGTATCAACAGGTGTATCAAGACAATTAAATGGCACTATCAATGATCACAGATAATCTGTTTAAAAAAGAGGTTATCGTTCGTGAGCCTAATTCGTGTTTTTGGGGGCCATCAAAAATAGCTATTTCAATTATTTCACATGAAAGGAACAATAAATGAACAGCAACCTTTCTGTAGGTATGTCCAATAGAATAATAAACTCAAGTGACAAAGACTTAGCAGCGTTTTTAATTAAAACTTGAGTTTTAGTTCGATGGTTTGCCTTGCTGTTACGATCTGTGTATAAAATATGCCCCCTTCCACTCTACCTAAGAAAGAATACCTAACTTTGAAATAGGTTATTATGAGTTCGATCAATGTAAATTCAGAATAGGTTTTGGTCCCAATCAATCAAAACTTACTGTCGTGGTAAAGTGGGGAATATAACACTTGTTTGGCCTTCCTTTGGAGCGTGTCTTCCGCGTTTTCGGCGTCTGGTGTGCATTCACTTGACGTCTCCTACAACAAATGACGAATAAGTATTAATGATAACATAGTACGAGGATAATTATAGTACCTACAGCTACACGGATAGAAGGCACCCGTAGTAGTAATATGTATGTATAGAGTTTGCAAAAGTTGGCCAATATGAATGAGCGGTAAACAGGGGCCCTATTCACTAAGTCAAAGAGACATTTCTTTTCGGTCACTCTCTTTTGGCAGGAGATTTTTATAGTATCCATGACAGGGTTATTCAGTAACTTCTAAAAGAGACAGTTGGCGGCCATCTTGGCATTTTCGATCTCTTTCAGAAAGACACCTAATTAGGTGCCCTTTCTCGAAAGAGAGAGTCCATTTCTCGTTTGTTTGATACTGATCGTGTGTCATCCTTCGTTCATCGGCTACAATTTCGGTCATTTTGATGTGTTTTTTCATCTCTTAAGGTAAGTCGATTGATCATTAAAAATATATACATATTATCGTTTTATGAGTAAAAACGTCTAAGTAGACCGGGTTGAGGGCTATTCAGTAAAATAGACGAACCTGGGAGACACTTAAAGAGACTGTCTCCCGAGGGAGACCATCTCTCCCAGGAGATTTTTCAAAGTAGATTATCTATTTTCACTATCTCTTTTAGTGAACAGGCCCCCAGAATACCGGTTCGTTTAGGCAAATTCATTCTGCGCCGCCTCTACCAAATCTACACAACTTGAATGCAAGCAACTTTATCAAACGCGAAACCTGTTGAATTACTGACCTCCATGATATCGTCGATTTCCCTTATGACTTCATCGGCGGTCTTGACTGGGGGTTCAGTGTCTTGGCTAAATCCTGACAGGATCAGTGAGTGCATGTCCAGGTCACTAGCCACCGCTTCGTCCTCGCTGCTCAGTTCGCCTTCATCCATAATTTTGTCCTGTGAACAAAATAAATGAAGCTCGAAGACTGACGTGTGTGTAGGTACAAAGTGTACCTAACTGTAACAATATCAGAAGAGTTGACGTTCCATTCACTGTACCCAACAATTTGTCATTTCCCTAACCTACCTGAAGGAACCTACCTAAGCAGGAAGGCAGACACGTATCAAAACAGAGGCAGCAGGTAGCCTAAACATATGGTAATATCTACCCAGTCCTACTCAGGTCATCACATCAAAATTAAGTACCACATGTGGCAAAAGGTACACTCATTGAACGTATTCCGTTAGTTTAGGCCCTAGCAAATAACAATCAATCCATCATGCGTCAAAATTTCTAAAAATCGATGGGGTAGCTCTAACGGAATAAGCACTTATTCTAAGGACCTATTTATGCACTCACAAAACCTACTCATAATATGACGCTACTTCATACATTTTCGCTAGAAAACCAAAAATATTGCTAGTGTAAATTTTGTATTTTCAAGGCGTCTCTCGTGTTTATCCACAACTCAGTATGTTATACCATACTAATTTCTCTGTACCTAACCTAATTCGATTTCTCTCATTTCTAGTTCTAGTTGATATAAACCAACTAGAGATAAGATCTACAGAGAGTCGAAGATAATAAGTCAAGTGTCAACCTACTTGGCAGACTTTTTTCGGTTCTTGCATAGGCTTCAGAAGTTATACTCGTATAGGTTACCTACCTACCTAATATTGATGAAGCTTAACAATTTACAATGAGGGGCACCCATAGTTCTGGAATTGCTATTTTTTTCTTCCAAATTTGCTGTTTGTGTTTTTTGTTGATGAGAAAAATCGAATCGGTTCGCCGGAATAGCACAAAATTTATTAGTTTTATTGGTTTACAGGAGATTTATTGGTTTATTTTATGCTACAACAGAGCAGGACGGAAATAGTGTCTCATGCAGAGTACCGATGTCACAGCCCACCTCAAAGTCGTGGATTATATTTATACAACAAGATGTATCCACAGAAACGCGGCAAAGACCTCACCGAAACTTCCACATTTAATTCAAGTTAACGAGATACACACGTAGGTACGTCCTGTCCCATGAGAAACAGGTACTGCCTCACCTCAGTGTCTAATTTCAAATAAATAAAAACACGTGGGTATTCTTCATTACCATAGAAATGGAGAAAGCTGATAACGTCACAATGAAATTCTTCATAATATAAAATGGGGGTCAATATGCATCTTGCTGGGGCAGCAAAAAGGAATGGTAGGTACGGACAGCGAATAGAAGGGTACGGATGGAGGGTGCTGATTCAAAAACACGAGGACTAACATAAACTGCCGTCACTGGTAAAACATGCGCCAAAACTATTCACTGACATTCATTTTCATATCCTCATAAGGTTGAATACAGGCATTCCAACAGTGCATCTGCACCGGCATCTAAGTTTATTAGCGAATTTTCGAAGAAAAGGAAGCTATTGTTCTCGGTCCAAAATTTTTAAAACTCGAATTTCCGAAAGATTTTTATACCGAAATCCGTTTCAGACCATCCTGAATTCACTGCCGAAAGACACAAAAAAGTGTGTATATATATATATGTCATTCCAGACGATAACTCTCGACAGAATTGAGATAAAAAGTTCACATTTGCACGAAAAATCTGTCTTGGCAATCGACAGGCTAAGTTCATAGATGGGCAGAATCGGGTCACTCTAATGGGGAGTTTTGGGGAGTTTTAGGGGGGAAAATTACCCATAAATTCCCAAAATGAAACAGTCTGACAAGTGACACCTCATTTTAAAGGTTTTTGTACGCTGAACACGATGGTGAAATCAGAATTGCGATATCTCATTCCGTTCTCAAACTGGAGCACTTTGAAGATGAAGGAACGTGGTTATTTCTTGAGATAGAACAGTTTTACATAAAATCAGTTATTTCTTCGAAAATTCGCTCTTATAGCCATGCTGCATGACTGTGGTTTTTTTCACCTTATTTTCATTGAGATTCAGAGCCGGCATGTGCAGTTTTCGTGCGTACGATTTCGACCAGTCAATCGGGAGGATGTTTCCGAAGTTTCCAGTGATTGTCCACCACATCCTGAAAACAAAATGGAATCCTAACATCAGAATACGTAACGGATGAATCATAATATCACAAGTTGATAGGGCCATGTGACATGGGTTTTGCTTCCTCACTACCGAAGGCAGGGAAGCTTCGTATTAGTGCGCAGAGTCGAAAAAAGTATGTCCTAAGTTCCAAAATGGAAATTTCCACTCGCATTTTACGTTTCAGACATCAAGGAACTATCTGGTTCCGTGTCTGTCTGTGGCCAATTACCTCTCCCGGGCAAAAGTATAAGAAATAATGGTCATAACGAGATAAAATTCCGAGGACAGGTGGGGGTTTGACCAAAGATGGTCCCACATCAAATTCATTAAACAAGTACTGTAACTTTCGTCTGTGCATCCGCAAACGACTGTAAAGCTCATAACTACCCTAGAAATCATCGAAAAGAGCTGAAAGTTGGAGTGTAGATGCAGAATGGTAGTCTGATGGTTCCACATAAATTTCATCAAATTCTGATTGTAAAATTTTAATGCGCAAGCGCCAACGCGAAATATTTCTAGTTGTAGTGAGTTGGCACATAGATGATCCCATATCAAATTCTGAAAAGTGCTACAACTTTCGTCTGCACAGGCGTAAACGTGAAATCCTTCTAGAGCCCACAACTACCTTAGAAATCGTCGTGAAGCGATGAGGTTTGGAGGGTAGGTGGGGGTTGGGCCACAGATAGTCCCATATTAAAATCACTGATGAAGCACAATAACTTTAGTCTGCGCATGCGCGAGCGTTAAATTCTAGTAGAGCCCAAAACTAACCTAGAAAATGACATGTACTTGGATTTAAACTTAAAACATTATTTGTTTTAAATTCTCTCTCAATTTTAATTTTTACACATTTGTTTCAGTATAAAATCTCGTAATGTTTTGTAATTTGTTTCAACACTTTTGAAATACCTACTTATTCTTCAAGTGGTATGATGATACACAACACTTATAAATATGAATGCCTATATCTAATAATCCTATTACGCTTACCATTAATCCTATTACTACAACTCCTATTCCGTCCTACTATTCTGCCATTTTTGAAAATCTCAATTTCAAATCCATACGAGTCAATTCTCCACCTATCCACCGAATGGACCCACCAACTAATTATGTAAGTCCATGATACATAGGTGAGGAAGCTTTACTGCCTACCCGACTTGGCAGACGTTTTTTGTTTACCATAGTGTAGACAAGAAACAACTTCCTAGACAGTGAGGAGCCAAAGTGTGAGCAAAGCGGATCTAAAGGGAGATATCCAAAAGTCCGATTGAAGCCTCACGTACGAAGCCGGTACGTAGATGAGAGGATGAATAGATGTGGGAGTACATCCCGTGAGGTCTTTGATTAGAAGCGTGGGATAAAATATAAGGGTTCTCCTACTATTGTGAAGAAGGGACCAGTCCAAGTGTCTAAGATCTAAGTGTTCTCACAACCTCTCACCACCTACCTCAATATCAGCTGTAATAAATCCAATCGAATGATTCTCAAGAACAGATTTTGAACTAAAAACTACTCAAGTGAATTTGTACCCTGCAAAATGAATGTACGTAGCTCCGAGGTACCCAATCCAAACCGAACTGGAAAATTTAAACACCCAGTTGAAGACAATGGGAAGCGTTTGGGAGAGTTGGATTTAAAGTTTGGACTCTGTGGTTCACCAAAACGCTGCAAATTATTACACAACGGTTTATTATTTACCTGTAGTGTTGCAGCCCTTCTGCGTGGAGCGCTGTTTTCTGCGGTCAATATCTACCATCGAGCCCCCTCCAGGAAAGCCCTAAACCGAGTACTGGGAGCCGGCCCAGGAATTACGAATTCATAAAAATGCGCGGGCTTCAATAATTAAATAATTAATATTATTAATGAAGAAGGAAGATGAATTTATTGCAATATTTCGGGGTCACACGAGAATATAATAATAAATATATCTATAGTTATACATTTACAGTGTGTTCGTTGTATATTATAATTTTGTTGACTGTAAATATATAATTAGGTAAAATTTAACAATAAATGTGATGACTTGGTTTAAAATAGTGGATTATTATATTGTGAAGTTATTCATGTAAATAGTTATCATAATAAAGCATGTTTTTCTTCTTCTTCTTCTTCATCATTAATATTATTTGTTGTTATTCATCAAGCATAACGTTCGTTGAAGCTACAAAAGTACCTATCAACAAAATCCAAAAAGAGCCGTCATTCTTCAAATTAAATACAGTAGAACCTGGATAACTGCAATCTCAAGGGACTTGATAGTTCGATCGGGTAAACAGGAGCAAAGCTCGGTCCTCTCCTTCATAATCAGGTGGAAACTACGATTTAACCGGTCGTGGGTCTCACCTTACAACGCTGGTAGGTATCCCGGTTTTATTTTCCCATCTCCACTGGTCCGTAGAGGTAGAAACCACATAACTATTCAATACGAATGTACTGCATAACAACCACAAACCACAAGTCGAAACATCAAATTTGAAAATTCGTGTCAACAACAAAAACAGACGTAGAAAGAGGAAACAAGTTACCTGAGCAGTTGGTAACTATAACAGTAATATACAAACTTGATTAATATATGACTGCATATATATGTTTTATATATAAATATATAGTGATGTAAAAATGACTACCTAGTTTGTTTTTCTCAGTACTACCTAACATACTCGTATTATCATCGATATTATCGCTCGACCATTGCAAATACTGAGTAGCACATGAATTTTGGATGACCACGACTGACTGGTGAAGCTGAAGTTGCACTAAAATCCAAGACCTTCCAACCCACTATTATTTTACTGAAGCGGCTGAGAACTTACACAACACAGCCTGTTATACTTAATTACGAACACTGATGAATGACAGGTTTACCAAAAACGTTACATAGACGTAGGTAGTGTTTCTACCAAGTCGATAGGCAGGTGACTGATAATGTAAATGATATTAATGGTGTCATTCTGTAAAACAAAATGAAGTGCATAGTTATCTGCCGGTCTATTTGACTTACAACAATCTGAAACTTACAACTTACTGAATGGCTTATTATGGAAATTCCAGTCACATAGGTACTTAGAAAGTAATAATTTAGAAAATGAAATCATAGTAAGAAAACTAGATACCAGTCAGATGCTAAAAACCAAACGCCCTTCTTGATACCCTGACAGGATTCAGCCAAAATTTGGCTGTATCCTGATTTGATCCAGCAGCAAACTATTTCTGCCAAGCAAATCTTGTAGTTGAAGAAATAGATGTAGAAGGAAAAATACACTCCTAGATGTGAACCCAGTCCGCCTGCTAGCTCAAATCAACAGGAAAGGGAAGGCATCGTTGCAAGGTGGGCCCAGGTAGAGTTTTAGAGGGCTAACAATAGGCCCCATTGTTATAGTTATTTTCCCAGATGCCGTTCGATCTAATGATCCGATCTTCAATCTGAAAGCGGATTTGAATTCTTCGATTTTTTTCCTACAAAAGTACTAGTTGCTTTTTTTAAAAAGGTTGAAATTAAGTAAAATAATTTCGGGAACTCCATGAAAAAAAAATTTTAAATTCAAAACTGAATGTCCGCACTTGTGGTTGTTTATAACGATTACAGAACATTTTACAGATTGAAAATCGGTTGACCCGTTAAGAGATAAACCGAATATTGGATTGCCCCCGACGTGCAGCCATCTATTGAAAATATTTCTTACGAAAATCCGTGACATTTACCCTCAACATACGAGGGCGAACGGGCAAGACCAAAACCCTATGCGCTATTTTCTACAATGAATTATGGGTTATTTGTGGCGTTGAAGATTAGCCAAAGCCGTATACCACAGAGTAATAACTGATAGGACAGAAAATTAATTCAATACGGCCCAATCATCCATCATCCCTTCCGGAGCGCCTGCAGCTAATTGGAAGTCGCGCCAGGCAATTTCAACCGCAACGACCGACACAGATTTAAACCTTCTTCAGCGAAGCACACAAACTGTCCCTTCTTTTACTACCCAGCAGGTTCTTAGGACGGGGGTTCCCACCCTCTTCAGGACGTCCCTTGATTAAGCTTGTTGTAGGAGGTCGATCCAATAACGTTGATCCCAAAGGGCTGAGGTCGGTTTATACCGACCGAAGTCAGCAGCACACAAGCTGAACATACCTATAACCTCCACCAGAATGAAAACCCAGCAAAACGCGTTTATCAATTCCGATGATTCATGTGCAAAGCTGGTTTCTTCATTGGATGCATTGACTTCAAAACTAGGTTTTCTTCCCTCACACAAGATCTTTGAAACTCAGGGCTCGACTAATTCACCCAGTAATACGTGGCGTTGAGGAGGTCCAGGTTCTGCAGGATCGTAGCACCAGGGAAGAAGAAGAAGAAGAAGAAGAAGAAGAATACGTGGCGTTACCAAGATTAATAAATTACTTGGCACGAACTATTTTTTAGTTCACTATCATATAAAATTAAAATCTGGACTTCGAAAAAATCGTGATTTCTGTGGTTTTTCCTGAAGTATTAAACCTACCTCTGTAATCTTCAATAAAACTGAAGATCACCCACCTAATTTTGGCTTCTGATTTTCAATACATAATGAACCTTTAAACCGAGTAGGTATGAAAAAAATAAAATAAAATAAAACATTTAACCCCCTTCCCCCCTCAAAATTTGATGGTTTCCGTTTCAAGGTAGGTACCTACGTAGAAACCGAAAATGGTATACTGAAGCATTTCTGTCCGTCCGCCTTACCTCGCGTTTTTCTCAGTTACCGTGAACCGTGACGCTGTTATCTCAAATACTTTCAATGGAAGGTGTTTTGAAAAAAGGTATTTCATTATTTCATATTGCTATTATTTAATTTGAAGAAACATGGTTATTTTTGCTACTGTTGGTACTTTCGTGGCTTGAACAAAATGACACGAATCATAACAAGAAATAATAACTGTAGGTAGAATTCCATCGCATATTCATGAAACTATTATTGCGTGGCCGGCTGCAATACTCAATTTAGGGCTTTCCCGGGGGGAGCACGGGGGTAGATATTGACCACAGAAAACAGTGATTGTCCACGCAGAAGGGACATCTAAACTGGATCTAAAAAGGAAGTAAGCAGAGCATTATATACTATAGGAGTAGAAGTATTCTATTGGGTACCTACTGTAGAATATTAATACGCGTAATATTCAGATTCGTAGCGTCCATTTCTGTGATTGTGCCCACTGGGAACTTACCTTGTCGATCATGTCACTGTCTCTGAGAGACTCTCTGAGACAAGTAGAAAATAGTGGCAGGAGTTATGGACACTTACAGATGAAATAAGGAGATTTTCGAAATTCTCAAATAAAAGTATGGCGTCGTGTAATGCAAGAAGCTGGCACCGAAAGACGACAGTGCTATAGATTATGGTGCTGGGAAATTCCTTAGCTATAGGTACAATAGCGTTCGACCATGCAAAGCATCGAATCGTGGAGATAGCGTCAGAGACGAAAAGAAAGAAGAGTGAAAGAAGGGCCGGAGTCACGCATGACGGGCTGAAGGGAAAATGTCCTAAGGGCGTTGTAGCTCTCCCCATTGTATATGCATAGGAGCATAGGTACCTACTTATCTAGTTACCTAACTAGCCTAAGCTAGATAATGATTAGTATGGTAACACGATTCTCGTACGACAGCATCGAAAGCGATTTTCAACGCGGTTTACCGGTTCAAAGGACGGGTATATCCCAAATGATGGGCTTTCGAACTCAATAATGACGGGTTGTTGGGAAGTTATGAATTGAGCCGTTTCATCCTCGCTTCATCTACAAAACCGCGCGACTCACCGGCGGGTCACGAACCGGTCATTTGATCAGAGTATCATATCGCACTGATTGTATCGATCTTCACACAGCGATGCTTGAGCTCTGCAACGCCGCGTACGGCAACTGATATTGCGACATGCAACATGAATTATCGAAAACCAAGAACACTATTCTGTTGCCAAACAATGAAATGCTAGCCTACTGTTTCACATAGGCTAATCATAGTTCATTGCGCTTAAGTATCGGAGAACAGAATGAAAATTCATTTTGACCGTGTTGGGCTATAGGTACAATAGCGTTCGACCATGCAAAGCATCGAATCGTGGAGATAGCGTCAGAGACGAAAAGAAAGAAGAGTGAAAGAAGGGCCGGAGTCACGCATGACGGGCTGAAGGGAAAATGTCCTAAGGGCGTTGTAGCTCTCCCCATTGTATATGCATAGGAGCATAGGTACCTACTTATCTAGTTACCTAACTAGCCTAAGCTAGATAATGATTAGTATGGTAACACGATTCTCGTACGACAGCATCGAAAGCGATTTTCAACGCGGTTTACCGGTTCAAAGGACGGGTATATCCCAAATGATGGGCTTTCGAACTCAATAATGACGGGTTGTTGGGAAGTTATGAATTGAGCCGTTTCATCCTCGCTTCATCTACAAAACCGCGCGACTCACCGGCGGGTCACGAACCGGTCATTTGATCAGAGTATCATATCGCACTGATTGTATCGATCTTCACACAGCGATGCTTGAGCTCTGCAACGCCGCGTACGGCAACTGATATTGCGACATGCAACATGAATTATCGAAAACCAAGAACACTATTCTGTTGCCAAACAATGAAATGCTAGCCTACTGTTTCACATAGGCTAATCATAGTTCATTGCGCTTAAGTATCGGAGAACAGAATGAAAATTCATTTTGACCGTGTTGGCAGCGTTCAAATTGATTCAGATCAAGTCAAGTAAATTCTGTGTTAGATGGCGCGTTGGGTACCTACCTAATTGATTATTCCGAAATTCAGAAGACAATAAATGATAACTGTTGTGAGCCGGTGTGGTGGGCTTATGACATGGCGTGTGAGTTGGATGAGGGTTGGAGGAAGGATGTGCTCCATTGGAGTATTTTACTAACGCCCCGCGGTTTTCACCACATCTGGCCTTAGTTGGAGAGGAGGTTGGCTCCCCGCAGTTTTCACCACAGCAGGCGCTAGAGGTAGTGGCCCCCCACGTTTTCACCACAGCAGGCGCCTGGGAGGTGGAGGCTAGTAACCCATGGTTTTCACTACAGCAGGTACTAGAGGAGAAGGAGGCGTCCTGAGCTTTCACCACAGCAGGTAGGTACTAGAGGAGAAGGAGGCGTTCTGGGCTTTCACCACAGCAGGTGTTAGATAAGAAGGAGGCGTACTGGGGTTTTCACCACAGCAGGTACTAGAGGAGAAGGAGACGTCCTGGGGTTTTCACCACAGCAGGTACTAGAGGAGAAGGAGGCGTCGTGGGCTTTCACCACAGCAGGTGTTAGATAAGAAGGAGGCGTCCTGGGGTTTTCACCACAGCTTGCAGGTGTTAGAGAAGAAGGAGGCGTCCTGGGGTTTTCACCACAGCAGGTGTTCGAGAAGAAGGAGGCGTCCTGCGGTTTTCACCACAGCTTGCAGGTATTAGAGAAGAAGGAGGCGTCCTGGGGTTTTCACCACAGCAGGTACTAGAGGAGAAGGAGGCGTCCTGGGCTTTCACCACAGCAGGTGTTAGATAAGAAGGAGGCGTACTGGGGTTTTCACCACAGCAGGTACTAGAGGAGAAGGAGACGTCCTGGGGTTTTCACCACAGCAGGTACTAGAGGAGAAGGAGGCGTCGTGGGCTTTCACCACAGCAGGTGTTAGATAAGAAGGAGGCGTCCTGGGGTTTTCACCACAGCTTGCAGGTGTTAGAGAAGAAGGAGGCGTCCTGGGGTTTTCACCACAGCAGGTGTTCGAGAAGAAGGAGGCGTCCTGCGGTTTTCACCACAGCTTGCAGGTATTAGAGAAGAAGGAGGCGTCCTGGGGTTTTCACCACAGCAGGTACTAGAGGAGAAGGAGGCGTCCTGGGGTTTTCACCACAGCAGGTGTTAGAGAAGAAGGAGGCGTCCTGGGGTTTTCACCACAGCAGGTACTAGAGGAGAAGGAGGCGTCCTGGGCTTTCACCACAGCAGGTGTTAGAGAAGAAGGAGGCGTCCTGGGGTTTTCACCACAGCAGACGCTGACAGGAAGAGAGTGAATACCCCGTGGTGTTAACCACAGCGAGTATTCAAGCGGGAGCGGGCGTCGTACGTTTGATCCCCACAGAAGTGAAAGTCCACTTCGCGTTCCTATGGTTCGTCCCCGCAAGTCGAGTGCGGTGCCCTACGGACTATTACCTTTCATCCCCGAAGAAGATAATGATGATAAACTCGAATAGTAGTGACCACAACGCTTAGACGTTTAGACCAAATATGAAATGCACGAACTGCCACAACCATTAGAGGGGATTAGGGAGGGTCAATTCGCAAGATAAGAAAACCACGAACTGCCACTTCTGAATAGATTAGTGGAATGCATTGTCAAGCGATCTGGAAGCTCGCTGGCGCTCGCATCTCAAAAAAGATAAACAATCCCAGAAACTATCCCGTGAATGAGCAGGTTGTTTGGGACTTCTGAATAGATTAGTGGAATGCATTGTCAAGCGATCTGGATGCTCGCTAGCGCTCGCATCTCAAAAAAGATAAACAATCCCAGAAACTATCCCGTGAATGAGCAGGTTGTTTGGGACTTCTGAATAGATTAGTGGAATGTAATGTTAGGTATGTAAAAGACTGTTTAATGCCTTCGAAAATACCAGAAAAGAAGACAAGTAGAGCAGGAATATCATCGGTTATATGTTGTGGAACTAACACTACTAACATCGGGGACGAATGATAACATCGGGGACGAAAGGTACTTCTTGCTGAGGGGACGAACCGTAACAGCGGAGACAAACACTAACATTTCCTACGGGGACGAAACGTAGTAATTTCGCCGCCCCAGGGACGAAACGTAATACTCCCGCGGGAGCACCCCGCGGTTTTCACCACAGCAGGCGTGAGGAAGGTTCGGAGAGAGAGAGGGAGGTCGAGAGAGAGAGAGAGAGAGAGAAGTCGCAAGTCGAGTATTGGTCGGTCGAATGAGGAGCTGGGCTAGCAGGGCTGCTTATAAAGGCCCCTTTTCACCTGTCCCCTGTACATAATCGGCCGTTATGACCGTTGAGAGGCGATGGCGGTTGACGGAAGGGACCCTTCTCCTACTTTCCCCTTGGCATCGCCCAGCTCGTCGTTCCCTTCGTTTACTTGGTTAAATCTTTCAATATTACTTTTTTTTTACATGTACAGATTTGAAGGGAACCACGACAATAACTATAACAAATAATACGGATAATGATAACACTATAATGGCTGTATATATCAATAGGATTATCGTGTCGGATTCTATGGTCAGGCCATAAATTACTCATTCTTACTGATCACCAGTATTTTATTACATTAATTTATCAATTTACTTGAACGATCTGTAACCGACCTACTGATCTTCACTATAATCAATTGTGTCTCAGACGCCTGTGTCTGCTATGTGTAACCGCGGATATTAATGCACATGACGTTCACCCGACTCATTTAGATGGATGTTTTAAAGCGAATAGTGTTTTTTTTTTATCAAACAATACGAATACTTAAGCAACAAGTTCAACAGAACCTGGTCCGTACAGTGTCAGGTCCAAAATATTCATGGACGAAGATGGGCTGGATCGACGAGGAATTTATATTCAAAGGCTGAACCCAACCTAAAGTTAAATCCGTCATGAAGGTACACGGTCCTCCACACAGTTGTTCGGTTAATTACCTACCTGTAAGTCTTCAATAATTGGTTGGGATGTCACCGGCTAAAACATGGATATTCACCATTTCTGAAGTTATTGGAATCTTCCCGGCTGGTTGAGTGAATTATTTACAGTTTTGGGGTAGTGTCAACGGAAACCACCTTGTAGCAGCCGATTCTTTGGACGCTTCAGTCCCAGTTGTATGGATCCTAATCATACCTACATAAACTAAATGTTTAAATAGACCAACTTTTAAAAGAAAATTTAAGAAAATGTCTCACATAGTTATAAATGAATATAAAACGGTAAATTATAAGCAGGACGTAAGAGGCACACATTTCAAATGAGGCCTTCTAAAGCCACATACAGCACTCAAAGTGCCTTATACATAATAACCGTGTTTGTTAATAATTAAATAATGAATTTTCAATTTCATCCTTTCGCCTAGTCACTATCATTGTTAGACTACATGGATACCTTGTTCAAAAACAGCAATGTACCTAGATAGCTTCTCCATGGAAGTCAAGTGTTCCTCCTTCCTCCTAGATCTGTTGTACTATACCTACTGTACTATCCTACTTCCATGCATACCCCCACGCATTCGTAGCTGTCAATGAATAAGCTAGGGGTTGTTTATCGAATAACGTAAAAAGTGCTAGTTTTTACCCTAGTGCCTGTAAGTTAAGAAGTTTGTGTGAAGTACGATTTGCAATTAACATCTCCACAAGCCCATGTACTTGGCTTTGTTTTATAATAATTATGCAGGTATGTATATTATGTACCTATAATCAAACCTAAATAAAACAATTTGGTATAATTATAAACAGTAGGTAGGTAGGTAAACACTACTAGTATATATAGGTATAGGTACATACTACTGTTTATTATTATACCGAATTGTTTTTATGTAGGTGTGACTAGACTCAACACAAGTGGGATTGACACGTCACCACAAATAAAGGAATTGGCTGCTATAAGGCGGTTTTCCTTGAAGACTACCCCGAAACTATGAATTCTCCATTATTTTGTCCCTCTTCCCTTTGATATTATCTTCATGCCTTATATCCTACAAGAGCTCGGTAGGTATATATTAAATTTTTGTTTGTGTGGACGATAATGTCACTGAACTCACCACATAAGAAAGATAATACAAACTCCTTTCATGCGGTGTAACGGTACCTACCTTCACCAGAAGCGGTATAGATTTCGGGGGTGAAGAGCAATAAGCGTGTTGTCTTGTGCAGGGACTAACGACCGCGACCGCCTTACCGCGATAAGATTCGCTTTTGGAAAGCTGAAGAAACATCCGTGTCCCCAACAAATGGCCCAAAACCACGGAGATATGATGAGGGCGCGAGAGATCTCGATGTCGAGATTTACGCGACAGATGTTCAACGAGCTCATCATCCTCCTTTGAAGAGATAATAAGTAGGTTCACCTGGGAGCAGACGACGCTGAAGAGAGATGTTGGTTATATGACAAAAAGGTAAATATGCCTGGAGGAGTGGAAAACACAACACACACGAATGTGTAAACTGAAGGGGTTAGTTGGTAAACCCTCCAGTGAGCAAATGAAAAGTCTTTCTAACCCTACCACCAACATAGACAACTGGTTGTGCCGATTTCAAAATCGAAATGCTGAACCATTTGGTTGATGCCGAAACATCGTCAGAGGACGTGCATTGAGTTTAGCCCACCCAAACATCCTTTCTTCCAACAAATTTACCAAAGTCCATAATTCAAATATGATGGGTTTTTGTTGTACTTCGTGTTCTTGTACCCTCTAGAAAACCGACAGACTTATTTAATACCTACCCTGAATTTATAGTGATTGGATGATTTCAAGCTCTTCAAAGAGGTCGAACGTAGAACGCCTTTTGTTAGAGGTGCCCACCAACCTATTAAGAATAACCTGTTCCCGGTCGAGAGGGTAGTCCCCGAGGTCGTATTTCACTATTGGACGACGGAAGATTGTTCTGAGCTGGTGCGTGTGGATCTGAAGTGTTTCTTCATTGAACTTTTCATGTGTTGGAAGAACAAAACCCGCACATCAAGCTGCCTGCGTAGTCCGCGATGCTGAGGGAAGCCCAAAGAAAATTAAGGACCAACGGCCCTGAGCATATACCACGACACTGAGACCTCAATGGTCTTGTATGGTGTACAAAAGTTCCATTATTGATCCAAAAGATTATTATTATTGATTATTATTATTATCATTATTGATTAAAGGTCCATTATTGATGTTACATCCTTGCTACACTATATAGCCTCTAAAAATGGGTATGTTCGTGACACAAACACGTCATCTATTTCCACAGACGGAGATTTCAAGTGAAAATATTTGTTGTATAGAGTGGAAATTGCCAAAAATTGGACGTTGATAGATTATGGAAAATTTTGAAATACCCAGTTGATACGGTGGCTAGAAGTACCATGGGAGTTGTAGGCAATAGAGTATCGACGCCAAAGACCGTATCGCCTCAATTCAACGTCATCAAACCTAAACGCTACATACGTACGCCTACTCTTCATCAGGAAGGTATATCGAGGGAGCTGCAGGCGTGATGGGGGCCGACGCTTCCTGAAGTCGACTTGATTGCATCGTCCATTCGGAGAGACTGTAGATGGGATTCGCCACCTGAATCAATTAACGGTTGCTGGACAGTGATGGATCGTTCGGCTTTGAAGCTCCCCCATCAGTCCTGGTTCGTGACCTCTAGCGGCCCACGGCTCCCACACTGTTGCAATATCGGCGGGTGATGCCCTTGTGGATACTTCGGATGTGGGTATAGTCGTGGGACGGTGGATTCTGGTCCTCCGGGACGGGAGTACCGAAGACTAAAGGAGGCCTACCTCTGACAACATTCTGCACAAAAACGTTTTCTCAAATTTTTGCGCAAAAAAGCAGTCAGCAATATTGAACACCGTTGGAGCCCTCACACTGCTCCTGTTTTCTGCGCAAAAATCCGAGCATCTCGGAGTCTACCTAGTCTACAACAATTCAGTTGCCTGGGGGGACACCGTCACGGATGGGCGTGTATTTTTGTATTCTGCCTTGGTGGGCCTATGTTTTACCACCCGCCGGCAGTAAGGAGTTTGCCGGTGTAATGATAGCTTTGTGTGAAGCTTTGAAGGAGAAGAAGAAGAACAGATAAAAGAGGGGAATCTGGCTTGAATCCATTTTTCCATCCGATTTCCACCCAAACGGAAAATGGCTGAGGCCTTTTTCTTTGTACGAAATTTTGGACGGACAGCTTTTTTGTACCAAAAATTGTCCTCAGACTGTCAAAATTTTTGCGCAAGTGTTGACAGTGTGAAGGGGGCTTTAACACCAATACAACAGGGGGATGTGGTTATTTATTGCCACACATTTGCTAAGTACTTATTTGCAAATCATATTAGTCAGTAGAGAGAATTATCCAGCGAGGGAATGCTGCAAGTGTGCGGGGCACCTCTCCTCAAGCCTTTGGCATTGATGGACTCGAAGAAATTCACAGTCTGTAAACTTGGGAATGAAGGAATCCTCCGTGCCTCGGGTTAGCTCGTTCAAGTGGAGTTCACATCTCGGTACCTACAAGTACCTTCTTGAGCTACGACTAATTCAATAAAGAATTCCTAAAAATCGCTTAAGTAGAGAGAAATACGACTATCAACTGATAAAAAAAATAGTCCGACAACCCGAAGTGGCTTCTCGTAAGTACCTAACTGAATTTTGGAACAAATAATATTGGTAATTAGCACATAGAAATGTATGGTTTGACATCCGCTCTTTGATTCAACAACATTGTTGGTCCAGAAGTCTAATTTTACTTCAAGATATCAAGTAAATACCTACTTATTTTCAATTTGTTTTTTCTCCTAATTTTGATGAAATTGGTTGGCTGATATCTACTGCTGGGTGCATTCAACCACCAAGCGGCCACAAAATCTGTGGCACAAGCACAGTCGTTCACTGGTATCTTCATTACTTCAATAGGCCATTTCCATTCATCTGCCGATGAATGTACGATATAACAATGCAATGTTCCTAACCTTTTGGTAGAGATGATTTTCTACGAGCTCTTTTACACGAAGCTCCCTTAAATTTGCGGCTCCCGGCAGGCACTTTTTG
Organism: Leptopterna dolabrata; assembly: GCA_954871275.1. Taxonomy (NCBI): domain Eukaryota; kingdom Metazoa; phylum Arthropoda; class Insecta; order Hemiptera; family Miridae; genus Leptopterna; species Leptopterna dolabrata. The sequence goes on along the minus strand of OX940981.1, from coordinate 11,388,557 downwards.
ACCAACACGCTGACACCTAGCAGTAAGAGGGAAAATACGCTGACATCTACAAAATAAGAGAGAAAACTAAACACTGGCACCAGAAATAACAGGTCGAAGTACAATAAAACCTGAGTGGGGAAAAAAGAAGTTTAACTACTCCACTGACACGTAGGTACAGAATATCATTGCAACCCCTAATTTCTCATATGCACCCAAGCAGCTGGTAGTGCACTCGGACAGCTTCATCATTTGCTGCCAAAATTCCAAAGGCGTAGGCACAGACGTACGTACAGGTTCCATATATGGAAATGGAAATTATAGTCTTTGTTCAAGACGGTAGAGCAGATAGTTATTTTCTCCTATTACCAACAAACGCTTCAAGTTCACACAGTATTAAAGATTATCTATGTTACCACCCACTGCTAGCAATTATTAAAATGAAGAGAAGGATATCAAAATATCGAAGAATCATCTATACCTATATTCCGGAGTAACAAACACCAACTGTACTGAACCACTGAACCGATAAGAGCAGTACTGAACGCGAGAAAAGCCCGAACAGTAATAACTAGATAAAAAATATTAACTCATAACAACCGAAGGGAACCGGACGCCGCGGAGGGCGACGGGTTATTTTTGGTTGTCTATCTCAACTAATTGGTATCTCGAGACAACTGGATTTTCTTTCTTTACCCGACCAGCCATGACATCTGTCGGTGGAGATGCTGCTTTTTCAGAATGTGCACGTGTTCTGCATCGTAAAGTCAGTTTGAGGACGAAGGAAGCAAGGTTGCGCGAAATCGACGATTTTCCTTGGTGGTTGCAGGCTGATAACGGAAAAACGCTGCAAAGTCCTTGTCACATGGGTTTATTATTCTACTGGACATACCAACATGAATGTTGGCTGTTTATTTATTGTTTCTTTCATGTAAAATAATTTAAATAGCTATTTCTGATGGTGGTTTCCACCAATTTTGGCCCCCAAAACACAAATTAGGTACGCTACTTTTTTTTCAAATTATCTTTGATCATTGGTAGTGCCATTTAATTGTCTTGATTCACGTGCTGACACTTTTTCTAGTGTTATTATATGAACTGATGGTGATTTCAGCGATATCCCAGGTTTTTGACTCATAAAAATCAATTTTGGTAGCTGAACATTTGGTAGAACCTCAATTTTCCACTCTTTGGTGAAAAGCAACTTCATATTCGGTCTTCTCGTCCCCAAAAACATGGAAAAGATACCTCAAAAGATCATTTTACTAAAACACGAAGTACCTATTTGTATACACATTTTCACTCATAACACCCCTGGGTATATTTCGATCGGGCTGCAAAGTTTCGGGACACAACTAGGGCCCAAATGGAGCATGTGTGCGAAAGAACGAATTTTTTAGACCGAAAATGAAGCCGGTAGGTACACGTGATACGGCGCGGCGTACGGACTTTGCATTTTTGGAATCGACGCACCTTGAAACGGAAAAGAAAAAGTTTTGAGGGGGTGTTGTAAAAATTTTTTGCTGAGCGAATACATAGGTGTTTTATTCACAGAATAATAAGCCAAAAGTAGGTGGAAATAAAAGAACGTATATACAATGAGGAGAACTTATGACTTCTGTTTACATTTCTGCATGAAAGTAGGTTGTTATTTTTATTATTATTGTCACCTACCGTTATCTTGTTACCTATTGTTATTATTAACTACTTGTTATGTTTGTTTTACATAGCGACGATGTTTATATTAGGTAGAAATATATGGGTACTACGTTTTATGGGATGGAAATTAGCTCTACAACCTTTTGGTTTTCTTAAATTACCTAAATTTTGACAGCCCTCCTCGAACCAAAAACAAATAAGAAAAATACCAAAAACTAATACCTCATCAAACCATAGAGAAATCGAACATATTGATCAACCTGAGGCAGAAAGACACATCTGGCAGTGACCGGGATACTCAGGTCTTGAAGTAGACCTGTCGGTTAGGGTGGATGGCGGTTGATGGTTGGAAATCGGTGGCAGACTGAGGTGATCAAGGCTGGAAGGAATATGTACCGCTAGCAGGACCGTAGAAGGCAACAAGAAGCCTTCGTATGGGCGGTAGTTACGACAGGATCGCGTCACAGGCACTACCTCCGCGACCTGGTCAACATGAATGGCTCGCGATGCGCTTATTTTACATTGAAATCCTACAGTATCTGTTAAAGCACAATGTAATATTAATCGATACCTAGTGAACCACTCTATCACTGTTCTGTCGATGGACACGAGAGGTAGATAACTGCAGGGCCAGTGAGTTGAGATGACATATTTTTACTTGGCATTTCTATTCTCGTACTTTCGCTCAAAACTTAGAAAAACGCTGCAAATCCCTGCACAACGGTTTATTATTTTGTACAAAATACCCTTCTCTTACAGATCACAGCTCTCCGTATACAGGGTGTCTAGGGTTTCGATGGGACAAACTCAGGGAATCGATTCTGCAGCTAATTTGCAACAAAAAGTGCCTCCTAGAGTTTTTTTTTGAGAGGCTTCATTTTGGAGTTATTTACGATTTAAGATTTTTTTCGTGTTTTCGACCCTAACTCAGTTAAACGGCCATAACTCCCTTAAATAACTATGTAAAGTAAAAGTTGAGGATACCGTTGGAAAGAGCATTAAATTTCCTATCTCCCTAATTATAAAATCAAATTGTTTTAATTAGTCCTCATTGGTGAAAAAAATGCCCAAAGTCCAAAGTGTGAGCATTTTTTAAGAATCACCGTTTTTCTTTCTTTTTTTGCGCTATTAGTACGAAAGTGTTTCGGCGGGCACTCCTCGGGAAAAACTTGCCCAAAACCTCAGCTTTCGAATGGTATAAGAAAAAAAATTTCACAGTGAAATTTGACGGAGAAAATGACGTTTGAGTCCTGACAAACGTGGGTTTTTAGGTGTTAATCAACGTTTCTCACCAAAAGCCGACGTGCATCATGAAAACGAGTTCGATATCGCTATTTATGCTTTTTTTGACGCTGAATCGAATGGTGACACTCTTAAACCAGTTACCACCGTCCCATCACATCTCAGAAAACAGGAGTGGACTTATGTTCAAACATCAAAAAACCTACCAAAATTTTTTGTGGATACAATAACCTAACTCTGCTTCAACCTAAGTGATTACTCAAACTAATACTATCTGTTTCTTCCAGAGTGCAGGAATGTGTCGGGTTAATGCGAAATGCGCACCAGTTACGGAATGTCTCGAGGAGCGTGCGTCGGAGATGCCGCCTTTGTGTTCAGCAAGGATTTTGAGCACCTACTGTAATTACTAAATTAAATTAAGATGAAAAAAAAAGAGTTTCTTCTTAATTGGGGAGGCAAAGAGTGTCACCATTCGATTCAGCGTCAAAAAAAGCATAAATAGCGATATCGAACTCGTTTTCATGATGCACGTCGGCTTTTGGTGAGAAACGTTGATTAACACCTAAAAACCCACGTTTGTCAGGACTCAAACGTCATTTTCTCCGTCAAATTTCACTGTGAAATTTTTTTTCTTATACCATTCGAAAGCTGAGGTTTTGGGCAAGTTTTTCCCGAGGAGTGCCCGCCGAAACACTTTCGTACTAATAGCGCAAAAAAAGAAAGAAAAACGGTGATTCTTAAAAAATGCTCACACTTTGGACTTTGGGCATTTTTTTCACCAATGAGGACTAATTAAAACAATTTGATTTTATAATTAGGGAGATAGGAAATTTAATGCTCTTTCCAACGGTATCCTCAACTTTTACTTTACATAGTTATTTAAGGGAGTTATGGCCGTTTAACTGAGTTAGGGTCGAAAACACGAAAAAAATCTTAAATCGTAAATAACTCCAAAATGAAGCCTCTCAAAAAAAAAACTCTAGGAGGCACTTTTTGTTGCAAATTAGCTGCAGAATCGATTCCCTGAGTTTGTCCCATCGAAACCCTAGACACCCTGTATATAATATAATATGTACTACTCTATACATATTATGTGAATCGCAGTAGTAGTAGCGGTTAGTACCTAACCCCGTACTCGTTACTAGGTACCTACCTAAATCACGATTTAAATGTTACTAAAATAATACAGCCGATGACAAACAGTAACTAAAACGGCAAAAAGAAACGCAAATAATGAAGTTCTAAAGGAAAATTGTTGATGTGGAGTGAAATAGATGCCCCTTCTGTGTAGATAACTGTTTTCTGTGGTCAATACCTACCCTCGTGGTCAAGTATAATGAGCCGTTGTGTAACAACTTGCCCATCAATAATACTTCAACGGTTGTTCAAGTTGCAAAAGTACCGATCAACAAAATCCAGCCCCTTCTTGGTAGATGAACCGTTGTGTAATAATTTGCAGTTGTGTAATAATTTACCGTTGTGTAATAATTTACCGTTATGCAATAATTTACCAATGTGTAATTTGCCGTTGTGTAATAATTTACCCATCAATAATACTTCAACGTTTGTTCAAGTTTCACAAATACCTACCAACAAAATCCAATAGTCCATCACTTATCAAATGAAATAATATAGCAGAACAACCAACTCGACTTCATACAGCCATCCTTGGTTATAATCAGGTGCTCCCTAGTGATGATATCCCGGCCGGATTTATACCGTTTGATTCACGATCGTGTTGATGAAGCTTTTTGGAGCACACGAACGGCTGGACGTACAATGCTCCGGGTGGTCTCAAAAAATGGTTTAGCTCAAGACAAATTTAATAACGTAAAGAAAACCGTACCCTTCTATCAAAAGTTTTTGAGATACGGCGTTCTGAAAATGTCAACCCCTATTATGAACCCCTTAGAGATGACTGACAGTAACGCCGAGCTTTGAGGACCAACTAGACCCCGAACGGAACCTATAACTCGAATTTCATCAACTTTGTTTCATCTATATAAATAAATTTACAGATGATTTTCGTGGTGTCTGTCTGTTTGTCCTTCAAACACGCCAAAACGGCTCAATGGGTCGAACCGATCTCGCGTATTTGAATGTTTCTATGACCAGGGAAGGACATAAGGAGGTTTACTTCCGGATCCGACGGATAGGGGTGGGGGTTTATAGGGAATTCGAAACATAAAAAAATTAAATTCTCGAAAACGGCTCAATAGATCGAACCCATCTCGCGTATTTAGATGTTTCAGTGATCGGGGAAGGACATAGGGGGATTCACTCCAGGATCTGATGAATAGGGGTGGGGGTTTATAGGGAAGCCGAAACACCTTACTATTTCAACTCCAATTTACTGCTTCATTTCATTGGACAGTATTCCAATGCGCTCCAATGCTAAAGGGACATGTTAGAGATATAATCTGTAAAGCGAGAGGTAACAAAGTCAGATGGACCCACCCCGAGTTCGACCCGTCAGCGACGGGCACAACAGCTAGTGGTAACTAAGAAAAGTGGCCCGTACGGCGTACGGCGGACATACAGAAATATTTTTATTGCATTTTCGGATTCTACGTACCTTGAAACGTAAACCATCAAATTTTGAGGGGGGGTTAGCATTTTTTTTTCATGCTCGATTCCAATGGTTCATTATTGAAAATAATAAACCAAAAACGCTGCAAAGTCCTTGTCACATGGGGTTTATTATTCTACAGAAATGTTGGCTGTACATTTATTGTTTGTTTCATGTGAAATAATTGAAATAGCTATTTCTGATGGTTTCCAACAATTTTGGCCCCCAAAACACAAATTAGGTAGGTAGGTACGATTTTTTTTTTTTTTTTTTTTTTTTCAAATTAACTTTGATCATTGGTAGTGCCATTTAATCGTCTTGATCCACGTGTTGACACTTTTTCTAGTGTTATTCTACAAACTGATGGTGATTTTAGACGATTTCGCAGGTTTTTGACTCATACAAAATCAATTTTGGGAGCTGAACATCTGGTACAACCTCAATTTTCCACTCCTTGGCCAAAATCGACCTCATATTCGATCTTCTCGTCCCCAAAAACATGGAAAACGATACCTCAAAAGCTCATGTTACCAACATGTTGCTAAAACGCAAAAAGTACCTATTTTTACACACATTTTCACTCACAACACCCCTGGGAATATTCCGATCGGGCTGAAAAGTTTCGGGACACAACTAGGGCCCAAATGGAGCATGTGTGCGAAAGAACGACTTTTTTAGACCGAAAATGAAGCCTGTACACGTGATACGGCGGACGGCGGACGGCGTACGGCGGACGGCGGACGGCGGACGGACATTGCATTTTTGTAATCTACGCACCTTGAAACGGAAAAGAAAAAAGTTTGAGGGGGGGTTATAAAAATTTTTTGCTGAGCGATTACATAGGTGTATTATTCAGAGAATAATAAACCAAAATTTAAAAAACTACCCGGTAAAAGTGTAATGATATTTTTGTGACGTAGATTAGTTCAATCTCTTTAATCTCAAGTACAAACCTAGTTTTTATTGGTGAAGTATACAGGTATGGGAGTATGCTGAATTTCTCTCTTCATGGGCTCAGAAAGGGTTGGAGTTTCGGGGGTGGATAGGACTTGGGATTGGGTTCTAGAAAGGGCATGTACGAAATTTGACTCCAGTCCGACAATTAGGGCGCGGTGGAGGGAAAACCTAACTGGCCACTAAGCGATGAGCATAAGAAGACGTCAACTCGACATTTTTATTACATTAAAAATAATCGAAAATATTACAATAAACCCGAATAACATAGCACGGAGCTTTAGCAGTGGTAGAATCTTGAATGAAGGTGGTACAAAACCAAATCACAACACACAACCATTGATCGAGTTGGTAGATAGGAACGAACTTCATATTTTCCCGTTTCATTTGACCTGACTTGTCATAGTATTTTCCTGTTCATCTTCGTACCATTTCCAAATAATCATGAAAATGAACAGTTTGGAACTGGTTGTGCCACCAAAGTCGGATCTCCTGATTCTCCAGTTTCACCTCCACATCCTACCATTTGCTATAGTTTAATTACACCTAGGAGAAAGTGCGTATCTCATCAGTTTGCAACAAGATAATAAATTAATACCTATTTAGTTTTGAAAAAATGCACCTACCCCTGCGTTGCTGTAAGTAGTTTTACTACCTAAAATGTTTCATAATTACCTGTATGTTTAATGATGGTTACCCTCGACTTTGTAGTCATTCAGGGAAATATTAGGTACTTACAATAAATCAAAATAACAAAGTTGCACGTTACCTTTAGTAGTGTGTACAATCCGAGAATGAAGGTAGAATCAATTTCGTAGCACTTTCCGTATACACAACCACTGATCAACGCGGGCCAATCAGTGCACAAACGTTATTCATCGGATTGCCCTTATCACTTCACGCGGTTAATCGGCGGATAATACCGAGGCGATTCGAGAAAAAACACAAAAACACAATAATTTAGTCCAGGAATTATTGTTTAAAGAGGAATTTTGACGAAAAACTACCACAAACCTACCATCCGTCGCGGGTGATCGAGGGACTGACTAATAGAAAGGGGTGGCAAGGTGGGGAAGGTGGTGGTGAGGGGAAAGTAGGCACTGAGGTACTTGTAACTTTAATTATTTTTCCCTTCATTTTACATTTACCCGACTTCTTGTCTTTACCTGTTTTTACCCTTTTCCAAAAAAAATCCACGAAATGATTGAAGTTGCCGATCTACGTGGCACTGGGTCTGCCCGCCAGAGCTTAAACTCTCCAGATTTAGGTAAATACTTGGAATTTTATATTTCATTGCAATTGGTCATTAATGCGATCTTGAATTTCCATAAACCACCAATAGTTGTGTAGTTGGTGTTTTAATCGTTCCAAGTAACTAAATCATGTTGTGAACTGATGCCCTCGTGGCACAACCAATGCCACATAGATTAGTAACTTGTATATTATTTCTTCGATTGTTTGAAGCAGTTAGGAAAAGAAAAACACAATGAAAATTCAGGTAGGTAAATGTTTAAAAAAATAAATAAAAATAAATAAATAAATAAATAAAAATCGAGTGAATACCTACCTACCCCACCGCGCCCAGCCACATCACCTTCCCCACCCTGCCGCCCCACACTATCAGTCAGTCTGGCCCGATCACCCGCGACGGATGGTAGGTAAGTGGTAGTTTTTATTCCAAATTCATCATAGAAGAATAATTCCTGGACTAAATTCTACTGTGTTATTGTGAGTTTTCTCCTCGAATCGCCTCGGTATCCGCCGATTTAATCGGGAGAAGTGATATGGGCAATTCGAAAACCAACGTGGGTGCATTGTCGGCCCGTGCCGATGATGATTGTGTTCAGTGCTGCGATTTGGATTCCACCACCTTCATTCTCCGACCGTCCACTACTAAAGGTACCGTAAAACTTTGCTATTTAGGTTTATTGTAAGTAACGTTTTCTTTATAATTTATAAAGTCGAGGATAGTAATTATGAATTTAGGTAGGTACCTATCTACCTACTTGGAAGTTTCGACCTATTTGATTTGAATTTCCAAAAACCATCTATAAGAGGAACCTAGTTAGTGTTCTCATCGTTCCGAGTACCTGTCTGAATCAGGAGAATCGATCCTCTGGTGGCACACCCCATGCCACGTAGACATACCTACCTAACTTACCTACACATTTCTTTAATTGTCTGGATAAGTTACGAACCGAAAAATACAATGAGAATTCAGGTAAATGAAAGGGGAAAATATGGAGCAAAAACCTACCAAGGCTCATCCTGCTGATACTTTCTGAAGACAGTCCCTCGATCGCTCGCTACTGTGTGGTATGCGGTAGTTTTTCGTCAAAATTAATCTTTAAACAATAATTCCTGGACTAGATTATACATTTTTGTGTGTTTTCTCCTGGAATAGCCTCGGCATTACCCGCCGAATAACCGCGAGAAGTGATATGGACACTCCGATACCTCTCGTGAGTGCAGGTTGGCCCGTATTGATCAGTGTTTTCGATTATTAGTGCTGCGATTTGGGTTCTACCACCTTCATTCACTGATCATCCGCTACTAAAGGTAAGTACAACTCTGTTATTTCCCTTTATTTCAAGTCATATTTCCCTGTAACTATGAACAGAAGAGTAGTAAAATCACGAATTTAGGTGTTTCTACATACCTATTTGATTGAACTTCGTGGTTAACACGATCTGGAATTTCCAAAAACTACTGAAAAGGGACCTATACTGTGTTCTCATCGTTCCGAGTAGGTACCTGTCTGAATCAGAGGAATCGATCCTCTGGTGGCACACCCCATGCCACGTAGACATACCTACCTAACTTACCTACACATTTCTTTAATTGTCTGGATAAGTTACGAACCGAAAAATACAATGAGAATTCAGGTAAATGAAAGGGGAAAATATTAATTAAATACCTACCAAGGCCCACTCTGCTGATACTTTCTGAAGACAGTCCCTCGATCGATCGCTACTGTGTGGTATGCGGTAGTTTTTCGTCAAAATTAATCTTTAAACAATAATTCCTGGACTAGATTATACATTTTTGTGTGTTTTCTCCTGGAATAGCCTCGGCATTACCCGCCGAATAACCGCGAGAAGTGATATGGGTGATCCGATGAATAACGTGTGTGCAGGTTGGCCCGTATTGATCTGTGTTTTCGATTATTAGTGCTGCGATTTGGGTTCTACCACCTTCAGAGTACAACTCTGTTATTTCCCTTTATAACTAGGTATAAACAGTAGTAAAATGACGAATTCAGGTATCTACTTGGGAGTTTCTACCTATTTGATTGGAATTCGTGATCAATACGATGTGGGTGGTAAAACCTTGAAAAAAATCTGGATTCATGTGGTTGCTGTTGAACCTACTATGAGCAGCTATACATTTACAACAACGTGAAAGTCCTACTGCCCGACTCGGGCTGTTGGAGGCTCAAAATTTACATTCCTAGGCAGTCTTAGGCCATTCGTTATATTAGTCCGTACAAATTTCCAATGCTGCATAGCAGGCTTAGCTAAACTGATTTCCTGATTGTTTTAACTCTGAGTAGTAGTAGATGGTCATTAGTGTCATTATGAACCCAACCTACTGTATAGGTACATCAAATGGTATATTTATGTAAAACTCCGCGTAGTACAGTTGCGTATGAAACACTGTACCGGTACGTAAAACCCAACCATTCAAAGCATAATCTGGATTCATTTTAAAATAGCCTGATGTTAGTTGGTGTTGTACCTACTGACAGTAGGTACCTACACATTATATACGACAACAAGGTTAAGCCGAGACCCCACCTACTGCTCAGCTAAGGTTTTTTTTTAGGTTGCTCCAAATTTACGTTTCTAGAAAGTCTTAGGTCAGTCGTTATATTAATAGGTAAGTCCTAGTTATATTAATTATTATATTATGTCTTAGTTCGTTTTTCAATACAGCAGAACAGCTAGGTTCACCTACACTATTGTCCTGAAGCAAATTATGAAAATACTATTACAAAGATGGTCACACCGTCTGGTTGAGGATTCAGGGGATGATATTGGGTGCATTTCAGGTAATTAGGTACATCTTCATTTGCATCTTATCTATCCGAACTCATTCGCCACGGCAGTTGACAGTTGTCGCCAAAAATCAATTCATTAACAACTAATTACCTACTTGCAGAACATTTATCAAGCTCCCTCACTGACTGCGATTATTGTTGCAACGTTTAACTGTAACAATAATTTTCATAACATTATCCGACGACCGAAAAGGTATTCACAGTTCGCTCACCGAAGTACACGGCTCAAATTGCGACCAACACCATGAAATTAGGTCGATATCTCAAATCTGATCTCAACTTTACCACCAGAGTTTTCAAGAGGGCGTTCAACATTTTCTTGTTACTGTTTCGTAAAACGGTCTTGAAAAACTGCGCGTAAGTTGAGGGCGAGGAAAACATCAAGCGTGGATAGGTCGTTAGACCGAAATGGTCGGCAGGTGTCCGAAAGTGCACCTGTTCTGTTCACCCCCGTTACTTTATAACAATCAGAGCGAACCGGAGTTTCGTGCAGGTAAAGTTGCCCAGATATCGGCGTCTTCTACAGCAATTCACAATATTTGGCCACCAAACCAACGAGACGTGAGATGCTCTTTTGTCGACTGACTCAATGTCAATCATTAGCGGCTTGGCAAATCATGGTAAGTATAAGTACACCGGATTTTATGAGCGTTCCAAGGACGCACATACCAAGCTTCCAAGTGGTAGCCCTAGCTGATATGAACGATCAAGAGTTAATTCAACTCCTTCCACTTAATTTCGTATCAAATAGTAGATGGGTAACCTAAGGATTTCTGATCTCGAAATGTCTTTCTGAGTAACTCGTCCTGACTGCCTACCTTCAGTTCCACAGTCAAGAAGCTGTTCCGAGGACAATTTTCTGAACCAGTCCACAATGTTTTCATAAAATCTCCTGAACTATTTCAAGATTATGATTGAGACAATACCACCACCGAGTCGCACAGGTTCCCTAGTATCTTAGCATCTACCAATGTGATCAACGGTGGACCAACGCTATCACGAATCGATCCGACAGATTGCCGAAGCGGAAAAACAGGAACCAGATTCCGACTTGAAAACTCGATGGGCTACTTCGACATTCGCAGCTTGAAACCCGATCTCTGCGGTTCACTCAGGAGAAATACGATATCGGTTAACCGTTAACGAGCTTCTCATTCTCCTGGACAAGGGTCACCTTGAAGGATCCATGAATATGCTGATGAATGATGGATGTCCTATCAGATACCTAAATCATCTTACGACCCTAAAGACTGATGGGCTACGCTCTACAGACTGACGGGCTAGGGCTATTGGATCAGGAAATACCTAAAGTTTTCCACTTCGCCTTCGTGCCACGTAATGCTGGAAATGTCACTGTACCAATTATTTAGCTCGAAATTCTGGACTGTTTGTCCAAATGGGCGTGAATTTTTGCGGGTGACGTAGGCGTACTTCGGGTGCAGGCTTAGTGACGTCGCGGAACAATTTGACTTTGAAATGTTAATAATTTTCTGCTCGCTTCCGTTAGACCCCTATGCTACACCTAGGTAGCCAGACTAGATATATAGCTAGTTTTTGCACAAAACCTGCCCGAAACGACGATCTGTTGTACAAAGTTTGAACTTTCCTCGTTTGCTTTTGTAAGATTGAACTTTCACGTAGATGGAACAATAACTGCGAGGTTGAAACTATAATTATATTTCTGTTCATCACCCTATTTCATTATTACGAGGGCCAATAACTGTGAATGACCTATTAATAACTGCCTATTAATGAATGACCTATTAGAGATAATAATAATCAAATACTCTGTACCGATCAGAGCTTGATTTAATCAGTAATAGGCCAATTAGTTAGTAGGTAACTAAGTAATAGGCGCTGTTTAGAAGATTACAAGATTAGAATATTGGTATAATCCGTAGGTACCGATGACGCTGAGTGAACTTGACTGCGCCGAATGACGAAACGTTTCGACTGCGAAGTGACTGCTAGTCAACATCAAAGTCAAATCACAACAAACAGAACTTACAGTGGCCGTTCAACGATCGAGAAACTGAGACGTTGATCGAGCGACTTTGCGCCGGGATGCCAGCATTCATGCATTGCCCTCGGGCACAGGATCTTTTGAGAAGTGGGGAAGACTTGACCCCGGGACGATTCGACCCACGGAACGGGGAAAGTTAACTGCAGTTTGTGACGAACTTTTCACAAAGGGATTAAAATATGCACATATTAATCGGCCGGTCGCATTCTTAATGCGAGACACGACGCCACTACGTGTACCTTACATCGGCACCTGCCACAAACGTGGGGTTTGGGCGCGTGGCTACATTTGGTAGAAGGTACCGTAACACAGGTAGGAAGTGAACTGCGGTAGTACAGTTATATATGTACACACCTATAGTTCTGTAAAATCTGGTACAAGAAAATATGGTAGGTAGCTACCACATGTACCATAACTAGGTACTGTATAACGTGTACCACATGTATAACTACTACAGCCCCAATATCCCTTCAAGATATTCTTTAAGAAGGATCTTCTCAGATATGCATCACGAAGACGCACTATCTAATAGAATACGGAAAAGATAAGACTACTCTTCTCATTCCACTGAATTGATGATCCTAAAATTACTAGTAGATAACCTTGGGGGAGCCGGCATAGCCCAAAAACACTGCAGTTCCTGCCCATTTTTATTTGCCGCCCATTTAAAAACTCTTTCTAATACTAATAACATAATATATAATTCTTTCCTAACTCTACTCCAAATGTTTCAAGTTTAAGCAGAAAAGATGGATTCTAAATGTTTCAAGTTGAAGCAGAAATGATGGATCGCATAATAGCGGTATGGAAGTATTCGTATTAGGCACTAAAGATAATAGAAGGCAATATCGCGATGAGGTTAAATGTACAAAAAATATTCTCTAATTCTCCCAACTCAACTGCGAAAATTAAATCGAGACGATGACTGATTAACTATCTATTAGCATGGAGATTCAAAATCATCTTCCTGACCAACAAAAATTTTGCGAAAAAATCCCGAAATTGATTTTTACCTTTAATCCCACAATAATAATGTTGTGAGTAAATTGCAACGATTTGGCATCGGATTCTGGCATTGTGATGGGCAATCCCTCGTGCACTTCAAGATAATCACATCAATTATAATACAGTACCTGGGTACATAGGACCAACTGCACAGCTAGACAGTAAAATACGGAATTATCCATACCCCGTAGAATAGCATTTTAAGAAATGTGGTTAGTGAAGAATGATCGCAGAGTTCCACAGAATATAAGGAAAGCAGAGAATAAGAAAGTTGCAAGACACATTATTTGGATTGATGATCGTATTTCGGGTTCTATCAGCTCTTTGGTTTGTATATTTTTGATCCATAAACACTTTTCTTCTCCACGAGAAAGAGCACAAAAAATGGCATAGACTACTCACCAACCATACATCTATATACATAATTTACACAAAAATGCTTAGCTTACCAACGACTATTTACGATCTGGGAGTAGGAACTTACCTGTAACAAAAAATGATAGGTACGTAAGTATCAATGAAATAATTATATAAATATTTATTTATTTATATTTAATAATATTAATAATAACAATATTTACAATTACATACATATTAGTCATAACAGACCCACCTGGTGGTCTCAGTGAGAGGAGGCATCATCCTCAACCCTCCCTCTCCACCACCCACATAATATATCACAATTGCATTATGAAAACGCTATGCTGATGTGAATTTTTACTTTGGAGTTTAACATGTAATTAATGAATTATGAATTAATTTTCAAATGGGTGCTACAACTGGCAAACCTGGTACAGGAGCAAGGATTATACACATTTGGTAGTTTTGACGTCAGGTAATTTTAACGATAACGTGGCTGAGTGTAAAGATAAACTTTGTACGAAAAGGAAAACCCGCCAACGTAAACTGCGAAGAGGTACTGCAGCGATGGTGGGACACCTAATGGTTGGAACGTGTCAGGAAATCCAAACAGCAGCAGCTGGCGAACGGTGAATGAACAAAACCGTGTTCAAGATGCGGGGTGGAGTCGAGCGGAAGCCGCTTGAAACCGGGCAAGCTAAAAAAACCTCTCGCCAAACGCACCGAAGGGTGACAAAAAATGTTATTTGTAAAAAAAAATCAGTCCATGAAAGAAAAGCATGAAACAAAACGATGGTAATATCTAATTATGACAGGATAAACTTTAAAGAGAAAACATTGGTTGCTGGCATGACAAAACATGATCCTTGTAGAGGTAATGCATAACTTGCCGAATCGACAGAAACACGAAATGCGTGCGTGTGATTGTAAAAATGAATTTTACTTTTGGTTTGCTATTTTCAATAATGAACCAATGGAATCGAGCATGAAAAAACAAATTCTAACCCCCCCCCCCCCCCCCCCCTTCAAAATTTTATGGTTTACGTTTCAAGGTATTTAGAATCCGAAAATGCAATTAAAAAATTTCTGTCTGCCCGCCGTACGCCGTACTGGCCACTTTTCTTACTTAACATGAAACAAAATTGATGAAATTCGGGTTATAGGTTCCGTTCGGGGTCTAATTGGTCCTCGAAGCTCGACGTTACTGTCAGTCATCTCTAAGGGGTTCAAAATAGGGGTTGAAATTTTCAGAACGCCGTAGCTCGAAAACTTTTGATAGAAGGGTATGGTTTTTTTGACGTTATTAAATTTCTCTTGAGCTAAACAATTTTTTGAGACCACCCGGAGCACTGTACGTCTAGCCGTTCGTGTGCACCAAACAGCTTCGTCAACACGATCGTGAATCAAACGGTATAAAGCCGGCCCGGATATCATCACTAGGGAGCACCTGATTATAATGAAGGATGGCTGTATGAAGTCGAGTTGGTTGTTCTGCGATATTATTTCATTTGATAAGTGATGGACTATTGGATTTTGTTGGTAGGTACTTGTGAAACTTGAACAAACGTTGAAGTATTATTGATGGGTAAATTATTACAGAATGGTAAATTATTACACAACGGCAAATTATTACACAACGGTAAATTATTTCATAACGGAAAATTATTACACAACGGTTCATCTACCAAGAAGGGGCTGGATTTTGTTGATCGGTACTTCTGCAACTTGAACAACCGTTGAAGTATTATTGATGGGCAAGTTATTACACAACGGTTCATTACAGGTACTGACCACAGAAAACAGTGATCTACGCAGAAGGGGCATCTATTTCACTCCACATCAACAACTTTCCTTCAGAACTTCATTATTTGCGGTTCTTTTTGCCGTTTTAGTTACTGTTTGTCATCGACAGAATTATTTTAGCAACATTTAACTCGTGATTTAGATAGGTACCTAGTAACGAGTAAGGGGTTAGGTACTAATCTACGGAGAATCTGCGATCCGCATAATATGTATAGAGTAGTTCATATTATATCATATAAAGGGTTATCTATACGGAGAGCTGTGATCTGTAACAGAAGGGTATTCTGTACAAAATAATAAACCGTTGTGCAGGGATTTGCAGCGTTTTTTAAATTATGTTGGTTATATACGAGTAGATGTACATCGAGTGGACGCTACAATTCCGGTCAATATAATCTATTCAGAATGAGGGGTTGGACATCGTTTGTGCGGTTTGTCGGTAGTTCCTGTAACGGAGTCCGTAAAAGGGGACTTCCACACAACTCCCACCGGAAAAAAAACCCTTTCATCCGAGTTTGCTGGTGGAGTAAGCAAGCGGACAGCGGTTAACAAGTGGCATAATGTGAAGGATAACTCAGTAAATACAGATGACGACAATTTGAATGGGCGAGAGATTTTTTTTCCGAGCCTTCGCTAGATAAGGTTTTATCTCAATGCACTCGAGATAGCTTTTTAACCAGTCAATCGGCGCTGTAAACAATCAGAAGAGAAGAAAAAGCCTGTTCAAATAGCAGGTATCTCCCTCGGGGATATTAAATGCAAACTGTTCAACTCGAACCTCACACAATCCTACTCAACAAGAGCACAACAGTAGGTTCAGTGAATGTACGCCACGAGACGACCATACAGAAAGATACTTGTTACCCTCTCGCTATCGCCTTTTCTTCGCTTTTTCGAAAAGAACTTGTTTGTTGTGAAAAAGATGACTTGTTTCTATAAATGTGATCAAGCAGACGGTACAAACTGAGATTGTTTCCTAATTCTGCAACCTCAGTTTATCGATGTCATTTCATTTCACTCGTTTTCTGAGGCAATGACACTCACTATTATTAATTCAAGCCGAGAGTCGTGCAATCGCACTTTACGAAGCAATTTTGAATTATTTTTGACAAAAGAAAGTGATATCAGTAGAGTGGTTCACCCACGTCTGCGTTTTGTCAATGAAGAACCTGAAGCCTCCTTTTCGAGCAAAAAATTTCCTTAACTGCTGATTCATAACGCCCTGCCATCATGAATTTTTCTTGGGATAAATGATAAGGTTGAATACCAGTTGTGATGAATGTGTTTTAGCGTACATCCACCACGAGCGGTGTGAGGGGGGATGTGCCCGGTTTGGTTATGGGCGTAGCACCACCATGCCCGAGATCTTATAGGGTAGTTTGCTTGGTTTGGTTATGAGCGAATCACCACCATGCCCAAGATCTTTTAGGTTGAGGAGAGAGACGAGGTAAGGAGGAGAGAGAGTAGTCAGCGACTAGAGGAGAGCGTAGAATGGTTAAAAAGGTGAAGGGGACGAGTATATATAGGCCTGGGAGCTGTCTCCCTCCATCCTCTAGCTAGTAGAGGATGGTGGGGACCTCCAGGCTGGCCCTTGGCTCTCCTGCGTCTTCTGTCCCCACTTCTAAGTTTATTTGGCGAGATCTTATTTCTACGTACAAGAGTTGTGGTTCTGGGAGGATACCACGACACCAGTATTCAGTCAAAATGTTTTAATGTGCGACATTTCCAACAAAGATTTTGGCCCGTCAGTCATGCAGTTGTAAAATTGAAGAACGAAATTATGTATTGTATTGTATTGTATTGCATTCTATGCTGTAAACCTCGTGTTAATTTCGTTTTCCAATTTTTACAACTGCATGTCGGGCCAAAATCTTTGGCGGAAACTCATACATTAAACAACACTTTGAATGAATACTGGCCCCTACCTGAAAAACAACGATTGAATGAACTTGTGGTGACAAAGTTGGACATAAAATTTGAACTTGAATCGTAATACATAATATAACTTTTCCCCCTCCTCAATTTGTTACATAATCTGCTAGGTAGGCAGGAGTTTTTCTAGCCCTGCAGCTCCTCGAGTGACCTTCCGCTGAATTTGACCCATCATTATTTGGCTTCACCGGATCCAGCGATCCGGGTTCAGTTGGATGTGAAACCGGAGGAACTTGTGTTTAATGTTGACTGGAGGTTGATTTATCGATCTGTATGTTGTGTTGTTTGCATCTGTAGCAAAGTAAGATGCTAAGTGGCGACTGGACGTTGTTTCCCTTCCATCTCGAAGGCGAATTTGAGAATAATGCGGGTTTGCTTCTAGCAAGTCCACCTCATCCACTAATGGGTCATACCGAACATATCGTTTTTAGTGAAACCTTGCCCGAATCAATTAACTATGGAGGCAGACCCTCCCGATTCGGAGTTTTCCGAGGGTGTATGAACATCCTTTCTGAGGCATTTGGTTTGCTGCTGTACAAAGCGAAGAGCGAACGGAATGCAAAGCCTGTTGAAGGACACTTTCCCATTTTTCAGTGCGTAGGTCGCAGGTTTCGAGTGCCGATTTTATTGTTTTCCAAAAAAAACCCATTGTATCTCTCTACATGAACATTTCCTTGCGGGTTGTATGGTTTAGTTCGACTTGTTTCGACTCCATTTGAATGCAGGAAGCTCTGGAAGTCTTTGGACGTGAACTACGCCCGAAGCTCTGAGTTTATGTAAGATGGAGAAGAGGTGCAGTGGGTGTTGGATGAGTGTGGCTGAGCTAAGATCATTACATGGAATGGCAAATGGCAAGCGTGAGTATACGTCGATCACCATCAGGATGTATGATCTTCCGTATACTGACGGTAAGGGCCCTTTGAAATCTAAGTTCAGTCTTTCGAATGTTTTGTGGCCTGCGTCATATTATGTGAGTACATCTCTGAAGAATTTGGGTTTGAGTTCTCTACAAACACGGCACTGCGTTGATATTTTTCCGTACGTCTTCAACTGAAAACGAAAGATTCCTCGCTCGTACCCAGTGGTACATTCGTGTCACTCCTGGATGACATACGGTTTGATACAATTTTACTAAATATGGACAACAAATGGCTACACCGTATGATCGGAATAAAGTGTCAGCTACAATATTCTGTCTACATGGTCTGTACATTATATCAAAAGAGTAGGCCGGAAGTTCGAGTCTCCACCTTTTTTTGATTTTGCTTTCATGCTCGGTGCTGAATATGAAAGATACTCTTTGTTGGTCGGTTATAAGTTGGAAATTAATGACGCCCCATTAAATAACGACGCCATGACCGAAAGGACAATGGCGAATTTTTCTTTTTCAATTTATTACCAAGTGGATTTTCTCTGAAGCGTTTAGCGTGCGCGAATAAAAAGCTACTGGCTTACCCTGTTGACTCAGGGCGAAATCGGAAGCGTCTGCTTCGCCAGTTATCATAACTCTGGGGTCGATCGCTTCAAGCGTAGTAGCTGTATATTGTCTCTTTTGATACCCCCGAAGGCTTCCGCTGTAAGTGAAATAGTTTATTTACGAATGTACTTGTGGATGTACAGAAAACCTCTTTACCCATTTTGAGTGATGTGAAAACATTCCTAGAACCCACAAGAGCTGCTGAATTAGCGGGAGGCAGCATTTTCAGGAAAGGACGCCGACTGTGTGGGTCAGAATGAAAATGACCGCCTTCCAACAAATAACCAGGAAGTTTAACAGAACCTTAACTGAATAGTGGCAAGGACCATCTTTCTGTGTTTCTCTCTAATTTCATCCCAGTTGTGATTATTATAAGTCTTCGGAATACAAATAAATGTCACATATCACTCACCGCTGAGCATTCCTGAAACGACCAATTCACGTATCGAGCATTTTTCGTTGGCTCAGTACACCTACCCGAAATGCTCGATTACTATTCCGATATTGATGAGTCCTCACCATACTCGTTCCATATTCCGCATTCCGACCATATTCATATCCTCCAGTAAAATATCGCATGTGAGTCCGCTATACTTACAACGACCTCGCCAAAACGTGAGGGAACCTCATTCGCCAATAAAGAGATCCCAGTTGAAGCCAAGGACGGATCCATCTACTCTATCGTCACTGGTCTAGTCATCCCGCTGAAACTACGACATCTGCTGAATGATACGCCGGCAAAAACGGATCACGCTCCAAGTGAAAGTACTTCACTTGGATTTCAGCAGGATTTAGAAGTCTCAGATTCGTTTGAGAAAGAAAACAAAACCAATCCATTGAGTACATAAGAGTTAAACCCGAGAAGCGAGATAACTTACAACTGCCCCCTTTGAGAAGCCGGTTGGGTCACCAACATCTCCTGGAGGGCTCAACAGGTGATTCAGTACTTTACCAGTAACTACACAAAGTCCTTGTCACATGGGTTTATAATTCTACTGGACTTACCTGCAGAAATGTTGGCTGTTCATTTATTGTTTATTTCATGTAAAATATTTGAAATAGCTATTTCTGGTGGTTTCTACCAATTTTGGCCAGCAAAACTTGAATTAGGTAGGTACCTACGCTCCTTTTTTTTCAAATTATCTTTGATCATTGGTAGTGCTATTTAATCGTCTTGATCCACGTGTTGACACTTTTCTAGTGTTATTCTACAAATTGATGGTGATTTCAGACGATTTCCCAGGTTGTTGACTCATAAAAATCAATTTTGGGAGCTGAACATCTGATACAACCTCAATTTTCCACTCTTTGGTCAAAATCGACTTCACATTCGGTCTTCTCGTCCCAAAAAAAAAACATGGAAAACGAAACCTCAAAAGCTCATGTTACTAACATGTTACTAAAACACAAAAAGTACCTATTTTTATACACATTTTCACTCATAACACCCCTGGGAATGTTCCGATCGGGCTGAAAAGTTTCGGGACACAACTAGGGCCCAAATGGAGCATGTGTGCGAAAGAACGACTTTTTTAGACCTAAAATGAAGCCGGTACTCGTGATACGGCGGACGGACATTGCATTTTGGTTTATTATTCTGTGAATAATACACCTATGTATTCGGTCAGCAAAACATTTTTATAACACCCCCTCAAACTTTTTTCTTTTACGTTTCAAGGTGCATAGATTCCAAAAATGCAATGTCCGTCCGCCGTACGCCGTCCGCCGTCCGCCGTATCACGTGTACAGGCTTCATTTTCGGTCTAAAAAAATCGTTCTTTCGCACACATGCTCCATTTGGGCCCTAGTTGTGTCCCGAAACTTTTCAGCCCGATCGGAATATACCCAGGGGTGTTATGAGTGAAAATGTGTGTAAAAATAGGTACTTTTTCCGTTTTAGCAACATGTTGGTAACAAGAGCTTTTGGGGTATCGGTTTCCATGTTTTTTTGGACGAGAAGACCGAATATGAAGTCGATTTTGACCAAAGAGGGGAAAATTGAGTTCTACCAAATGTTCAGCTCCCAAAATTGATTTTTTATGGGTGAAAAACCTGGGAAATCGTCTGAAATCACCATCTGATTGTATAATAACCCTGGAAAAAGTGTCAACACGTGGATCAAGACGATTAAATGGCACTACCAATGATCAAAGATAGTTAAAAAAAAAAAAGTACCTAATTTGTGTTTTAGGGCCCAAAATTAATGGAAACCATCAGAAATAGCTATTTCGATTATTACGCATGAAAGAAGCAATAAATGAACAGCCAGAATTTCTGTAGGTATGTCCAATAGAATAATAAACCCATGTGACAAGGACTTTGCAGCGTTTTTGGAATCTACGCACCTTGAAACGGAAAAGAACAAATTTTGAGGGGGTGTTTCAAGACATTTCCCGAAACGAATACATATAGGTGTATTATTCAGAGAATAATAAAGCAAAATACTATGTAGTAATATTGCAGTGATTGTAATTGTATGAGATGGAGCTTTTGCTTTCTCTTGCTCAAAGTAATAGTGGATCGTTCATGGAAAACTGCCCTTATTAAAATGGGGTATAGGCATGTATTTATTTTATTTTATTTTTTTAAATGAATTTTGACACCAATCGTACTGTCCTACGATACGCAGTTCTTTTCTTATGATCTTTCAAAGTTTTCACCAATTCTAACGTCACTGTCCTCTCGCCTGGGCGGGATCTGACTCCCTACTGTGACGTCAGAATTGGTTCAAACTTTTAAAAATCATAGAAAAATAACTAATTACCGTAGCACAGTTTGGTTGGAGTCAAAGTTCTCAGAATGGAATCTAGTTGCATTTAAATAATATAAACCGCTTTTGTGACCCATGCGTATACCCCAGTATTGAAATCAAACGGACAATTCGCTTTCCGCATGTTACCAGCTATAGTACAGCTCAAAATTATAACAATTATTTCATACAGCTATGTTTATTCTTGATATTATCTTTACGTACCTAAGTATTATTACTGGTATGAAAGTTTCTGATGTAGGGGGGGAGGGGGAATTATTTCAGGCCGACGAATGACGATTACACATAAATTAATGTTTTCTACTTGGAAGCAGTGTCCTTGGAGGGTCGCAGGATTTCTAAAGATGAGCTTGGACGTCAAGAAGAATTGAGACGTTGATGAATCTCCCCAGGTGGAGGTTCTAGGGATCGCAAGTGCTTACCTTCTGCCGGGGGCTTGTTTACATTACTAACCCCCTTCATCACCTAAAGAGCTCTCGCAATAGGATATTTACGGGATAAAAAAAACCATAAAGAAGCTCTATTTGTAATGACATTAAAGTGGATCGTGCGTTTGTTCTATTTCTGACTACGACCAACACATCGATTAATCAAAACTAGGTAGGGTAAGTACGTTCGCACTACGTTCACACAGCATTTCTCATCGCGTATCACCATCTGTGAGAGTGTGTTGGATCTGTGGAGCTGTTAGATCTGGCAAGTAACAGCCTGCTGGGAGTAGTGCTACCTTACTAGTAGCTACTCCCTTACAGAGCCCCTTACCATGTGGATTAGAAGGGTCTAATAACACCAATTCTGCAGTAATATCACAGAAATACGAGAATTGATACATAATTATGTATCAACACCTGAACTCTGAGAGATGTCCCCTTCATCTGTCGATCCACCTTCCATACTGCTACTACCAGTATCATCTCAGTAGAACACCACCTCAGAAGTCGGGTAGTGGATTTCGATGTCCTCAACTTTTTATTTAAACCTAAGTACAATATACTGCATGGACAGATTTATAGGGTGGACAGATGGTTTCGCCTAGATTTTATTTATTTTATTTTATTTATTTGAAATTTACGGGCAGGGCCCAATTACAAAGTTCAATAAAATATAGGAAAGGAATACTAAAATTTAAAACAGGTACATAATATGACTAACGGTAATAAATTCGAAACATTTCCAACATAGTAGGTAAGTATCAGAAAACTATATTGTGAACACTGAACATTGTATACAAGTTACATAGTTTTGATAATAATAATCGATGAAAATATAATTATTAAATGAAAGTTAGGTAAGTAATTAATTTTTGGTAAATTATAGTTTTCAAACTGGTAATTGGAAAGGAAAAATCTAAGTCGCAGGACAAAGTATTCACTACAGTCTGCAAGCGTGACATGGGGGAGTTTCGGAGGTAATTGAGAGTGAAGAGCAGATCAGGGCAGTCTATTAAATTTAAAATGAGTTTGACAAGAAATATAGCATCGAATTGTAAACGTCTAGTCTGAAGGGTTTGAATATTTAAAAATTTTGAGGCAACTTGATAATCAAAATTAAAATAAGTTCCACAATCCAGTTTGAATTTAAACGCTATATGACGGAAGAATTCATGTTGAACAAGCTCTAATGCATGACAGTCGGTTTGATAAAAGGGAGACCAAACAACAGTTGCGTATTCTAACTAAGGTAAAGTATAGAAGCTTTAAGGAATTTACATTTTTGAAATCTTTCGTGAGTCTAATGATGAAAACAAGCATTTGTAAGGCTCTATGCTGAACTTGCTCATAGTGATTTTTAAACGTTAAGGATACATTAAGTAAACCCCCAAGTCACGTGCACATGAAACTCTATGAAGTAGTGACCCGCCAATTTTATAGTCAAAACTATTGGGTGCAATTTTACGAGCGAAAGTAATTATGTTACACTTTGCTGAGTTGAGTTGGAGTCCACTAAATGTGAACTAGTAGATATTAAATTAGAGTCCATTAGATATTACTTAGTAGTTGTTGTTCGTGTGACGGAACATCAAACTTTAAAAATAACGTAAATAATAATAACAGCGATTCAGCGAGTCAAGCTATTCATGAAGCCTTTCACCAGAATCACCACATGACACCTACGAAAGCGGAAGTGATGGCACACGAAACAGAATGGTGCGAGGCACTGCCAGAAGGACAAATGTAGCAAAATCAAAATTGTGGGAAATTGCAGTTTTCTCTAGCGAACTGAAAAGCTGTACCACCCAATTCGGCATGGTTATTCATAAAAATCATTCTAATTTACAGAACCGTTCCATATTTTTGGATTAGTTATATCATAAATACAAATAGAGTTATGCTTGAAAAACTTGATTTTATTGTAACATTCACCCTCATTTTTTCTGCCGTCGAGAGGCAAAAAATAGAGAAGGATAGACGATTTTAATTATAGTCTACTGTTGACGAACGACCTACAACCATAACATTCTAAATAAGTAACGCTCAACAACCAGTACAGTTTTGGTCTCCTAAGCGTTCTTCTTTTGCCAATTGCTCAGCATGTTGTGGCTATTTTTTGCCCATGGGGCCATTAATTTGTTTGAATAAACACGTTTTTTTTAGGTAAGTACGTCATAGGGCTTGAAACCAGTAGCGGTGCGTGGGCTCTGAAAACGGTGGGGCACCAAACCAAAACATAAAACGAAGAGATTTGTCTACAAATACCTCGAGGCAACAATAAACACCCTTCCCTTATTTACTGATTGATATTCAGCAAATTCCCTTTCAATCAACAATCTATCGTCGTACGAAAACGTCGGCAATTTCTATTGCAAATCAGACACCGAATTCACGTGTTATAAAAATATGGTAAACTAAAACACCTATAACAAACCAATGACTCGTCGGCCGGTACCTACTTGAATGGAGAAGCTTGCTATTGGCTTGAAGCTAAGTAGTTATCAGTGTCTTAGGACGACGATCAATCCACAAGACCACAAACAGGACAAAATGCACGTAGGTACCACGAAAACAAATCCGCCATCAGAACCGGACCGAACGCAAAATGCGCTCAATTTGACGCAAAACATTGAAAACTGACAACAGAGAAAGCGAACACAATTCACAACAAAAACAAATCAGAAGACGAAGAAGCATCTCGTATTGAGATGACAAATTGAATCGAATGCACAAGAAGAAAAAAAGCAACCTCTAACCACCACTGTCGGCATGAAAAGTGTTTCTTCGCGGCACCCTCAAGAAAAATAACAACAAAAAATTGAATCGAAGGGATCGAATCGGTTGTGAAAACGAACGATTTTGGAGTAGAAATCAGATTTTGGGGACTGGGCCGAAAGTGGGCGTGGCAAACAACATTTTTACTCTACTGAGCATGCGCGGACGGGCCACTTTTCTCAGGTGTCATGGCGACACCAGGTCCCAGGACCTGCCTGCCAGTTTCAAGAGCCTAGGTTTCGATTTCGATTGCAGGACATCGATTACAGTCGCTTTATTCGGATAAGATGCTTTGGCTATGGAGCACACCATGGATGCTCTACTATAGGTAATATTGAATATCCATAGAATTTCCATTCCATAGCCAGAGAAGTCTGGTGAGTCGCTGTTGAACATTGTACAGAGGTAAATTCAAATTCCAACTGAACTATGGAGGTTTTTCAACTTAACTATTATACCTATACAGTGTTTTTTGGTGGCAGGGCAGTGGCCCAAGTGGCCTTATGCGCGCAACGCCCCTGCTTGAAACCCTGATTTCAGTTACATTCGCCCCTCTACCGCTCTGCTTGCTACACTAGCCCCAAAGTTTCTATATTTTCCCCTGAATATCTCCTTCCTGACTGACTAGATTTTAGCGGGCTTGTTAAATTCGAATAGAGGAAGAAAATATGAAAACAATGATACGCCAAACCGAAATGAAATTTCAACGATGCTATCTGCTGACGGTAAATATAATCACCCCACGCTGTTCAGCCGAGTAGGTACATTAACCTCAACAACTATCAGATACTTCTAGTACGGAGGTACGTCTACCAACTGGTCTTATGGCACACAATAGTACTGGCAACCCTAGGCAACTGAGATGCTGGCGAGATGACATTATTTTTGTTTGATTATGCTGCTCTGGTGATAATTTGGTAGATAAATACCTATGCAATATTGTTGTCTTGAGGACTTAGTCAATAAGGTCCCCCCATAATCGATTGAAGGTAAGTACTATACGAATCGAATTTAAGAAGAGCGAAGTGATCTCATCACACGTTTTTGGTCCAACGTCAGGTCAAAAGGGCAAGAGTTCGCGCTAAACAGACAGGAGACGTAAATGTATAATTCAAGCGGTAGGATTGTGGGGGTCAATTAGTGGTATTCCAAACTGACAATGAAACACCATTCCACTTTTAAGGTCGGTGAATACAAACTATCCTACAGCCCCATTTAAATTTTCCTTCACCCGTGAAGAGTAGATTGTCATTGCGTTATTATAATCGCATGTCAAATAGGTGCCTACCTTATTTTTTATCGGTTCCTACAACAAATTTCATTCATACCTACTTTTTTCCATGGAGTTTATGCAAGAAACAAAATTATAACGAGCACTCAAAATGAAATCGTGCACTGTGGGCGGCTCAACATGTTTTCAATAATTGACAATGTATTCACAGCACTGTCAGTGCTGGTGACTTTGTACAGGAGGGCGACTACTGTAGGTACAAAGAAAGGCAGCTTTTGAACGTGTGATGGACATAGTGCTTTCCAGTCATCATTTTAGTGAGTGTTTGCCTCGGAACTGCCTTCAGGAAGCTTTTTATCAGTAGATAGTGCAGTTTTCAATTTTTATAATAATTACTGACTTACACGATACTGGACTATCTGTTGAGGAGGGAAATATATCCTTACTTTACCAAAGCCCCTTACCGTACAACAATTATAGTCGTGCTTACTGATTAGTGATTACTTACTGCCACCCAACTATTTCAATTCGCCAAAATAAAAACTGATATTTCCGTTATTTTATCCTCCAACTCTCTAAAATTCACTCGTACAGCGCAATGTAGTTTGCCTTGCTATTTTTATAATAAACAACGGGCGTAGTCCGGCGTCCCCATTTCAGTTCGTTAACCGCCAACGTATCGGGTGCCGGGGAACATAAATATTGCATTTGCGCAACGGCCAAGGCAACTCCCCAAACCAGTTTTCAATCCACCAAGTTGCTAAATAATCAGCCAGTGGAAAAATTTAGGTTAGAGATACCGCCGACAGGCGCCTATCAGAACACGAGCGCCTATTATTTAGATTACAGTAAGTAGCATGTATACATATCTACGTACATACCTAATCTGGTGGATGGCAGGTTGAGTGATCTTACTTTTAGTATTTGCTTGTTTCCAATTCTGGCCATATTCATGTCATGATAAGGTTATTTACCCAAACAGTTTAAATCCATTCAAATGACCCTGGACGCAGGGTTGCCAGGTATCCGTTTTTGGCCCAGACAGTCCTAATTTTCAGTTTTAATTTAAAACTCATTTTAATGTATACACAGATTTGCGAAATCACAAGTTTATGCAAATATAGTATTGCTTCTACACTTTCAGTGATTTTTTATTGCACAACTAAGTTCCAAGTTAATGAGTATTTTGGTCATCCAAATGTTACCTACCTATTTAAATGGTATTTAATCAATAAAGTACCTGAAATAAACTATTCTAGTCATCCTACTCATCTGATGGCTGTGTTAACTCTTACTCTAGTCCCCATGGCTGTGAATTTTAATCAATCGAAACTACAAATAAAATCATTATTGTGAGCTGTAGATTATTCAATTAGTTACCTACCTATATGATTAAATCGTAAAATTAAACCAGAGTGTAGAAGATAAGGACAAATTTGGTCTTTGTCAACAGAGTTTGTGAGCCCACCAGTGTTTTCCAAAAATAGATAGCCAGTATTACACATAAGGTTATTCTAGTGAAAACAATACTAATATCACTATAATAGTCATCCTCTCTTTCATTTTAGCGAATTTTTGTATAAAATGAAGACTGCAATTTTGGGTTGCAAAAAATTGTTGAATAGAGGAAATTAGTCATTAGGTCATCCTGCACGACTGGAACTTATGATTTTGAGAAGTGGTTTTGTGGAATAATTTGCTAGAACCCCCCAACGAAATGGGTGTTCGGTATTATTTTGGGGGAGCCACCTAGCAACCCTGCGTGGACGGAATAACAGAAGCCCCACCAAAAGGAAAATTTTAACAGCTGCTCCTTCAATTCGTAATACCATCACAATTATCCGAGTGCATTATTAAGTGAAAGAAAAATTTGATTTAAATGAAAGAAAAATGAGTGAAAGACGTTTTCAGCACGTATCTATACGTCAGATTCAAGTGTCTGCTGATCTCATTGGAGCAGGTCTGATTTGTGATGAGCTGCATGGAGTGAGTGGGGTTTGTTCCATTGATCAAAATTTACTCCGCCTATAATCATCTTTTGAGATGTGCCTGAGTGTTTGATTCACCAAAATCGCTAGATAAACTGAAGTTTCCAATAACAGGAACTTGAACGTATTCAACAACAAACAGACGCAAAAACGTTTTTCAGCATACACTGACACAGGAATATCAGAACAATAGAGTAGGAGAATTGTCCGCACGGGGTAAATGTCCGCACCGCCATTTTTCGATCATAACAATATACTATTTTACCGCCATTGCCACCACAGATAGATATTAATTTCATAACCATCAGCTGCCAGTGAAAACCTGGACGGTGTAGTTCGTTCGTTGTAAAAAGAGGTATAGATAAGTATGTTTTTCGTGTCCTCGTTATTATATTTTGTAACTTTTCCGCACAATTATGGAAGAAGGGTTATACTCATTCAATCCGCTCATTGTTTAGCTTAGAAATTCTTGAACATCCACAGTTCCTTTCGTTCACCGATGTCATATCACCCTGATGCCGTCATCACGTTATGGTGAAACTTCTCTCCGCACTGTTCTGGGGGCAAACGTCCGCAGTCAAAAGGGTGCACTGGGTGGGTTTACACTGGTAGACAAGTGAAACATTTTAAAAATGCGGAACTCATAAGAACAAACAGATCGGCAGAGTAATTCAAGTCGCCATTTAGCATGGATCATTGGAGCCATAATAATATTTGATTCACCTAAGAAAACTATTTTCCACAGTTCTTTGCAGCATCAGCATGTAAATGATGGTTTGGTACCTACCTACCTAAAAGCAGTGCTCCTATCCACCGTGTTTTGAAGGACTCACTGAATAAGTCCTACCTACCCACGTAGTTGGTCTTATCTGAACCATCGGAAGGAATATCCTCCGATATTGATCATCTCGATATAATTGCTTGTCTCAACAATCGATAAGGCTTTCTGAATGATTGCACCACCCGTTAATGTGTTCGACCTAATGTAGCCAACATCATAGTTTTGTAGTTGTACATTATTATCATGATTGTTCTATTCTTCCATGTTACGAGCATAAATGTTTCCAATGTGAACTTCATGAATGGTGTTGTGGAAGTGCTGGAAAGTTGGGGATTTCACTACATTGCTCGATTAATAATCGACTGACGTGGGTGCCAAACCGATCGAAAAGGGGATCGATGTCGGCCCAGACACTTCGCCATCTTCATTCCGCTGCTATTTGCTTTACCTCTCCTTTCGTGCTCGCATGCCCCGTTCTACCATCTAAATATCGTCCCTTCCGCAAATTTCTCTCCCAATTGGACCGGATATAAAATACCACGGTCAGCGGGAAACCGCCGAGACGGCCGACAGAACTAATCAGCGATTGTGGAAATCGGTGCCCCGATTTCCTATCGGTTTTCCCGTCCCCTGGACGCTCGACGCCTTCTGCTGGAGTTTCCGTCTCAGTTCAGACGTTTTGGTACGACGTCCAAGGAAGTACATCAGGATTGGGAAGAGCCTCACTTCCAGAGTTCGCGAGGAATACCAAGATTGAGCGGAGGATTTCCCTCGTAAGTACCTGCAAATCACCCATCCACCAGTACTGGTGCCTGGAGCCTGCCGATTCCTGCATCAAACTTCCAACCGACCTTCACCCATAGGTGCATCATTTTAGGTATTTACCGAACATTTCCAACCGATTTATAACACCTATTCTAGTTCTAGTTTAAATGGAAAGATGTGCTAGGTAGGTCGATCGAACCCCAGAACTCGAATAAATTTCATTCCACACGTTACCGTGTCGTTACCAAATCAAATATCTTCAAGTCTCTAGTACTTACAGTCTGGGGTGGTCCTTCGAGTGCTGTAACTAGAACCATTACTTTGTGTAACTGGCCTCCCATTGCCTCAGGAACAAGCCCCACACTAAGTATCCACTCCGATACTCTTCATAATTGAATTGAACAAATTATTTCACAACTAAAACATTGTAATTATAAGGTCACGAGCAAGTAAGCTTGCCAACCTAGCCAGGTTCAAGGTTTATCCTACCCCTCAAGTTTCCGCTCCAACACAGGGTTCTTCAATAAGCTTATGTACCAGGAATTTGTGTTGGTGTCAATAATACACAGAACAAGTCTTTATTGTTTACAAGCCAAGACTTTTTTCAGAATTACATTGTGATGAACTGGGGGGGGGGGGGGGGGGGGAGAAGTAGAAAGTTTCCTGAAAAATAACTTTCTAAGGAATTGCGGGTTGGTCATTCCACCTCAAGCAGAAAGTCTTTAGTACCTGTTGTTCTTTGTATTCCGATTTTCCCGGAACTGAATTGTGCTGGACTGGTGAGAAGGTGGTCAAACAGTTGTAACTCGGACGGTTCTGTGAAACGAGCCGTCCCTGTTTCAACCAGCTCATAACGGGTCCACCCGACCGCTACCCAAAATCAACTTTTACACAATTCCATCCCCAAAGGAACCTTCCCATCTTGAAAGTAATTTTCTAACAAAAATAAATTAATTTGGTGAGGGGGGGGGGGGGCTGCAAATTTATTTAACAACGGTGTTATATTCCTGTATAGATGCCCCTTCTGCGTAGATCATTGTTTTATGTTTGAACGTTCGTTTGATGTTCCTCAGATTCGCGATTGGGCCGTACCCATCCCATCGTTCTGTAATTCATAGGGGACCCCCTAGAAGTTACACCCCAATTACCCACCAAATCTGAGAAAAATCGGGCCACTGGTTCGTATAAAAAATTGATTACCACGTATTTGGCGTTAGTGCACGCGCAGTTGTCACACCGATGATCCGAGTGTTTTGAAATTTACAAGGGGACCATCTAGAGCTACCCCCCCCCCCCCCCCCCCCCCCCCCCCCCCCCCAACAATCCACCAAATACGAGTATGAGCAAAACCGGGCCAATGATTCGGGAGAAATTGAGTACATACCTCAGATTCGCGTTTGCGGATGCGCAGTGGCCGTACAAGTGATCCGATCTTTGTGTAATCCATAGGGGACCATCTGCGGCGCAACCAACAAATTTCAGCAAAATCTGATTTGAATTGAGGATATTATATGCGTGTACAAAGGATTTGTGGACACAAAGACAGGCAACGAACCAAATTTGTTCAAATTACGAAAGTACACAGGTATCAACAAAATCGGAAATAATCACCATTCTTTAAATGAAATAATATTACGGATAACAACCAAATCGGGCCAATTCCCGATTGTTAGCGCGTCCTTAGCGATGATATTTGGGCTACAAAATTTCATTCACCCTGCTATTGAAAATGCCTGTCGGTCTCCTACTCGTTACTAGGTACCTACCTAAATGACGGGTTAAATGTAGCTAAAATAATTCTGTCGATGACAAACAGTAACTAAAATGGCAAAAAGAAACGCAAATAATGAATTTCTGAAGGGAAATTGTTGATGTGGAGTGAAAAAAGTTGCGAAAGTACCTACCAACAAACTCCAGCCCCTTCTACGTAGATGGTATAATGAACCGTGTGTAATAATTTACCATTGTGTAATAATTTACCCATCAATCATACTTCAACGATTTTTCAAGTTTCACTACCTATCAACAAACTCCAAAAGATCCATTATTTTTCAAATGAAATAATATCACAGAACAACCAACTCGACTTCATACTCCGTGATTGTAATCATGTGCTCCCTAGCAATGATGATCTCGGGCCAATTCCCGATTGTTAGCGCGTCCCTAGTGATGATATTTGGGCTGAATGCATACAATTTCATTCACCATACTGTTGAAAATGCCTGTCGGTGCGAACTTGTGGGCCTTACTGTGAACGAACGGCTGGACGTACCCTCCGGGTGGTCTTAAAAAACTCCCAAATTCGAGAACTATTTAAAACCGTAAAAAAAATGCGTGAAAACGGCGTCCTGGAGATTTCAACCCCTATTTTTCACCCCTTAGGGATGACTGACAGTAACGTCGAGCTACGAGCACCAACTAGACCCCCAAATGGGACCTATAAACCGAATTTTGTCAATTTTGGTTCATGGTAACTAAGAAAAGTGGTCAGTACGGCGTACCGTGGACGGACAGAAATTTGATTATTGCATTTTCGGATTCTACATACCTTAAAACGGAAACCATCAAAATGGGGGGGGGGGGGGGTAAACTTTTTTTTTTCTTTCATGCTCGATTCCAAAGGTTCATCAATGAAAATAATAAACCAAAACGCTGCAAATCCCTGCACAACGGTTTATTATTTTGTATAGAATACCCTCCTGTTACAGATCACAGCTCTATGTATAGATAACCCTTCTATATAATATGATATGTACTATTCTATTATATACATATTATGTAGATCGCAGTCCCTCCGTAGGTTAATACCTAACCCCGTACTCGTTACTAGGTACCTACCTAAATCACGAGTTAAATGTTGCTAAAATAATTCTGCCGATGACAAACAGTACCTAACAAAAAGAAACACACATAATGAAGTTCTGAAAAGAAATTGTTGGTGAGGAGTGAAAAAAGTTGCAAAAGTACCTACCAACAAACTCCAGCCCCTTCTACGTAGATGGTATAATGAACCGTTGTGTAATAATTTACCGTTGAGTAATGATTTACCGTAGTAATAATTTACCCATCAATAATACTTCAACGTTTGTTCAAGTTTCACTACCTACCAACAAACTCCAAAAGAGCCATCATTTTTCAAGCGAAATAATATCACAGAACAACCAACTCGACTTCATACTCCGCCAATATAATCAGGTGATCCCTACCAATGATTGGCCGTATTCACAAATTCCTATTGTGGGCGCTTCTCTGGTTACGAGATTTGGTTTGAATTGTATACAATTTCATTCACACTGGAGTCGAAAATGCCTGTCGGTGCAAACTTCGGGGCCTTA
This sequence comes from Leptopterna dolabrata, assembly GCA_954871275.1. Taxonomy (NCBI): domain Eukaryota; kingdom Metazoa; phylum Arthropoda; class Insecta; order Hemiptera; family Miridae; genus Leptopterna; species Leptopterna dolabrata. The sequence goes on along the minus strand of OX940981.1, from coordinate 11,355,418 downwards.
CTGTGAACGAACGGCTGGACGTACGATGCTCCGGATGGTCTTAAAAAACTCGCAAGTTCAAGAATTATTTAAAACCGTAAAAATATTTACGTAAAAAAATGGTATAGGCGTTTTGAAAATTTCAACCCCTATTTTGAACCCCTTAGAGATGACTCACAGTAACGTCGAGCTTCGAGGACCAACTAGACGCCGAACGGAACCTATAACCCGAATTTCATCAATTTTTTTTCATGGTAACTAAGAAAAGTGGCCCGTACGGCGTACGGCGTACGGCGGACAGACAGAAATATTTTTATTGCAGTTTTGGATTCTACATACCTTGAAACGTAAACCATCAAATTTTGAGGGGGGGTAAGAATTTTTTTTTTCATGCTCGATTCCAATGGTTCATTATTGAATAATAAACCAAAATGTAAAATCCCAAGATCATTATATTGTAAGTATATTTATACCCCGAAGTCCTACTCATCGTCCTCTTGGTGATAAGGGTATGGGGCTTGACAGAATGCATCAGATTGGGTAGCTATCCCTTATCATTTACTCATTCGAAGTAAGCATAGTTGTTATTAAGGGTTCGGTTTCGACAATAAAAGTCCTTCTTTCATCAAATCCTTTAATGAGGAGCTTTCAACTAGCCCTCTGGCTGTCATTGTCAACTCAACTTCTCAAAGAAGAGATTCAATATGGGGTCTGCAGCAGACACCAACTCAACACCAACTTTGAGTTGGTGTCTGCTGCAGACCCCATATTGAATTTCTTCTTTGAGAAGTTGAGTTGACAATGACAGCCAGAGGGCTAGTTGAAAGCTCCTCATTAAAGGATTTGATGAAAGAAGGACTTTTATTGTCGAAACCGAACCCTTATTAAGAAACCAAATAAGTCCACCCAAAGGAAAGAAGAATTCATAGTTTGTTAGCTATCCACTACTGATATTGGAGACCTGCACGTGAGAAAGACAGGTATTTCGAGATCAATGGACGTCCCGAAACCAGGAATGGAAGGCGGAACGAGGCAGGTAGTTGGTCTGCATCAGGACGGGAAGGAAGGTCGGGATGAAGGTGAGACTGGTTGAGCTACACCCAGCCAACCCCACTTATGGAAGCGGTGGAATGTTCAATGTTGGGCAGAAGCCTTGGGAGATGGTTAGGACTTTCTTTTTGTGACCGCGCGCTCCTCCGCTTGGCCGTCCTTGGTGAGGGTGGGAAAGATCGAGAGACCACGTGTGAAAACGAACCGCCTGCTGAGCCGTCGAGTCAACTCTCGAGAAACCGCAGGAACCCACGTGGAGTCGTGACCTGGCCATCAGATCCGAGAGACGAACGGACAGGTCCAAGTGCACTATGAAGCACCAGGATTGTACCTAACCAGGATGATGAATGCCCTCGTCCTACTTCTGTGCAGGGGCTACAGTGAAAAGACTTCATCGATCATCAAGGTTTGGGCAAAATAGAAGGGCGAGACAACTATTATGTGTATCAGTGCAAGTCTCAGGTTTGATTGATCGCTTCAGGATAGTGCTGCTTTCCTCATAGCTTAGGCCTTAGGCAATACAACACTACTCAAGTGTGGTATTTCACGCCTCATAGGTCCCATTCAACAATCCCATGGGGTAAAAACTAGAAGATTTGGTTCCTAATTTTGAAACTGGAAGTACAGGCCACTTTAGGCCCTTCACGGGCTCAGAATGTGCTGAAATTTAGGGTGTGTATAGGGCTTGGTCCAGAAGTAGTATGACGTACCTACATATACCAAAAACATGAGCCTGGTCAGACCATTAGTGAGGCGTGGAGGAGGGTACACGAAATGGCCTCTAATATCTCGGTTTATATTGAGGATCCAATATTCGTCCAATACACACGTAAAAGGGCAGCTAGGTCTGTCTCCAACTCTCATGATATGCGACAGGATCGTGCTCATTCGACCAATGACTTGAGTTTCATCGAACAAAACGGACAGATATTGATATCTTTAATACGAGTCCAAATGAAAACTGCATCGACCATAAGTTGTGGGGGTGGCATTGTCAATTTTGTAATGGAAAGTTGTCAACTGTCATCAATCTCTTGGTGGCTAAAAGTTGTTAAAATAATCGTTTTAAGGCTATCTACACTTCGTATGGTCATAATGAGAATCAACTAACCTAATTCAAACCCACCCCGCAATTATGATAATTGGAAATTAGAATTTACTAATAACGACTGGCCTTTTACTTTAAGGAAATGTAAATTTGGAGCTATCCAAAACCCTTAATGGGGGAACTTGACTTGATTTCGTCGTCGTATATGCACACCCACAGCAGGCATAACACCTGCTAACATACCTAATGAATATACAAATTTTGAAGAACAAGTACCTCCTGTAAGTAGTTCCAATACCTAATCCGGTTCAATTGCTTCACCATGGTTGTTACCCTCGACTAGGCACTTTATTCTTATAAAGAAATATTATTGGATTCTCCTGATTTAGGTAGGTACATACTTGAAACGATGAAAACATCGACTGGGTCGACTGTCGAAACTCAAGATAATGCCGGTTTCCAATCAAATAGTTTAAGACATCCAAATACCTAATCAATCATGAGCCTTTTTTATCAACGCAATACAAAATGTTGACTAGTGATGATATCAAAGCGGTTCAATATTTAAATACAATAATTTGAATCGTGACGACCATGACAAATTCTGCACCGCTTACAATACGGATATTTGTATGAATAGAAAAGTACCTATCTTATAGTAAATTATGAAATATTTGTTTTCTATGGAATGTGCTACATTTGTATAATGGATATGTAAAACTGCGTGTAGGCAGGTACGCGGTATACGTGCAACTACTAGGTATATTTATGTAACACTGTAAAGGTACATTGGTACGCAAACCCCAGCCATTCAAACCAGAAAAATCTGGATTCATGTTCATACAGCCTGATGTTAGCTGGTGTAATAGGTACGTACCTACTGTGGATAAACTTACATATACGACGACGAGACTGCAGTTCCCACCAACTGGCAAACTGTGGGTTTGTGGGTAGCTCCGAATTTACGTTTCTAGAAAGTCTTAGGCCATTCGTAACTAGGTAGTAGTTGATTCGAATTTGCCAATGCTCCATAACATGCTTACCCAAAATTATTGCGGGATCAATCCCACAACGATCCCGCAATTGATGATTGGAATATTGTTCTCTACATCCACCTTTCTATTTCTACGATAGGAAACCACAGGCGCTTGATGTATGTTTTCGTCGTGCGTAACCACAACTGTCGACATAGGTACCGATAACGTTCTTATTTCCTGTTACTCGCCGCTAAAAATTTGTCTGGCTTCTGCCCTGCCGACTGGTTTAGTTCCCGCTCCAATTGAACCGCCAGTCCATTCAATCTCCGAGGTTATCCGTTGTCCTTTTTCACCAAAGGAAAATAATAAGACGCTTTGGAATGCGGCCACAATTGTTCCGCTATTATTATTATTATTTTATTATTATTATAAAATCACACATCTTTCTGCAACCGAAATTGATATTAATTTCGAAGGTCTACCAGTCAAGAAGAACCTACCTGTCCGAGGGCGATGACCATCGAATTGAACGTCTCCCTATACTCACTCAACGCTTAGAAGCCATTCAACGTAACGTCCTCCTCTACGCCGTCTAAATTGTCGGACCCGGCTCAAATTTCGTACATGCCCTTCTAAACCTATTCCATGCTGAGCCCTTGAAGGGCCCGAAGTTGCCGTACCTATTATCATATCCACTAGTGCCCACCACTAACAAATAACATTGAAAGTACGAACTGAATTATTCGTGATGAAATCGTGGAAACCAATTTAAATTTTAAAAACTGAGTTATACAAACGTAGGTATAATATTTCCACCAAGACCTCACTTCTTTTTCTAAGAGGAAATATACATAGAAATAGAATTTAGTTGGAATCGTCTTTATTCTACGGTCGTCAAAAATATAAATTAGTCGCTTTTCGCGCTCTGCCGATGAAAATAATAAATTGTTTCCGAACTTTGCTGGACGGAATTGAGTTCATTCCAAGATAAATCTCACCTCAATCTATAGAAAACCATTACATGCGTAGGTATTGAACTCATGAGGCATGAGTGTGAAGAACGTCTTGAGGAAGGGAACACTGAAGGAGGCCTAGTTCATCCACAAACCCCCCTAAGGAAGGATTAGGGAGATTATTGAGTTGAGCTATTGAGCACTAAGGAGGGAGTCTTTGGGGAATAAGGGCTGCAACAACACGGCCCTCAAGGAGGTCATGCAAGCCAGCGCAAAACCCCCAGAGTGATCGATCTGTGCGGCGGGCGCCGGGCTGGTGGATGAGTCACCTCCACATCATTCGACGGAAGGGCGGACTTACATTTCCGAATGGGAAACAAAATAAAGCAGATTCATATACACCTACAGCAGGAGGGGAAATTTCGTTCTATCAGCGGAATGAACAGAAGTCTGTTAGTTCCCCGCAGCGAACGAAAATAATAAGAGCGAGTTAGAGAAGCTGATGGGATCCTGACGAGGTGTACAAGGGGGAAAGTATGCCGGCTATGGCACCAAGTGTTTCGGTAGTCTTGAACAAGGGAAGAATCTTCTCCGATGGAGGTACGCATCACCTTCAGAATCAATAATAATTGTACTGACTAGCAGCAGTAAACAACAATAATAAACAACAAAAGGAAAGGGGGCTCCTCCCTAAAGGATGAATCATGCCCTCCTCGTCACCAGACGAGACGTTTCAATGGAAGGTCAGCTAACCTTTTAGACAAAAAAACCAGTTTCTTAGTGCAACCTCCCCGGTGAATTGGGAAGGTTAATTCTACTCTGTCTCAGAGATCGAAGTCAGTACTAACGTAAGTGTGTCCATACTAATGCTGTCCTATGCTACGGGCTTTACTTGGGGACAAGACGGCAACATGAAGATTTCTCTGCGAAAGAGAGGTGGATATCGTCCATGGGTTAGCACAGTTAGTATGGTAATAAAGTAATCAACGAAGGAGCGGACGATTCGTTCGTGAGCAGACGCATGATGGTAATGGATAAATTCGTTGTTCCTATTGAAAATATCTGACCAAATATCGTCACAGAGGTACGTCCCTCTACAGCCCACACCCATTAATACTCCAGGCACATGGACCTAAGCCAATCCCCTGTTGGTTGTACTCAAGTGAACTTTAATGAGGGTTTCACATTCAGTTCATTTATTTATTTTGTTATTATTTTTGATGAAAGTAGATTCCATCCTGAGAATTTTGACACCAAACGCGCTTCCGTACGAAATCAGTTGTTTTCTATGACTTTTCAAAGTTTCCTACACTGGTGATATCACTGCAACCCTCCCACCTGGGCGGGACCTCCTTGCTCAACGGCCGCCCCTAGTGTGACGTCACTAGTGCAGGAAACTTCTAAAAACCATTGAATAAAAACGACCTAATTATCGTAGGAGTGCGGTTGATGCCGAAATTCTCAGGTAGGAATCTACTTTCACTTAAAAAATTAAATTAAAGTACTTTTTAAGACCATGTAACCTTCATTCCGGGCAACGCTCTAGCCCGATACTTATGAGCTGGTAGGTACCTACCTAAAGATTTATGTACATAGACATCACATCAAGAAATACAAATGAATATTATGAGAATTAAACGACAAGGGATCTAGATGAAGACAGTGTTGGTACCTACCCAATTAATGAGTAAACGAGATCTGCCAGCTGGAATACAGCACGTACGCAGATGTAATTAAAACACACGAATCGCGAGTTCAATCTCAACGATAAACGCAATCATCAGGGCAAAATGATTTCCATTATAAATGAAACTGTTAATGAAGGGTAATTGACTGAAGAGTAGTGATTTCCACTCGCCAGAATTATCTGTGGGCACATCTACGAGGGTTTGTTAGTATGAGAAACGACTTCTGTTTCCCTGACCCGGAGAAAATGCAATTTTGTTGCCGCTCGAGTTGAACAATCGCGGAGTTCGGCAGCGTGGGCAATTTCTCGCGTTGGGCCTCAATAGGATGAGTTAACTCTTCAGAAGGGTGCCGTGAGAAAAACAGGCGGCCTTGGTGGTTTTGGCATCTATCAGCTGTTGACAGCTGTGGAGCGAAATTCGAAGCACGTGTCGTCCAGATACCCAAAAAACATCAATTATATCTGGAGATCGGTCCACTAAAGTTTCAAATCCTGAACTTATGAAAATGAAAAAAAAAGTTTCAGTCATGCAGCATTACCAATGGAGCGATTTCACCTGCGAAGTAACGTACCCATACCACGTATTTGATGAGCATTCATTCGAGTACCGACGTGTTTTTTGCACAGGTACTTCAGCTCGTTGTCCTTCCATATTTCTGACACCACAACTGGATTTAAAAGCAATAATTAAGTCAATACGTAGTTATGAAAAGCCTTCAAATATTTTTACGCATTTCTCGAAACTACCAGGTTTCTCATTCTCGTCACTTAACCTAATTTGAATAAAGCTTGGGGTAATATTTGAGAGAAAGAACCTACTACCTACCTTGTCAAAATCAGATAAGTAAAAAAATCCAAAATTTAACTACAGTGGCAACTGCTTATTGTGAAAACATCGGGACCAATCGAAAATGTTCACAATAACCAACTGTTCACAGAAGAGAAGAGTTTGTACATACTCTACACGTTAGGTTTCCAGCAACCCTTTATTAACCCACGTGTCGTCATGGTGGTTTTATTGTATAATAAACAAATTATTATACGTATGATTATTAAATATGTACTTAGAATACCAAAAAGATGAATAAAAATTGTAATAAATACGTACTTATGTCTGAGTATGTCTGAGTATAGGAGCAGGAGTATAATATTTATGTATGTCTGAGAGATATGAGCAGGACCATTAATTGCCTAGCAACAGCAAAATGTTGCGCGTTACTGATCTATCCCACTCACTAAAACCTGACCTGTCATCCACGCATTCGTGGTAGCAGCATAATCAACAGGCAATTTCTTGATGCCTATTAAACAAAATTATAGTTGATCTTACAACAATTTCTCACTAGCAATTTTTTTTTTTTCATCCGGCCATACTAGCAGAGCAAAGAATGGTTATGCGCTCTTTGCACTTAAATCCCTTAGCTTTTTAGTTTTCATGTTCAAATTGTTCAGAATATCCGACCTTGTGTTCACAATAAACGACTTACTTCCAGCGTGAAGTTATATTATAGCCGAACTGTTCCAAGCTATTTTGTAAACAATGAATATCTATGCGGTTGTATTCATTAACTGTGGCAACAATAATCGGATTCCACTGTATAAACGTACTTTGTGTTACGGAGATTGTGTTTCTGAGTTGTGGGGGGTTACTTAATGGCACAAAATATTCTACCTACATCGCCTTGTATGTTTCGATTTAAATAGCCAACCATATTCGTAAGTATAAAATTCAATGCTAAATATTATTCACGCCAAGTAAAGGTTTTAAATGTTCCATAAGGGACTGCAATTTTACTTTATCATGGACAACAACTATAATGAGCCAAATAATGAAGATAGAGTAATCTATGTTCAAAAGCACCAATTCTTACCTATGAGGTGTGGCCAAGTAGATCAGAGCATTTTGGTTTGTTATTTTCACCGTTTTCACCGAAAACCTTTAGTCAACATGATCGTGAATGAAACGGTATAAATCCGGCCCACATATTATTATCAGTGCTACGGAACACCTGATTATAATCACGGATGGCTGTATATATGAAGTCGAGTTGGTTGTTCTGTGATACTATTTCATTTGAAGAATGATGGCTCTTTTGGATTTTGTTGATAGGTACTTTATGCTTCACGTGCCTATAACAAGAAATAATTAATTATTGAATGACTGAATGATTCCCGGGCCGGCTCCAGTACTCCATTTAGGGCTTTCCTGGGGGGAGCACGACGGTTAGGTATGGACCACAGAAAATAGTGATCTACGCAGAAGCGGCATCTATACAGGTAAATAATAAACCGTTATGTAACAATTTGCAGCGTTTTTTAACTTGGAGTTAACTACTTTGCTTGATACTCCTTGTTTCCCAACGTTATGAGTTTTAGAAAGCCAACAAAAGATGAATGCATGTTATGACCTGAGGCCGGAAAACGTTTGTTTCCCGAAGAAACACCGATTTGGAGTGTGACGGGACATAAATCCCTCGGGGTGATCGGAGCCTAAATATTTTTGGACGCCCCAGTTGAAACTGTTGACCTGGCCGGGAGGTCTATGAATGAATTCGCAACAGCGGCTAAAAATCTAAATGGACGGAATCACTAAAAAGATGTTACTGTGTTACTACTGACGTATTTGTCGGAATGTCCAGAAACGCAGATCAATAACTGAAACAACATGAAACATTATCCCAACACTAACAAAACCGAAAATGAAAGTTTAGAATCGACCGAGAAAAAATGTTAATCCCACTCGTAATTTGTTAAGTGCACAGAATTAAGATAATTTCTGGTTTCTATATTATGCACAGGGGCGTTGCATTCATAAGGCCACTTGGGCCACTGCCCCGGCACCCAAAAACACTACAGTAAAAAAGACCAACCGTTGTTCAGTTGGCATCTGAATTTATCTTCCTACACTGTACCTACCTAGCATTTTTCACAAAGTTCAACAGCAACTCGCCAGATTTCTCAGGCTATGGATATTCAATATTCTAGTAGATGGTTCCTTAATGACAGCTCCATAGACCAAGCATGCTATCGGAATAAAGCGACAGTAATCGATGTCCTGCAATCGAAATCGAAGGCTCCTGAAACTGGAAGGTAGGTCCTGGGACCTAGTGTTCCCATGGCAACCGAGAAAAGTTGCCCGTCCGCGCATGCTCAGTCGAGTAAAATGTTGTTCGCCACGCCCACTTTGGGACCTGGCTCCAGAACCTGACGTCCACTCCAAAATCGTTCATTTCACAATCGATTCCATCCCTTCGATTCAATTTGTCATCTCGATAAGAGATGCTTCTTCTTCTGATTTGTTTCTGTTGTCTCTGAATCACATTCGCTTTCTCTGTTGAGTCAGTTGTCAGTTTTTAATTTTTTGCGTCAAATTGCGTGCGTTTTGCGTTCAGTTCGGTTCCGATGACACATTTGTATTTGTGGTACCCACGTGCGTTTTGTCCTTTTGCTGTTTGTTATCTTGTGGTTTGTGGACTGATCGGCGTCCACCTAGCTTCTCCATTCAAGTAGGTGATAGCCGACCGATAGGTCATTGTTTTGTAGTATTTTAGTTTAGTATATTATTGTAACACCTAAATTCGGTGGCTAATTTGCAGTAGACATTGTCGACGTTTTCGTACGACGATAGAGTTTTGATTAAAAGAGACAAGCTTTGCTGAATATCACTCTACCAGTAAATAAGGGAAGTGTGTTGTTGCCTTGAGGTATTTTGTAGACAAATCTGTTGGTTTTGTGTTCTGGTCTGGTGCACCACCCACCGCTACCGATTATGTACGTGCAGAGCTTTTATTGATTCTTGTTTGACTTGGGGAGTCGTAGTTGGTATGGGAGTTACCAAGCGATCATCTCTCGTAACTCGTGTTAGAGAGGTTCGAGGGGAATTGGTAATGCGAAGCCATTCACGGAAAGCCTGTGAACCCGCAAACGTGAGCAGAAGGAATGCGGGGCTCATCACTGGGATCGGAACGACCTCCGCGCTAGAAACTCCAAACGGCTGATTCTGAGGAATCCTCCGAGCTCGACTGATGTTTCGGAAACTTGGAAGAATTACGTGATGAAGTTGAAGAGGGAAAAGGGCAAGTTATATGACCCGGTGTTAGCAGGCGGGACGCCAACTCATGCGTTTTGTCGAGTGAAAGTCGCGGGTAAGCGACCGCAAACAGCCGCGGGCTCTGGGGTTCCAGACGCCTCCCGCAGGATTCATTATCCCGACAGACTATGCTCAAGGGTGTTAAACCACACACAAAACTCTGCGAAGTCCTTGTCACATGGGAACATACCAACAGAAATTTTAGCTGTTCATCTAGTGTTTCTTTCATGTGCAGTACTTGACATAGCTATCTTAGATGGTTTCCACCAATTTTGGCCCCCGAAAACTCAAATGGCTCCTAATATTTATGACAAATTATCTTTGATCATTGACAGTGCCATTTAATTGACCTGATTCGCCTGTAGATACTAATTCTAGTGTTTTTATACAAATTTATGGTGATTTCAAACAATTTCCCAGGTTTTTGACTAATAAAAAATGGGTTTTGGGAGGTGAACCTTCGTTACAATCTCAATTCTTCACTCTTTGCTCAAAATCAACTTCATATTCGGTCTTCTCGTCCTAAAAAACATGGAAAACGATACCTCACAAGCTTATGTTCACTAAAACCTCAAAAAAACATCGAAAACCCCTATTTTTACACCCATTTTTTCCTCCAACACCCCTGCGTGTATTCCGATCGGGCTGTCGAGCTTTGGAGCACAACTAGGATCCAAATGTGTTCCCAAATGGGGACCCAAACTGCGTGCGGAAGAACGACAATTCTAGACCAACATTTAACGTTAATTTAAAGGCGAAACATCGTCAGTACCTCAATTTTCCACTCTTTGGTCAAAATCAAGTAGATCAAGTAGAAAATAAAGTAGATATGGATGATACGACGGACTTTGTTTGAGTCTGCACACTTTGAAACGTAAAAGAAAACGTCTGCCAAGTTGGGTGGGCAGTATAGCTTCCTCACTTATTGTAACATGGACGTGTAGAACCAGTTGGTAAAAAAAGATGAGTCAATCATTTTGAGTAGTAATAAATTGCGTAACATGCGTAGTAGAGTAGTAATAAATTGCGTAGTAGAGTAGTATTAATAAATTGCGTAGTAGAGTAGTAATAAATTGCGTAGTAGAGTAGTAATAAATTGCGTAACATGCTTAATATGATCAAACATTTCAACATTTTTTCAATATTCCATGCCGACGAGCTATAATAAATAAACGCTTCAACAAACTACACCGTTAACATTTAATTTTACAATACTGTTTTTACCGGGCGAAGAAGAACAACTTTCAGAGACCGAATAACTATTTAATTAAAGAACAATGAAAAGGATTGATGAGATACAGTTCGATGTAATTGATTTTATATAAGAACAATTATTCAGCACGATGGCTTAGAGAGGAAGAAGAGAGCCAGGAGTGAAGGGACAGCAGCATGGAAGAAGCCAGTGTTGCTAAGAACGGTATTATCCTTCATAGTGGATTCCAATTGATCCTAGGTCTAGCTAAGGTTCTAATAATAAATTGCTTCCCGTCAGAACGAAGTACTCAGAATTAATTATTGAACTGATAATTAAAGATGAGTGTGGGAGAGACAATAGAGATGGATGTGGGAAAGACATTAGACTGAAGGTCCTGGGGGCCTATTCACTATATAGATAGTGGAAAGAGATTATCTATTTTGAAAATCTCCCGCGAGAGATAGTCTCCCCTGGGAGACAGTCTTTTCCAATGTCTCCCCGGTTCGTCTATTTTACTCCATATCTCTTTCTCCAGAGACCTTGAGAAAGAGATATGGATCCTAATACATGAAAATGCCATAGTATCCATGAAGTGCGAGATGTTTGTGCCCCCGGGAGTTCAATTCCTTAATAATGAACGCATTTCTAATACCTATTCAATGGGTACCTGCCTACCTCAATCCATACTTGGACGTTTTTACTCATGAATCGGATAAAAGTTTAAATGAAATTTGTTCGGCCCCAGGCCTCCCTATAAATTGTTCTAAATACGCCAAGGAACGGTCGCCAGTTCAAATTACCCGCCGTTCACATCGATCGGGTTAAGTTCAGCCTGCTCGCGCTAGACTCGACATCGACACTAGCTCTCGCTCTGGGTCTCTTTAAAACCAACGGGGTAACCTGCGTTCGGAGAAAAACCTTCTCATTACTGTTACGATCTTCTTTTTGAATGTGTTCACCTCGCTCTTGTAATAACGCCTTGTTATCAACTTTCATCCGTTCGTTGACTCATTAAAAGGTTTATTAACTGTTCGCAAGTTCATTAGTTCGAAACCACGGTCCCACAAAATTGAAAAAAAGTCTCAATTATAAACAGAAAAAGTCGAATTAGGGGGCTTCATGCTTGTATTATATCTACACCTAATGAACGGCCACTCTTAGGTAGGTAGGTACCCAGCTCAACCCGTGGACGTTTTTACTCATGAATCAATAATTATGTATAAATTTTTAATTAAAATTGAAATGAAAAATTTAATCTTTATGAAATGAAAAATTTAATCTTTATGAAATGAAAAACTATGATGAAAAACTTTAAGAAATGAAAAAAATACACGATCAAAATTACCGATGTGGTTGCGGATGAACGAGGATATTACACGATCACTGTGAAACAAACGAGAAATAGACTCTCTCTTTCGAGGAAAAACACCTAATTAGCTGTCTCTCTGAAAGAGATCGAGAATTCCAAGATGGCCGCCAACTCTCTCTTTTAGAAGTTACTGAATAAGCCTGTCATGGATACTATAAAAATCTATTTTGCCAAAAGAGAGAGTCGGACCTGAAAGAGATGTCTCTTTGGGTTAGTGAATAGGCCCCCTGGAGAGCTAACAGCGCCGCCCGCGGGCGGTAGTAGAACTATTGATTCCGCCTGTCATGATAGGGGCGCATAGGTACTTAGTAGGTAGAACGAGGGTAATGGCTGTAACAAGCTGACTGAAGGTAAGAACGATTAATAATTATGGGTAATGGACTTAATTAGATCTAATGAGAGGACTGGGGTCCGAACAAATACCTCACAGTAAAATGTTCGTAAACTAATCCGAATAAAATCAGTCAAAACAAGAACCGACAAATATTATGCACTCCAAAACCAAAACTGCCTAAAACATTTGGCTATCAAACAACAAGCCGGTCTGTCAACGGAACTGTAGTTTATCTAATATTTTGTTTAAGGATTGATTACTTGACTAGCTATCGCGAGAAATTGGAACTCACATGTTGTCCAAGGTTTGTTCGAAAGGCACTTACCTGAAACAATTATGAATTCGAGTTTAACAATCATTCTAAAATTTAAGAGCGTGGGAAGATTTTGAAGGTATTCGAAGTATTCGCATACCTGCACTAACTTGAAGGTGCGCAAACTAGAAATTCATACATGCAAGTTGATAACACAAGCTGAATGCCTAGGAGATTCCAGTTTAATTTTGGGTCCCACTCACAAGATGTTCCCGTCTAATATGGTACTGAAGCCATGAAACTTCGTTTTGCGCGTTCCGGCTTACACCGGAACCCACATCATCCGGTATACACATCATTGAGTTCCGGTATAAAACGCTGCAAATTATTACACAGCGGTTTATTATTTACTAGGTGAAGGATGGGGATCTTGAGGTTCGGTCGATAAATAAAATCAGATGGGTTTAGGCCGACGTTTCGATGTATTTGTGCATCATCTCCAGGGCTTATGTATCATGTGCAGTTGTTCACAGTGATGATTATATGAACGGCTGATGAATTGTGATACTTAACTTACATCAATGTTATATTATAATAATGAAGAATAACGTATGTGCTGACAGTGGATCTTTGCGCATCCACTGTCAGCACATACGTTATTCTTCATTATTATAGTAAGTTAAGTATCACAATTCATCAGCCGTTCATATAATCATCACTGTGAACAACTGCACATGATACATAAGCCCTGAAGATGATGTAAAAATACATCGAAACATCGGCCTAAACCCATCTGATTTTATTTCTCGACCGATCCTCAAGATCCCAATCCTTCACCTAGTCTGAATATCAACGGTCAAAAACCAGAATCTCCTGTTTATTATTTACCTTATAGATGCCCCTTCTGCGTGGATCACTGTTTTATGTGGTCAAAATACCAACCCTCGTGCTCCACCCCAGGAAAGCCCTAATCGATTACTGGAGCCAGCCGGGCAATTAGTTTCATAAAATATGCGACATGGGTTCGAGAATTCCATCATTAATGATTATTTTTATTGTTATTCATGAAGCATAACTGTTGGTCAAGTTGAAAATACCTATCAACAAAATCAAAAAAACCATCATTCTTCAAACGAAACAATATTACGGAACAACCAACTCATTTCATACAGCCATCCATGATTGCAATCAGGTGTTCCTAGCAATGGGTACCTCGGCTGGATGTTTACCGTTTCATTCACGATCATGTTGACGAAGCTTTCCAGTGCAAACTCCAGACCCTTACTTTGAACGAACGGCTGGAAGTTTGAACCACTCCGGGTGGTCTCAAAAAATTCACTACTTCGAGATCAATTTGAAAACGTACAAAAATTGGAAATAAAGGCGTCCTGGAAATGTCAACCCCTATTTCAGGAGGTATTGTACTTCTCGTATAAAAACTAGGTAAGAATTACCTACTTGACTGTTGAAAGTTTTCATATATTCCCGACTCGTCATTATCTGGAAGTCGAATTTATGCACGCGCAGTGGTTATGACGGTAGTCGCGTGATGGAAATTATAGTCGAGAAACGATATTTTCCGTGAGGAACGTCAGCGCATCGATTTTCTGTAGATTATTTTGAACAGGAGACGTACCTATATCAACGTATTACATAGGGAGATGCGTTTTATCGTGAATATCAGGTCTGACAAATATTTCATACTAAAGCTGGATTCATACTGAAAAGGATTCATTCTAAAAGGATTCATACTAAAAAAAACCAGTCATGCAGCATGACTTAATGAGCGAATTTTCAAAGAAATATTCGAATTAATGGCTATGGTTTTGAATAAAGGAAAACTTCGGTCTAAAATTTGGTTTTCTATGTATATTCTCTTCGTATTTATTTTAATTTGTACGTTTTGTCCATCCTGATTCTACCGTTTGTTTATTACGTAATTGTACTAAGTGTTTATTTATTTGATCGCTGTGGGTTCATATTAGGTAGGATAGGGTAGTTAGGACTTTTGACTTACCTACTCAAGAGAGTGCAGTAGGTAAAGGAGTTGTTATAGAAAATCATGAGTGCTTCAAGTGCAGGTTGTTTTTCATGCAGGCTCAATCTTGAAATAAACTATGAAGGAAGGATGTGGTTTCTGGAAGGATCACTTGGAAGAACATGTGGGTTCTCTTGATTGATCTACAAATTTGAACTGCAATGTGAACAATTCAAACACAAAAAAGTATGATGTAATAGAGTTTTTTCGGGCTAGTGAAAGCGTTTGCATAGAACGGGATCAGGCGATCGAGTGAATGAAAGAGAAAAGGAAGCTTGGATGCCGCCGCCATGCAGAAACACAAAGAAGGAATGCCTTTTTAAATTCCCGTCAGCTCAAGAAAACTAGTAGGTAGGCAACGGAAAATATTGTATTAAGTAGGTTCCTTATAATACATAAATTTAGTTAATTTATTGTTTAAAAAAATCACATGATCGGTAGGTAATTACCAATATTGTGATTTTTTCAAAAGAAGGTCAGTACCTATTGGTAGCTTTGGAACATAATTATTAGGTATATTCCTACTAGATGCCCCTGTTACTAATATTTTTTTATTACCTTGATTTCTAATTTATCCATGTGGTTATAATTTGTTATTAACTGCTACGAACACTTTACACAATCATTTTGTACGTAGGTATTAATTTCATATAATTACCTACGTAATAATTATAAACTGTTATGAGTAGATTCCTTGTTCCTTCTGAATGGCCTTTCCTCTTGACTACGATTTCAGGCCTGGTATCTAAAACCAGTTCAAGATTTGCTCTACTAGGTAGGTAGATCCTTCCTTCTTCATTGATATTATTTTTATCATGTTAAGTACCTACCTACCTTTGAATATCAAATATTCGTATGATACTGATAATAAATTGTAAGATACCTACCTAACCTTCTTCCTCCTACTGTTAGTACCTAAATTGAATAATTTGAAATAGATTTTTTCTTTCGTCTTCCTTCTAGTAATACGTGGGCCGGTACTTGTCTATCTATGAAGGTATCATAACAATTATATGTCAAATGGGAAATTCAAGGAGTTGTACTAATCGTTTGCCTCCCCCTTTTTTGCTTCGAACTCTCGTCTTCAATTAATACTTCTCACATTTTTCAATCTGACCACTCTAAGGGGGTGGGTGGGGGGGGGGGGGGGTAAGAGTTTAAAGATTATCCTAGTTTTGGGTAATTTTTGCGCACTTTAAATGCTCTAATTTAAGAACGGATTTAGATATCTAAAATCCGATTTCACCATCGTGTTCAGCGTGCAAAAACCTTTAAAATGAGGGGTCACTTGTTAGAAAATAACATTTTGGGGATTTTTGGGTAATTTTTGCGCACTTTAAATGCTCTAATTTGAGAACGGATCAAGATATCTAAAATCCGATTCCACCATCGTGTTCAGCGTGCAAAAACCTTTAAAATGAGGGGTCACTTGTTGGAAAATAACATTTTGGGGATTTTTGGGTAATTTTTGCGCACTTTAAATGCGCCAAAACCCTCCTTAGAGTAGGCCAATTTCGCCCATCTTCGAACTTAGCCTTTCGATTGCCAAGATAGATTTTTTGTGCAAATTTGAGCTGTTTATCTCAATTCTATCGAGAGTTATCGTCTGGAGTGACACATATATAAATATATATACATATAAAAAAGTGTTAAATTTCAGGAATCGTTTTAGAATGGTCTGAAACGGATTTCTATGAAGGAAATTTCCAAAAATTTATATTATTTAAATTTCGAAGCCATTGCAATAGCTTCATTTTCTTTGAAAATTCGCTAAAAGGATACTAAAAGGATTCAGGATTCGTGAAAAAGGATTCAGGATTCAGGATTCGATACTAAAAGGATTCAGGATTCAGGATTCAGGATTCAGATTCAGGATTCAGATCGATTCAGGATTCGTGATTCAGGATTCGTGATTCAGATTCAGGTTCGTGATTCAGGATTCAGATTCAGGATTCGTGATTCAGGATTTGTGTTTCGTGATTCAGGATTCAGGATTCAGACTCAGGATTCAGATTCAGGATTCACGATTCGTGATTCAGGATTCAGATTCAGGATTCGTGATTCAGACTCAGGATTCGTGATTCAGGATTCAGATTCAGGATTAAGATTCATGATTCAGGATTCAGGATTTAGTATTCAGGATTCAGATTCAGGATTCGTGATTCAGGATTCAGAAAAAGGATTCGTGAAAAAGGATTCATTCTAAAAGGATTCCTACTAAAAAGGATACTAAAAGGATTCAGGATTCGTGAATATCAGGTCTGAAAAATATTTCATACTAAAGCTGGATTCATACTAGAAAGGATGAAAAATATTTCATACTAAAGCTCGATACTAAAGGAAGATGGAAACAGCTATAGAGTTGGTCGTAAAATCAGAGTCTTCAATAAAGTAGGTAATTACCTACACGCATAAGCTATGATGCACACTTTAGCATTAATTTATCGCTAGAATACGAATTTATTACAATTTATTATTACAACATTAGTAGATACGAAGGGAACCAACTTAAGACAGCTGATGAACTCATTCATTCCCAGTTCAATGGGATCAACCCGGTTTTGTGGAACCTAAGAATACAAACAAACCCGATCATCGCGTGAGCTATGGCACCCAGGTTCTCAGAGTCCTTTTAAACCGTAAATCCTTGTTTACAACCGGCCATGTGCGAGCGGGGAACGTTCACGTGTTATTGAAGTATTTTTAAACCTGTTAACAGCTCTTTTGGTAGATCTCGAGGCCATTATATACTGCCCAAGAAACGAGCGTAAGGACCTCACCAACTGGTAAGTATCGCTAGTTTTATGGTGCTTTCGTAGAAGCGTAGTTTTCACGTAATAGAACATCGTATTACTTATCATAGAGAAGATTTATATGACTCTTGTTTTAATCGAAGACGAAGTTCGATGAATTGGTGCGTTTCAAGTATACGCGGGTGGGCATAATTATATAATATCTGGGTCTGCACCGAGCTACAAGCCGTAATTTTAGGTATTTTGACTTGAAATCTTGAGGGTATGAAGATTTTCAGGGTATACTCATAGGACTTTCACAAATTTATTGCTGCACAGGTTCTGGTAGTATGATGGCGCCAGCTGGTGCCGGCAATGGCGTCGCAAAATCCAAAAACAGCTAATTTGGGGTAGGAACACGTTGTATTCGTTTTACTGCAGATATTTGAGGCTACTGGTCAGCGGACCCACTAGCTCAAATATAGCACTCGTTTCTGTCAGGGAACTTTATGTCCAGTATAATGTACGGTAGGTACAGCCAGTCACTGCATATAATTCAGGCGCATTTTCTTTGAATAACAACAGCATCAATAGCTGGGGAAGGCTAGATATTCAGAAACATAAATTCTACCAATAAACCACATCTGAAAACAACTTCAACCCAACATGAGGAAATATAGAAGCGATTATTGAATGCGGAAATTGTTGAGAGTTCCTTTCCAACAGCAGCTACACTACTTCGAGAATCCCCTCATATTTTGGAGGAAAACAAACAAAATCAACTTAATTTTTCCGTAACACAATAAATCATACTAATATAACTATTTTCTTCAGCTCTAACTAGCCGTAACTTTCATATATTATGTATAGCTTGTTGGCTCGCCTTTCATTTCATTCTGGTTTATCTGCATGTCTTGGTCTTCCCCATTTCGATATTCAGATTCGTCTGTGCTATTCATTTGACGTTTCGTTTTTGTTTTTTCCAGGCTCAATACTTTTGTTTTCAGGAACAAAACGCTGCAAATCCCTGCACAACGGTTTATTATTTTGTATAGAATACCCTTCTGTTACAGATCACAGCTCTATGTATAGATAACCCGTCTATATAATATGATATGTACTATTCTATACATATTATGTAGATCGCAGACCCTCCGTAGGTTGGTACCTAACCCCGTACTCGTTACTAGGTACCTACCTAAATCATGAATTAAATGTTGCTAAAATAATTCTGCCGATGACAAACAGTACCTAACAAAAAGAAACACACATAATGAAGTTCTGAAAAGAAATTGTTGTTGAGGAGTGAAAAAAGTTGCGAAAGTACCTACCAACAAACCCCAGCCCCTTCTACGTAGATGGTATAATGAACCGTTGTGTAATAATTTACCGTTGAGTAATGATTTACCGTAGTAATAATTTACCCATCAATAATACTTCAACGTTTGTTCAAGTTTCACTACCCACCAACAAACTCCAAAAGAGCCATCATTTTTCAAATGAAATAATATCACAGAACAACCAACTCGACTTCATACTCCGCCAATATAATCATGTGATCCCTACCAATGATTGGCCGTATTCACAAATTCCTATTGTGGGCGCGTCTCTGGTTACGAGATTTGGTTTGAATTGTATACAATTTCATTCACACTGGAGTCGAAAATGCCTGTCGGTGCAAACTTCAGGGCCTTACTGTGAACGAACGGCTGGACGTACGATGCTCCGGATGGTCTTAAAAAATTCGCAAGTTCAAGAACTATTTAAAACCGTAAAAATATTTACGTAAAAAAATGGTATAGGCGTTTTGAAAATTTCAACCCCTATTTTGAACCCCTTAGAGATGACTCACAGTAACGTCGAGCTTCGAGGACCAACTAGACGCCGAACGGAACCTATAACCCGAATTTCATCAATTTTTGTTCATGGTAACTAAGAAAAGTGGCCCGTACGGCGTACGGCGGACAGACAGAAATATTTGTATTGCAGTTTTGGATTCTACATACCTTGAAACGTAAACCATCAAATTTTGAGGGGGGGTAAGAATTTTTTTTTTCATGCTCGATTCCAATGGTTCATTATTGAAAATAATAAACCAAAAACGGAGTTGAATACCATTGTTTTCCAGCGTTGAAACCAGGTACCAACGCGCCCCTTTTTGTGCAATGCTCGGAGTGTTAGCTTTGGCTTTATGTTAAAATGATGATGCGAGTCGGGGCTTGATTTATCAGCAGGATTCCCCGCCGACCCGTGACGGCTCTATTCGCCGCACCGATAAGGCCCTTTTCAATAGACCAGTTGAGTAGATGCGCTTGTTTGGTGCTAATGAGGTCTCGCACGGTAACTAGGTACATAGAATACTGATACTAACGTAGGTAGGTATACCCAGTCGTGCACACCGGAGGGACATTTCCGTGTCTGATCTGAACGAGGGGAACGAACTATTCTGTTCTTACTGCGTCACCAGCATATTCCGGCATATTCAAGTATTTATGCCTTGAGAAACTTGAAACAGCCGGCTGATGATGTTTTGGCGCAGCGAACTTTATACAAGTGTTGTTCATCAAACTATGCCTACTCAGCACCTATGGTGTCGCAACAGAACAGAGCCAAGAGACGAAGATCTCATTTCCCAAAATAAGTGCTGAGCTTCATATATTTAGGTACACTGATATGCAGGTTGTTGATGTGTATCTATGACGCTTGTTTAGATGTGAATGAAACCCTTGTGGTATCCAGAAGAGCAAAATCACAAGCCAGCGTAAATATCACAGAGATATGCAAGGCCTGAGATTCGCCAACAAGGTATTTTTGGACGAAGGCCTCGAGGCGGCAAAAGTCGTTTGAACCTCGCAAAATACACCCAGTTAACTTTCCAATAACAGTGATAGGTGAAAGCTGATCCTTCGTTTTAAATAACTCTACTTCTTATACTTATAACTCTATTAATATTGTCAAACGTCAAGGTGGGGATTTGGTGTCTTCCTCGCCGCAACCATTATGTTTCACTTCCTGAATGCAATATTAAAATACGAACAACAGCTGAGTAGCTCCTGAATATTTAAATCCATGAAATCGAGTTTATGGGGGCGATAGTGTCCTATAAATAACCCCAGAGAATTGCACCACAATCGGTTGGTCATAACCGAAGTTACGTGTGTGTCAAGGGTTTTAAGATAGCACATGCGCATACGAAATTCCCTGTCAGAATTTGATGAAATTCAGTGCTACCATCCAGGGCCCAATCTCTCGTCATGAATCACAGAAAATGTCTCCGATCAACTCAAACTAAGATGGTTTTGAAACGTTCTCTATCTATCTAAACCCTATCGGTTATGGGTTTCGACAACTCGAACATTTTACGACTGATCCTTGACGCCAACCGTGACGCAACTTAACGCTCAATATTTCCCACAAGGACGCTGGAGACGTTAACGAAGAAACCTTCTAATTTCTCCTTCCCCAGAGAAAAACACGGACTTGCGAATTACCCGAGCGAATTCGCCAAATTAAACCGAGATGCGATAACACAGTTGGCAGCCGATTGGGAGTTCGTGAGATGTGAACTTGGCCTAATGCTCCCGCTATTATCAGCTTCGTCAGCTCTGCCGCTGGAATTCCGTTTCCACTGGCTCCTAAAGCTAAAGGCCAAACTAAATTTAGTCCGTCTGAAAATCCCTTCAGTAATGCGACCTTCTCTTCCTGCCGACCCATTGACGGCTGTTAGACGACGGCAGTCAACAATATTTATGGTCTTGTTTAATTCTGAAACCCCGACTTCTGAAGAAGTTGCCAGTGATACTTTCGTCGAACCAAAAACGGTAAATAACGCGATTCATACTATCAAGCATTCTTAAGAGCACAAAAACTCTGTGAACAAGGTAGATAGTTAAGTAATTTATTCATGACAGAACAGCTGTTTTTTATTCAAGAAGCTGTCATACTTGCTTTGGTCGTGAACACCGTCATTGTAAGCTAAAATTATTCTGCATGTTTTCGACTCTTCTCCGTTGTTGTTGGCAGTTGGAGAAAAAGAAAAAATGTGCATGCGCAGACGAAAGTTACGGTTTGATTTTTTGGAAAGTAATGAGACATGTATACATGCTAGACTATCTAGTGTTTGGTTGCGACCATATCATAGCTGTTTGATCATTAAGTATATACCTGTGTATACTATACTCTTATATATGTAGTATATCAGTATTCATGCTGCAGATTCGATCAGATCTCTATCACCATTGTACTGTACAACGCGTACGTAAGCAAGTGTGAATTATAGTGAATCTTTAGTTAAACTACACTCGGCAGTGATAGGTACGTTTTCCTCAAGGAGGAGCCTCACTCTCACTATTGACCCACAGCTTAGCCACTGATTTGAATCCCTCAAGGTGGAGCTCTAACAGGCCTTCCTCCGATCACTTATGCTAAATTGCTTCTGTCCCCGACTTAATCAACTCTGTCTTCCCAACCCAGAGAACGAGGACTCATGCTAATGCCCTCTTTCGTCCTTTCACTACTTATCTATCGTCGTAACAGAAGCATGTCGAAGCTCTGCTCACCCTTTACTCCCGTATGCACGCCTCCTACTTAGTATTCCGTTCTTCCACCATCATCAACTATTCCAGTCCTTCCTTAACCAACTAAAGGTGATGCCTTTTTCTCATAAACCTGTTCTGAACCTAAATAGACCCGCGCGGTTCGCGTTTGAGGACAACACTTCGTAACTTTGATACACAAGATCGCCCTCAATACCACTAGATTTGCTGGCAGAAGCAAATATAAGCAAATATTATATGGCTTCCCAATTATGGGAAGTCGGTATAGTATCAGAACAGCATCAGGGCGATTATCCCTACTATATTATAAAAACGGATCTCTGTCTGTCTGTCTATCTGTCTGTGTGTGTGTGATTCTATGCACGGCCAAACGGCTCGACGGATATCGACCAAATTTGGTACGAATACCCAGTAGGCTCCCAAGTTGTGCAACGTCGCATTTTTAATTCCCTCACCATAGCGGAACTATGGTCGACCATGGTCAACTTCGTTATTTGATCGGTAACCCCTATTTTTTATCGCCTATTCGTAATCTACGTGAAATTCTATGTACGACCGACCCTTCGGACTACCCCCGCGGTCGACCATAGCGCGTCCATGGGCCCCTCCATGGTCGAATCCCGAATTGCTTTTCACGGCCGAACGGCTCGACGGATATCGACCAAATTTGGCACGAATATCCGGTAGCCTCCCAAGTTGAACGTAGGCGCATTTTTGATTCCCTGACCATAGCGGAAATATGGTCGACCATGGTCAACTCCTGAATGGCTTGACGGATATCGACCAAATTTGGCAAGAATATCCAGTAGGCTCCCAAGTTGTGCAACGTCGCATTTTTAATTCCCTGACCATAGCGGAACTATGGTCGACATGGTCAACTCCGTAATGGCTTGACGGATATCGACCAAATTTGGCACGAATATCCAGTAGGCTCCCAAGTTGTGCAACGTCGCATTTTTAATTCCCTGACCATAGCGGAACTATGGTCGACCATGGTCAACTCCTGAATGGCTTGACGGATATCGACCAAATTTGGCATGAATATCCAGTAGGCTCCCAAGTTGTGCAACGTCGCATTTTTAATTCCCTGACCATAGCGGAACTATGGTCGACCATGGTCAACTTCGTTAATTGAAATGGTAACCCTTATTTTTTATCGCGTATTCGTAATCTACGTGAAATTCTATCTACGATCGACCCTTCGGACTACCCCCGCGGTCGACCTTAGCGCATCCATGGGCCCCTCCATGGTCGAATCCCGAATTGCTCAACGGATATCGACCAAATTTGGCACCAATATCCGGTAGCCTCCCAAGTTGAACGTAGGCGCATTTTTAATTCCCTGACCATAGCGGAAATATGGTCGACCATGGTCAACTCCTGAATGGCTTGACGGATTTTGATAAAATTGGGCACAAATACCCGGTAGGGTATGGGATTTTTCCGTCGTTTGTTGGTTCCACGATACTGCGTACAGCGAATCTCGGATAGCGAGCGAAGCGAGCGGTCAGGCTAGTACCTAATAATTTACTATACAGTATTTTCGTGGATAGCTTTCAAAATGGAAGGTACAGCGGAAATTGAACCATGTGGTTTTTGATATGCAATAATCCTCTGGGTCATTTACTGCCGGCTTGCAATATTATTTACAACTGATAAAAAGATGATAATTGTGGTCAAAAGACCAAATTATCTGAGATCCTATTTAGAGATTACTATATTAGTTCCGTGGATGTAAAAACATTCCAGTCCTATAAAAGCATGGCCATATTATGAGAGAATGTTCGATTTTGAGAGTTGAAGACTTTCAGCTATTTTTGACCCGCAAAACTCTATTTGACTCACTTTCTTGAGAAAAATCATTTTCAACTACTGACACAGTCAAATTGTCAACATTTGATTATCGAAATAGTAGAATTATTTTTCTTTCTATTTCGTACCGTTGGATTGACCCTGAGCAGAATCGGAAGAATATCTGAAGCACCTAGAGCCCTAGCCCTACCTACTGATGTATAATCTGATCCGAAAGTTCCCTCTCTCATAAATTAATGGGCGAATATGAGCGCAGCCGCCTATTATAATAACAAGGCTACTAATATTATTCTACTAATATAAATAGCTTTCCTATCTAAACTTCTCACGCAATATAACTACAGCGAATAAACAGTAGTTACTGTAATCATAAGCTTTATTATTACTCACAAAATTTATTAACCACTAAGCCCCGAGAGTCTCGAAGCTGTGACATTGGCTCAGCCAAAGTGAAGAGCGAGGCTGCCTGCTGGAGTGTGAAAGATTGATGTTATTACAGAGCACAAAAGGTCTTGGATGCGCAACGCTTCATACAACGGTTTATCCTAGAAACTCCATCGCGATTATAATGGGCCATCTTTCGCTATGGGTTGTGTGAGGAGGTATTCACTGAAGAATCGCCACGAAAAAACGACGAGGATCGGTCGCATCGCTCTTTGTGGAGAAATTGAAAATGGTTCAAAGTCAGGTATAGTAAACCAACCCGCCACGGTGGATTCAAGCAGGCATTTTTTTAAAGCTTTGCTTAAAGATTAGATATGAGATCAGTCGCGAACCCACTGGTCAAGTAGGACAAGCACTACTGGCCCGGAGCTTGCCGGGGAAGAGTAATAAAGCTAGGTTCACATGGAGCGGCAATTCGGTACGGCAATCCGGAACGGCAAATCGTCCTGCAATGCTGCTGGCCAACGCCATATTGGAGTTCGAAATTTGACTGGTTACGATTCCGCTCACGGATTCCACGTCCGTACTGCCATGTGAACGCCTCTGCAAAAAAAGTTCCGGCAAACGCATTGCCGTGCCCGATTTCCGCCTCATGTGAACCTAGCTTAATACGTAAGACGTAGTTGGCAGGTCATTTCCAATATCAATGGTGTCGTGGTATCCTCCCAGAACCACTCCCTGTAAACTTAAGATCTCACAAATAAACTCAGAAGTGGGGACGAAAGACGCAGGAGAGCTGAGGGCCAGCCTGGGGATCCCCACCATCCTCCACTAGCTGGAGGATGGAGGGAGACGGCTCCCAAGCCTATAAAAACTCGCCTCCTTCGCCTTTTTAACCATTCTACTCTCTCCTCTAGTCGCTGACTACTCTCTCTCCTTACCTAAAAGATCTTGGGCATGGTGGTGATTCACTCATAACCAAACCAAGCAAACTCACCCTAAAAGATCTCGGGCATGGTGGTGGTCCGCCCATAACCATACTGAGCAAGCCTTCCAAAAAGATCCTGGGCATGGTGGTGGTCCACCCATAACCAAACCAGGCAACACTCCCGAAAAGATTCCGCGCATGGTGGTGGTACGCCCATAACCAAAACGGACACATCCCCCCTCACGCCGCTCGTGGTGGATGTACGCTCAAACACAATTCATCACAAGTGGGTGGGGGGGGGGACCTCTTCTGCGTAGATCACTGTTATCTATGGTCAATACCTACCCTCGCGCTCCCCCCAAGAAAGCCTAAATCGAGTACTGCAGCCAGCTGGGCAATTACAGTTTCATCAATATGCGGGGGATTCAAGAATTCTATAATTAATTATAGTCCATCATTTTTTCTATCATCGTTGAGTTATACATGGAGCATGTTTGTTCAAATTACAAAGTACCTACTATCAACAAAATCCGAAATAACCATTATGTCGTGGTACCCCTCAAAATTCTACATTTACCACTCCTACCTAATATGGTAAAGATTTAACCAAATAAACGAAGGGAACAACGAGCTGAGCGACGCCGCGGGGAAAGTAGGAGAAGGATCCCCATTAACCGCCATCGCCCCTCAACGGTCATAACGGCCGTTGGTGGTCGGTGGACGGGGTGAAAGGGGCCTTTATAAGCAGCCTGGCCAGCCCAGTTCTTCATTCGACCAACCGACCGACCCTCGACTTAGGACTTCTCTCTGTACCTTCTCTCTCTCCTACCTCTCCTTGCACCTGCTGTGGTGGTAACATCGGAGTATTTAATACCCGCTGCGGTGGTAACTGTGGGGTATTTAATACCTGCTGTGGTGGTAACCACGGGGTGCCTTCCTCCCTTTCATCTAGCATCTGCTGTGGTGGTAACCGTGGGGTATCGAATACTCGCTGTGGTGGTAACCCCGGGGTGCTTGCAAAATACCCCCAAGGAGCACATGATACTCGCCGTGGTGATAAACCACGGGGTACTAGTTTCCTTCCCACCCAAACCTACCCTCCATAGGGATCACTATATACCCTACCCTTCACCATTTATTATTTTATGAACTTTCTAGGTTTTCCTTTCACCCCAATATGCAGCATCCCTCCCTTGTTTACGCCCGTAACTGTATTATAATAATATATTAAACACGCACCCATGAATAAACACAGCTATAGTTTACTGATACCTTTCGTCCCCTTGCAGGTAGCTATGCAGCCAAAAACGAAACTTTCTAGATGTCTCAATACAGAGCGAAGGTTCCTTCCCGAATCCATAATAAGAAATCTTCCGGCAGGTTAGCGTGCAGCGGCGCCGTTTTCTGGATGCATAGGGCGGTACGGCAGACGAACCCCAGTTGCCGAGGAGGTCGCGAGGATTTGGATTGAATTTACGGATCAATAACGCAGCTCAGTTCTTTGACCTACTACTGTGTCACTGTCAGCGCGAGGTCCCATTGGGAGGCGCGGGAGCGGTGATATAAACTCAATCGCTGTTTTTTATCCCCCATACGAACAAGAAATCATGAGAAATTTCCCCCTCCTGGAAGGTTTCCCCACAGATTTCTTGGTCAAGATGAAGACCAAGTTAGAGTTAAAGAAACAAACGAAATAGTTTTAGTAATTTGATCAAGAAAAATGATAAACCTTGATCCTGCCTGATTCTGCTTGCCTGATGGTTGGATGGCTTGCCTGAAATCTTATCAATTTCGGGAAGGCACAACGACTACACCTTTAAACTGGTTGGTATTTGTGTGGTATTTGTTAAATACAAACTACTAAGTACCACTGTTGAGTACCTTACAGCTATGAAAGGGAACCTGCCACTGTGATAGTACGGAAATTCCTAAACTGTTGAAATTGCACAGATTTGTAAATTATGACTGCTCCCGCCCCTGCGTGCTTTCAGTGAACTTTTTTATTCTTCTCATCATTTCACCCTTTTTAAAACTGATGCTACTTCAACACATGAAAACTATTCTGAGTCAGTTTAGGAAGAGTTGAAGACAATTATGACTTCTACTTGGTGATTTTTCCACTATTAGGGACCAATTTCGGATAATTAATTCATTAATTAATTATGTGCAATCTTCACAAGCCTAAGCAGTCGAGGAATAAATTTTATACATCGAATAGGTACCTAAATATGCTGGAAAAATTATAAAGTATCTCAATATGAATTCGGATGCAATTTTTTCGAAATCAGGACAACACAAAATCTGCTCTCGTGACAATAGTGACATTTAGTTGAACTGGTTTACTTTTTTCAAAGTTTGTACAAGCACACCCCTTGGATAGGTACCTGGCAAACTTGCACCAGTTGACTGAACACTACCAAGCTCTTATGACGTAACTTACGGTTACCCCAACACTGCATAAGCTCTGCTGCTCGGCTACTTACCTGAAACAAAAATACCCAAATTCAAATTAAAAAAATCAAAATATTTTATTTGTAGAAATCATTCGCATGATCGTTAAACTGTACCCGAATTAGTAACTAATCAATGAATGACAATTATCAATAAGCAACAGGAAATGAGACTTTCTGGATGATTCAAAATTTATAGATACGTCAGTTCAACCGTTGAGTCAGAGAGGTTGGCTCCTAATATCAGTTGTTTTTCTTGAGTCACACTGTGGCGGATCACACGACCACACCTCGTGCAAACCACAGAATTGACTCTCAAAAATCAACACGGAGAATTTTCAAAAGATTTCAGACTGATTTTTGACTGATGGTAGTTTATCAAAAGATACTGTACACACCATACAGTAAATTAAATTGTATTTACTGAAATCCAATATTTTCTTTCTTGGTTTCTGATTTTAATTCTCGCATTAACGATACCTATGGTTTATGCATGGCTAGTACTTACGTATATAACAACAATAATGTACCAATTACTGGGGCATCGGACGAACAGATGCCTCCACGGGTTAAGTGCGCGAGTGAAGTATCAAAATAGGAGTGTTTTCACATAGCCTGGGAAAGGACCCATGCGCGCGACTACAGTGGAGTAATGGCGATTTGTGCAGACAGGGAAATGACCCACAGTGCGCTAGTGCAGTGTAGAAAAAGGACGTTTTATACAGACAGGGAAAGGACTCACAGTGCGCGAGTTCAGTGCAGAGATGACGTTTATACAGACAGGGAATGGACCCAAGAGGAGTGTTTAAGGACTGGAGGGCCACGCAAAGGACTGTCCCGAAGTAATACGTCAAAGTAGTTCCGGGGCAATTCTGGACGTTTCTATAAGAGGTTTTAGGTTTTTAGTCGGTAGGAGTCCGACACTGTTCTGAGTTACTCAGTGAGTGCTCAGTTCGTCCAATGCAGAATTTTCCTTTACCTCTATAAAAAATTTAAAAAAAATAAAAAACTGGGGTACCCAACCAACGGGCCACGGTTTCTGCGTGGCAAATTCGAGGATCTTTGAAACAACAGATCATTTTCATTGAAAATCCGCTGAAACAATATTTGTGTAATAATTTGCAGCGGGTTTTTCCCCCAATGCCCGCTGAATTATTTTGGGGTTTTCGTTGGCCCGAGCTTCAAAAATGTTTGCCACCTCTCAAACACTTGGGAAAGGACCCACAGTGCGCGACTACAGTGCAGTAATGGCGATTTGTGCAGACAGGGAAAGGACCCACAGTGCTCTAGTGCAGTGTAGAAAGGACGAAGAAGAACATTTTTACTGTTATAAGTATAACAACATGTATATTATACATATTGTTGCGTGTATATTATACATTACGTAATAAATTATACATATTACATTTCTACCCTGATGAGGTAGGTCGTAAAAACGGAACGAGATCATCTTGAACCATTAGAGCTGTGGAGAGGGCGATGAAGGATGAAGACTCCTGGATAGGATAACGACGGCAAGGCCGGCTGGCGAGCGGCCAAGATACTTGACCCAGTGGCACCCTGGGGGATAGTTCGCGGTCTGAGCAATGCGGGTCTGGACCACTCGCACGCGCCGAACTGCTGTGGTACAGGCCCCAAAAGGAACCTTCACAACAATAATTTCTACTGAATCCGCTCTCTACCCCTAGTGAAGACCAACACCGAAACTAAAACACAAATACCTACAATTCACCTATCACCTACCCAGGGTTACCTATATTATATTCTTGGAGTTGATTTGCTCATTCCAACAATAAGCCCAAGTATACAGCATCCGAAAGCAACGAAATGCCTACGCTTCAATCTCCTCCAACGGAGAACTGTCCCATTTGAGACGTATCTGTACGTACCAAAACACGAGGGAGTACCAAATTGTGCTCTTACAACTAGCACTATCTAATTAGTTATTCTATCATGGGTGTGCTGGTTGATTACTAACACAAGCTCAAAAACGCTGCAAAGTCCTTGTCACATGGGTTTATTATTCTATTGGACATACCAACAGAAATGCTGGCTGTTCATTTATTGTTTCTTTCATGTAAAATAATTGAAATAGCTATTTCTGGTGGTTTCCACTAATTTTGGCCCCCAAAACTTGATTTAGGTACGCTCATTTTTTTTTTTTTTTAGCATGGAACATGCTTTAGCCTTGAACTAACTAGCCGAAAAACGTTACACGGGATGGGTGACGCGGAAGTGGAACGAAATTTTAACAATGATTTTCACTTACAACCGAGTAGTTGCTAGGGAAATGAAACTTCTTTCATTTTCATCGGACAAAAATCGTTTTCCATTCGTTGGAAAGCTATCGATTTATCACGAATGTATTTCGTATTTTTTTGTTCTTGGTATTTATATCCTAGTTTCATAATATAACTATATAAATGAATGTTGTAAATGGATAGTAAACAATGACGCTTGTTTGGTTGTCACTTGGTTGTAGTAAACTACACGGCTAAAGCATGTTCCATGTTTCTTGAATTTTAGCCGTAGGCTCTAAGCAGTAAGCATCCGGGGGTCCAGGGGGCTTGCCCCCGTTTTTTTTTTTTTTTTTTTCCATATTATCTTTGATCATTGATAGTACCATTTAATCGTCTTGATCCACGTGTTGACACTTTTCCTAGTGTTATTCTCCAAATTGATGGTGATTTCAGACGATTTCGCAGGTTTTTGACTCGTAAAAAATCAATTTTGGGAGCTGAACATTTGGTAGAACTCAATTTTCCACTCTTTGGTCAAAATCGACTTCATATTCGGTCTTCTCGTCCACAAAAACATGGAAAACGATACCTCAAAAGCTCATTTTACTAACATGTTACTAAAACACAACACAAAAACGCTGCAAAGTCCTCGTCACATGGGTTTATTATTCTATTGGAAACACCTACAGAAACGCTGGATGTTCATTTATTGTTAATTTCATGTGAAATAATTGAAATAGCTATTTCTGGTGGTTTCCACCAATTTTGGCCCCCAAAACTGAGAATTAGGTACGCTCCTTTTTTTCAGATTATCTTTGATCATTGTTAGTGCCATTTAATCGTCTTGATCCACGTGATGAAACTTTTCCTAGTGCTATTCTACAAATTGATGGTGATTTCAGACGATTTCGCAGGTTTTTGACTCATAAAAAATCAAATTTGGGAGCTGAACATCTGGTAAAACCTCAATTTTCCACTCCTTGGTCAAAATTGACTTCACATTCGGTCTTCTCGTCCACAAAAACATGGAAAACGATACCTCAAAAGCTCATTTTACTAACATGTTACTAAAACACAAAAAGAACCTATTTTTATACACATTTTCACTCATAACACCCCCGGGTATATTCCGATCGGGCTGAAAAGTTTCGGGACACAACTAGGGTCCAAATGGAGCATGTGTGCGAAAGAACGAATTTTTTGACAGAAATTGAAGCCGGTACACGTGATAAGGCGGACGGCGTATGGCGGACGGACACTGCATACCCACCTTGAAACGGAAAAGAAAAAATTTTGAGGGGGTGTTATAAAAATTTTTTGCTGAGCGAAAACAGGTGTATTATTCCCAGAATAATAAACCAAAACGGTCATGAGGACAATACAAAGTAACCCACGAGGCATATAGGCGTGTTACAAAGATTCAAGATAATAAGCCACTCGTGTTCAAATCCGGACAGGAACGCAACTTGAAGCTGTGAAGTGCAGTGGAATTTACGTAAACCAGCAACTAGTAATCTTTGAACGTTTAAACTTGTAATTACCATAAATACGCTACGATATTGCTTCTGTAAGACTTGGTGGGTACAAGGGGTTTGGTACAGACTGATACACAGACACGGAACCATATTAGTTCCTAGGTGTCTGAAACGTGAGTGAAAATTTCAATTTTGGAAGACTTGGAATTACTTAGTGAAGTTTTGAAAGATGAGATGCGTTAGCGAAGGTTGACTACCACTTCTGTACGCTTAAACAGGGCGACGACTTCAGTGATCAACTAATGTGCAATGTTTTATTTACGTAGCCAGCTGCGTGTGAGTTAACAAATTAAAAATGACGAAAGAAGGGAATTCAATAGGACTCGAAGGGAAAACAAGCGCCTGCGCTCTTGCCCTCCTGGCGATCCAAAGGCGCCTGTGAAGCAGCAGACGGGAATTCGTTATGAAAAAAAATACGGCAAACCCTCGGCTGGGGGAAGTAACGAAACATAAAATATGCCGTTTTAGGAGGACGAGGGCGATTTATAGGTTACGGAGACATAGACCTGAATAATGTAAGGTGTAGTTGGAGCTGAGGCGGCCAGGGGGCGGTAGCCGCGTATTGATTGTTGAAGGAGTCGACCTTCGCCTGCTGTGGGCTTCTGGCTGCCCTCGACAAACTCAAGGGACCCAAAACCCTACCTATGTTTTGACAGTAGACAATGATCGTCTGTTGATTGAAGAACAACAACAAAATTAGACAATTCTAATCCACCACTTCCAGTCCCACTTTCTCTGCTTCGAATGTCATTCAACAAACAATGAGAATTATGATGTCCACATTTAGGGTTACCAAGTTAATTATATTATGAGAACCTGGTAAACTAGCCACACGAAAATTACCTCACACACGGAAGTAATGAAAAAACGAGATCCTCGTAATTAATATAACACTAAAACCCAACATAGTTATTCAATAATAATCAGTGATCTGTGCTTGGTTTTACACTCCACATTATCCAACCAGCCTACAAAATACCAGATTACTTATTATTACCTACAGTGGTTATTTCATTCATTTCATGTAATACTAGATGATTTTCATTATTAGTTTAATTTTTTGTCAATAGATACTAAAGCATTCTTCTTCTAAATCAAAATAAGACCTACGAATGAAACCACACGATCTAGCTCTGTTCATTAAAAAGTTAAGTATAAATATTTTTAATCCGTTCATTAAGCCTAATCCACAGCGGACAACAGAATGTTGCCAAATGTTGATACTGGTGTTGACAACATGAATGTACTGGTCATCAAGCAAAAGTTGAAGGGATAAATGGCAACATCGGGCGGCATGGGATCAAAGAAATTTGTTGGCTGTCCCCAGTATCCCTGTGGTCCATTCCAAATGGGAAAATTCGCTCATTCTGGACGGTCAACAGTGCTGTCAACATCACATCAACCAGTGTCGCAGAGCCAACCAATAATATTTCATCAGGTAGGTTATAGTACAAATTAATGAGTGATTTTTGTTTATGATTTTGTTCATTTTGTTTTGTTGTTTACCTATGTATCCGGCGCGGAAATTTTTTTTGGAATACCCCCTCAAAATATTTTCTTTTACGTTTCTAGGTGTGTAAATTCCAAAAATTCAATGTCCGTCCGCCGCGTCATCGATATATAAATATTATTCTTGGTCATAAAAATGCTTTCGCACACAGGCTCCATTTGGGCCCTACTTGTGTCTCTATCTCGACAGCCCGATCGGAAAACACCCAGGGGTGTTATGGATGAAAAACTGTTGCAGTTAGGAATTTTTGAGGTTTTAGTGACCTTGGGATTGTGCTATCGTTTTCCTTTTTTCCCTAAGGGTCAGGAGAACAAAAAATATGAAGTTGATTTTGACCTATGAGTGAAGGATTGAGGTTCTAACGAAGTTTTAACTCTCAAAATTCAATATTTATGCGTCAAAAACCTGTGAAAACGGCTGAAATAACCAGAAATTGTATAACACAGGAGGTAGTATTAACAGGGGAATCGACAATTCAATGTCAATTTCAATTCACAATTATCGAAAATAATTTGTTAGAAATAGCAACCTATATGCGAGTCAAATTAGGTTTGTGGGTCTCTTCACTAAGGCCCCAATCGTGCCGTATTCAGTCGAGTATAATAAACCCATGTGAAAGGAATTTGCAGCGTTTTTCAACTCAACATGTTTTCATGTTCTCAACAGCTGCTTCTTATCTTTAGAAAATCGTTCAAAAATTCAAAATATCTCAAAAAAATCGTTCAACAAATTCAAAAATCAAAAAACTTTCAAAAATGCTATACCTATTCTTCGAAAAATTGTAGGATCAATTTCAAAAATTATTCAAACATGTTTCAAACACCTCAACTTTCTCTTCTTTCAAACATCTCTCATCTTTCAACATGTTTTCGACATTTTCAACATTTCTCAACATAATATTAGTCAAATATTTTCCAACTCATTTTTTGAACAGTCACTTCTCTGTCTCTTCCATTATTTTTCTCACAAAACTGAGAAACTGAACTGATGTTTGGTTTAGACGAGCAACATTGTTGACAACATGTATCACTGTCAGAACTTCGACTAGGGTAGGTGACTACCTAATACATAAAATATTATACATGTATATGGCATGCCAATAGCTGAATCCGGAAAGCGATTAGGGTGCGAAGTGTTGTAGTACATAACACAAGGAAAGGATCAACATCATAGGAGCCTCTTGAGCAAATAGGTAACGCGTGATGTAGTTCGAACATGCTAATACAAGCACACAGTCTTTTAGCA
Source organism: Leptopterna dolabrata (assembly GCA_954871275.1). Classification (NCBI taxonomy): domain Eukaryota; kingdom Metazoa; phylum Arthropoda; class Insecta; order Hemiptera; family Miridae; genus Leptopterna; species Leptopterna dolabrata. The sequence continues at coordinate 11,321,053 of OX940981.1, read as the reverse complement.
AACCAAGCAAGACAAGGAAGGACACGCATGAGCTGGGTATCCGCGGTAGCAGTCGACCCGTTTACAACACTCAAGTCGCTACGCATTGTTGAGAGATGCGCGTCCGTGGCTTCAGACAGTGATTTACAACAAGAAACCCTTTCTCTGAAATTACCATACAAAAGTCCCCTGCTCTCTCCTACAAATCCTGAATGACCTCGACCTAACAAGTCAACAGGCCCAAGATCACGAGTAAATGGTATCGAAGTTATCTTTCAGATGAGAAAATGGCTTGGTCTGTAGAAAATAATTATAGATTCTGCAAATGAAAAAAAAATTGATTTAATTGTGCGTGTCACACATACATCATTGCGCCGGTGTCTATTTTATTCTGCTACTCTGATGGTGCCACTCCAACGTCTATCATTTTCATAAATATTTTATCAACAATTTGATGAGTTTTGTTTGTGACGAACCTCACAAACATCATCATCATCATATACACCTCCATAGGTACATATAGAACATAACTATGATACTACTTCACTAGGTTTTGTCATATTTCTGTTCTCCACGCTGATGTATTTCTCTTCTTTGACAATTATTATAATGCGAAACAGGTTCACCAACTAAGCTTTTATTTAAACTCGCAGCTAAATTCTTCCCTGTTCAACCAATAATGCTGATCATAATGTGGCATGGAGCTTCTCAGGAAATACTGGTAATACTGAAATCAGAGAATTGGGGGGTTTTGACGTTGCCGAGTCAGTATATTTTGCTGTGCCTGAGTTTTATACAAATTTTAAATCATATTTTAATACCTGTAAGAGAATCTTTGTGAAATCGGCACCATATTATTTTAATCATATTAAATGATGAATATTTAATGATTATGAATTATATTATTATATTATTATAATATTATATTATTATAATATTATATTATGAATGATATTTAATGAATATTTTAATTTTATGTTGGGTACTGACAGTCAGTTATTGAATAAATATAGGAAGAGTTTTTAAAAATAATTTAAATAATTTATTGTCTTGAATTTTAATATTTTTATCAATAATTAGTTTTAGGTTTAATATATACCAGCAGAGGAAATGTATACTAGTACTCTAGCTTGCACCTATTTTATGTATTAAATGGCGACTGTGATATTAGATACGGGGTATGAATGGTTTTCGAGAGTGCAAGTAATTTATTAGAATGTATGTTGTGTGAATGTGATTAGTCTTAGGTTGTGGGGCCGGTGCACTGGCCGGCCCCCTCGGTATGTTCTTTGGAATGCAGTAGACAACTTCGTCATTCATTTGGGCTGCCTGCCCAGCAATGGGCAGGTGGCCCTGGGAGCCGCCGTGGTCGGTGGGCCCGGGCCGGTCGGGGCATTCAGGCCCCGACCATCAACCTTGTGGCTGCTGCACCTTTCAGGGCTGCTGCAGCCCCCTTCATTTTCACTCTCCCCAGTACCCTGATGTAGGGATGGGTATCGATGAAGAAAACATCGATGTTTGCACATCGATGTTTTTTCCTCAAGAAACATCGATGTCTAAAAAACATCGGAGAAAAAATATCGATGTTTCGATACATCGAAACATCAATTTTTTTTTAAATTGGTATTATTTTAATTTTTCAACACAATATATAGTATGACATACATTGTATTATTTTTGGTATAAAGTTTCTGCTATTTTTACGTTAACTATTAAAAATTGTTCTGGAGGGGGGAGCGTTTCAGCGGTTTGAGACAAAACATCGATGTCTGAGAAAAAACATCCATGTCTGAAAAACATCGTGGAGTAAACATCGATGTTAAAAACATCGATGTTTGGGGGGAAACATCGATGTTTCGATACATCGGAACATCGATAGGTACCCATCCCTACCCTGATGTGGTTGATGTTACTTAGTCTAACGGCAAATTGTGTGACGCCTACCTTAAATGTAGAAATTTTGTTGACCATTGTCATACAATTTGTTTTGTGACGGCAAATAAAAATCTCTCTCTCTCAGCTGCGTGGAGTTTTCGCATTCTAGCAGTGCCGAAAAAGGGGCTTATTGGATTGAAACTATTGAAATTATTTGTGAAACCACGCGGAACATTCCGAAAGAAGGACCGGTTACCCGCTGGTTAAAACATGGAGATGAGGTTGAAACATGATCACTGAGAAAAAATACCTAATAAACCAAAAGGTTCACATAACTGAAGAAATCCTTGCATGTCGATGTTGAAGAAGCCGATCATCAACATGTTGAATAAGACGCGCTGATTGCTGCGCTTGCAGAAACAGTTGACACATCATTAGATTTCCCACGCAAATCAGAACACATGGAAAGAATTGATCAAGTACTGGGAACAACTATAGAAGGTACGTAAATAATTATTTCTACTCCGCATTCCAAATCCGTCTCACGATGTTTCTCATCGCTGACCTGAGAGAAAAAAAAAATGCACAACGTGCGAAATGCGAGATACGTCTCTCGTACTGAGCTAGTAGGTACAAAGAACGACGCGATAATTTTTCATCGTTGATACCTTGTTGTAGAAAAATACTGCAACATTTTACATGGACTCTGCCAATGTGTGATTTATAAAATTACTGTAATAAAATTACATATCAGGGTTTTTATATTCCGTAAAGGAAAGGAAGGAACGACCCCCCTCCAAGTGTAAGCATCGGAATGGTCAACTCTAAATATCAGAAACATACGTGTAACTTCACGAACTCACCTTGAGTAACAAATTGAAATAACAGACTCCACGGAATTATGGAAATCTGGGAATACAAAAAGCAATTTATAAAACTGCCCTTTAAAAAAGTTCTTGGCGTTTTCCGTTTACAAAACGTATTGCAATTTAAGAACAATATTAGGTACAATAAATTAAATATTAAAGTAAGAAATATCTCATTTCTATCTGGAACTGAACCTTTTTCAGGAGCACCTCTTTCAATCGATTATGATTTCGTCACAGCTGTACACATACTCGACTGAATCATTTCGATTTGATATATAACAACCTTCAACGATTTTTTTGCATACTGCAGTTACCATGCAATCAACCTTAATGGGGGTGGGGGAGGTTCTAAAATAATCCTTAAAACACCAACTCGTTTTGAGCACCTTGAACCGCACTGATGTTTTTTTCTTCTAAGCTATTTTGCTCATTATCATAAATATGATGTCTGTTATTTAAAGATAGTAATAGACGAATGTTTTAAATTGAGCTTTTCCCGTGGTCAGGTAGAATTAAAGTATTTCAATGGAGATACTTTTGGAAGTAACTATAAATAACAGAGAATATACGTCTACGTCTAGCAACCCTGATAACAGTGGTTTCTTTTGAATGAAGTGAAATAGGTGATTTACAGAATACATTTTTTATTAGCGGGGTTATCTAAACCTCGATCAAATTCGACTGCATAAAATATTATTTGGCCGATGCGTGCTGAATCTTGATCCAAAAAGCGGAACACACCGAACATCGGTATTTCCAACTCAACTGAACTAAGTAAATGAAACTAAAAATGAGGCCCTCAGTGTCAAAAGTGGATAACTCCAAATTGTCAAATTTTACAGGAGAGACCAAATCGCATTCGGAGCTCTCAGCGAGCTCACTATCATTTTTAAATTTTCGTTAGGACACGATTTCGTTGCTTGGTAAACCATTAGTTATTCCCACCCAACTGTCCCAACATGATTTCCCTATCACAGAAATAGTTTTAAAAAACTACGGCAGCGAAACTAGCGGCTCAAGGAGAAGAATGGTTATCCGCTATTGAAACTGACATCAGATTTCCATGCTACATTCAACAAGGTTATTAAGAATAAGAATAAGAATATTTATTTGCACATTAGGCCTTTAGGCCCTTAGATGTTCGATTATGGTCCTGAAAATTTCAGGCCAAATAATACCTTGTCTGAACTTGTAAAAAACGCAATAGGTAATATAGTTTTTTTGAAAAAATGAAGTTATCCACTTTTGATTCTGAACGCCTCAAATATAATATTAGTATTGCTGTGTCAACTGGGATACACTACTATTTGTTGCTGCATCCAACTAGACTCAATCCGACCACTAATTTGATCTTCCAGCAGTACAAACAAATTTGAAAACACTATTCGAGCGCTCACGGTACTTATTCCCTTCCAAAACACAATTTTTCGACCTTAGCGATGGATACTACCGCATCACATGACTGGATCGTACAATACATTTGAGATAACGTTCACTGTTGTTGTCTTTGCTAACGTTGCCAGAGGCAAGAGGAACGACGACGTGATATGACGCCTGTGTCAACGGAATTTCTGATAAGGACAACCTACTTCAAGCCACAGCCTCAACCTGCATACCACTTTTCTCGTTGCGAAACTGGGCCCGCCACGAAGGACCCGTTGCATTCACTCCCTGTGGTTGATGGTTACCAACAACAATTTGCTTATAATTGAGAGCGGTTTTGAAACAAGATATCGAGGGGATAACAGGAGGGTACATGAATATATATGAAGCGAATTAGGATAATTGGGCCATCTCCTAAGTTTGCAACCTTCGTATCTACACACGTCTTAGCGCCCAACTTTAAAAATGGGCTACTTTTACACTCGTGGAGTGTGTACCTAACGTAAATCGAGATCATATGTACAAACATACATTTCATACAGATCTACGTTCAACTATAAATACCTCTATCGTTTCATCTGCATATTTACTCCAAATCACGGATACAGACATTGGGTACATAATTTTATAATAATAGACACCATTTTGTGATAGGTACACACTTGCTAGTTTAGTCTGGAGATGGTGTTGGCTAAGTAGCAACTTAGTAATCGTTGAAATTATCATGGAAGTCAATTTGATCATACACCTGCTACACTACCTGTCAACAAGTACATCCCAGTACAAACTGAAAATATATCAGCGAATAAGATGATCCAAAGTAACGATGTGAGGGAGCTGTACCCACTTATGGTAATGAAGGAAGTTATGATAAATGAAGTATTAATTCTTTCTTAAAATTCTCCTCCCCCTCACCACCATCATCATAGGTAGGTAGGTCGTACAGACCCTCCCCCCTCCCCCCAATTTGTCTAGGGTAGAGGATGGTTTAAATACAGTATACCGTATACATATTATGCGCATACTGGGTATAGCTAGCTGTTGATAAAGCTCTCTCTCCAGCGCTTCCATCTTTCCATTTGGCCCATCCAGATATATGTATCTGGGTCATTTTTCCTGTAAAGGGCGAATCCCATCCTCAGATGTTCAGAAAACGAATAGTTCTGCAAAATATTAAGGATTACCCTTAAACTATACTAAATGAAATTCCGGGTATTTCGGGTATTGACATTATCTGTGTACCTATATATTATTACTTTAGTGCCGTCTACAGATCCAATCCCGGTTGACATTATAAATAATCAAGGTTATGACCTACTAGGGACATCTCTAGTGCATACTCGAAGTTCACTCGATGAAGGACGTACCACTCGATTCGTGACCGGGTCGGAGGTATGAATAGAAAATAACGTTGGTTATCTCCAACAACAAGCAAGGCGACAGGAAATCATAATTGCGATAAGCATGTTATCATTGCCAAATCGTGATGAGTCCCGAACACAATGAATTGAAATAACCGTCCGTAATTTCATATTCCATTCAAGGTGAACAGCATTGTGCCAGATTGTACAGGTACCTAAATTGTAGGTACATTGTTCCATTCAGGTATACGATAATAATGTGTCTATATGTGGGCTAGTATTGTACTAATAGCGTTGCTAGAAAAATTTCTATTTCTTTTTGCATTCTGCATTTCCGAACTATGTACCAGAACATACGGTTCCTGGTGTATTATCCATAGAATTGAAGAGCTGGGCCGAAAAGGGGTACATGTTCATTTCTGGAATTTTACAGGAAAGCCAAAAAACCTATTCTGAATCATACGGTCACAAATCCAACCTCAATGTAACATATACCCCTTTTCCATCAGAATATTGCTTTTGCTTCCGCCCGCGTCAGCCAAGGTTGTGGAAGCCTTTTGATCACTTTTGAAGAGAAACGTTTTGTCTTCCAGAATCAAAATTTCCACTTGCATTTTGCGTTTCAGAGCTTTCAGAACAAACTTGGTTTCGTGTCTGCCTCTGTGTCTCCGCAAATCCTTGCCACAAGCATAACTCCCTCAAATTGTCTTTCGATTTAATGACGTTTTCAGGAATAGTGCGGATTAGGACCTAGGTGGTCACTTATGACGTTCTTGCGCAAGCAGATTAATAGTGGCCTCTGCGCATGCGCAAACGTGGAACCCTCCCAACCCCCGCATGATACCTCCATTCCAACAGAATACCCTATATTATGCCTAGGAATTATCTATGCTCCTCAGATATTATTATTTTAAACGTTTCAATGATCTATAATGATCATGCTAAAAATACGAGGAAGCTGATGTGCTACTTCACCACTATGGCAGACGTTTCTTTCAGTTTCAAATAAAAATAGTATGCTGATGAACTCAGTTTATGCTTTTATTATTTTTAATATAATGAAAGATTGTGTAAAATAACTCTCTGTTCAAGCGGAACATGTCCACATGAATAGGGGCAATGTAACTCGCTACAAACGTGCTGATTTTGAGGAGGGATTTTACCTGGATGGGGTACTTCTGTTTAGAGATGTAAGGCTGCCCCGAGTTTCTCAGTTCCTTCCTTGTGGTTGTCCTCCGAAAAGTTAATGACTCGACATCTCGACTTGTTCAAACGGTAAATTGAAAGTTATACGATAAAATAAATAACGTTCCCATCCATTTTGAGCTTTTTGAAAGAAGAAGGAAAAAATTATATTCCATCGGGTGGAGGCCGTCTATTAGAGGCATCACATTTTCACTCATTCAAATAGCCATGGAATGGAAATGAAGTTGAAGTGATGAATGTTTTATAATAAAGTAGAGGAGACTTCAAGCTTTAATTCGATGCCAAAAAATTGTTTCCAAAAAATGTAACATGTATCTCTTTTCGGCCCAGCTCTTCCATTGGGTTGGCCCCCACTGGCTGGTCCAAGATGGATATTCAAAATCGCGCGGATCCTATCGCCTCTGTGCACGAAATGTGAAAATGGGATCGCGCGAAATCTTTGTAACGCCCACAACTCTGGTTCAACCAATTTTCATGGACCTTTAAGTGGCAATGAATGACACCGTAGATTGCAGGGTCACATTATGGCTACGAAGACCCTATCCGCCCTTAGCAAACTTATGCTGTGCCGCCTTCTCCATTTACAGATAACGTTCCAACTGACCGAAAAACGGGCCACTTCGATCCGATAAGCCCCAGGCCATTAACCGATTTTTAGAAAGCTCCACCGGGGTCTCTTCGGATTGTACTAATGAGTGCGCGGCTCCCATCGCCCGGTATGAATATTTTATGAGGAACCTGATCAGACTCGGCCTCCTTACGAATCCGAGTGCAGTCCGTTCGTGTTTGAGCTCATTGCGCAACGGATGTTTTTCTCGGTTTGTTGACCGCGGCGCGGGATTTAATATGGAAATCTGGGATGGACATCTAAATTGGTTTACACTGCGGGGAGGCCGGTAAAACTAACGAGTCGAGTGTTCATCAACTAGTAGTCCGATGATTCATTTTTCTAATACAACCTAAACAAACTGGGAAATGTATTGCCCGAACCGATAAAATCGTCGTTGCCCCCACTAAAGCCTTCCCAAACTTCTCATTAGCCAAAGTATGTATATATTATGCAGTGTAGTGCCATAACTTCCATATTGTTAGACAATCGTTATGGGCTACTGTACTGGTCGATGAGCTCTATTTGGGCTACGTCTATAATAGGTCACTTTCGCTGAAGATAAGAAAAATACAAAAATAAAGTTATTGCCTTCATAGTACATACAGTAGACGCCGCTTCTTGTAGCACCGATTAATGGAGCAATCTGCTTATAATAGCAGAAAACGCCCGGAACGGATCAGCACGTATATTCGACGCAGAAAAAAATCTGTTTATTGTGGTAGTCAGTTCTTTTAATGTGGCGAAAGTCGAGGTAAGGGAGCATCAGTGATAGCGATAACACTTGAGTAAACTTTCACATCATCAACACATTTTGAAAAAGAACGATGCCCTCCCAAAGATGAGCCAGACAGCGGCTGCCTTGAAACATCCCTAGATCCTCACTCGGTAAGTTGTTGAAAGAGAGAGAAACTGTTGAACGTGCTGCTGTACAGAATGATAGCCAGTCTCCGAAGAGGGAAGGACGAAGATGTCGAACTTGCGCTAAAAGAATGGTTTTTAAAAGTTCGAGAAAAGGACCCAAGGGTCAACAGGCCTATTCTTTGCCAAAAACAGTTTTTATAAATTTTTTTCTAACAACAGCTCCTAAAGTGGCCCACATACACGCATAATTTGTAATGTACACACATATAATAAATGCCTTATGTACATACTTTTTTAAAAATGATTTCTATTGGATTAAACCCATTTCGCTTTATGTGGCAGTTCGGTTATTGTAGCCGGTTTGGCTTGGGCCCATCGTGGCCACAATAAGCGGCGTCTACTGTATTGAGAAGAAGACAGAGTTGAGGGGGTTTGTCGCACACAAAATTCATCAAAATCTGATAGCAAGACTCGCCTGCGCGTGTTCAAAATTTCCTCTCAACAACCTGTACATAGGAATATGTATATGACAGTTAGGAACTGACCCCCTGATGCGTTCATATACCTACAACAATCAACTGCAAGAGAACCAACCAAAGAGCAGAAATTACCCACTTGCCTTGAGCGCTAAGGGTATCTCAGAATACCGAAGTTGTTCTCATAAAACAACGTGACTCGAACCAGACATAATATTATCTACTTCGTGATGAATAATTCATTTTTCAGCCTCACCTAACATCTATAATAACAGAACTCCTCGAGTACGACGAGACAAACAAAAATGTCGGTGATTCAGCGCGGATTGATACAGATCTCCTTTCATGAGTGGAAAGTAATTCTGGGAAGGTCAAGTTGGAATATTGCGCAGTATATTTAGAACCACTGGTGTTTTTCCCATCAAAAAGCGTGACAGGGCATATCAGGGAAGTTCCTCGTCATTTGATACGACATGGTGACGGAAACGTAAGAAGTTGTGCCAACGGACGCATGTGATGAGGTGAAACTAAGCAGATAATATTAATGAGGATCATTTTCAGAGCTCTTGCTTCGCTTTAGACATTCCAAGTGAACATGTACATATTTTGAGAATGTGTAGGTAAGCAGTTAAATTAAGAGACACAGATTACTTTCCTCGCGAAGATCATGAAAGTTTTGTGGCAAAACGAGACAACGTGCAAACAACCGACTACCAAAACATTCAAGTCAGGCGAATTTAATGTACAGGTCGGTAACGCTAGATTTACATACTATGAGAGACTGAACCATATCAATGTAACAAAACACGAGATAGGATTGTTTGCACCCTATTCTTTAGACCAAAGTGAAACTTTCCTATGGACGGAAGATTTAGTAGGTACCAAATACAGACGAGTCAGTTCGTTACCTCGGGGTTACACTGGACAGCAAATTGAATTGGAACATCCACATTAGAACCGTAAGTACTACTATTCGATCAAGGATTCAGCAAATAAAATATCTCCTGGCTAGCCAAACCATTCCTCTCCACATCAAGCGTACACTCTACCTCTCTCTTCTGCGACCCATCTGGCTATATGCATGTGAGATATGGAACTCAGCAGCCATCACCGAAATTAAGAAAATTCAGACCCTTCAGAACCGCATATTGCGCACAATTACACAAGCCCCTTGTTTTGTGCGCAATGCTACGCTTCACACGGATCTGAATATTCCCTACGTGCAAGATGTACTGAACGAATGCTACAACAATCTAGCCTACTGCATGAGCCTCCACAGAAATCCTCTAGCTCTAGTCAACTCCATGCTGAACGAACCCCGACCACCCAGAAATCGACGTCGACTAAAACGAAAATGGCACAGTGAATTGGATTGGTGTGGATTAACTAGCTGACCCAAACTTTTCTCACGTTTCTGACACTTATCGACAAATTGTTCTTCTCTTTTATCCTTGTTTATGTTACAGTTTTGCTAATTAAATCTGTTGCTAATGTTATTCCACATGTACCTGTTAATTTAAATTCTCATGATGAGTTCCAAAACTTGTATTAGCTCACCGATGGGTGAGAAATAATACTGCAAGTGACATGTGATTTGTATATACAATATGTTGGCTCACTTGATAGTGGCTCCCACAGTAAAGTTACTAATTTAAAAAAAAACCAAATACGGAACATTCTGAGGAGTTGACACTTTTGCAATCTTCAGCCGAATTAGTAATACAAATTCCTGATTCCTAATTCCTGGATTTTCCTGAATGAAATAAAACGCCAATGAAAACCTTGTTCGCGAACAAACACCAACCGAAACGAGACGGGCTAAATGAGGGAGCGAGAGATCGAAGGCGTAGGAAGCGAGGACGCGTGTGGGAGTGCATCCTCTCCTGTGACTCAGTAGATCGAAAATTGCGGTCACGTCACTTAACAGTACTCAACATTATTAATGCGAGATGCCTAATATGTGCTGGCGGAAAGGGGACAACTCAGCTCGATAACGCCTCCTTGTCAGATAATAACAACATAACAGTTAAAAAAATTCCATATTCGAATTTTTGCAGTAAAAAACGTTGGAAAATGTTGAATTATCTAAGTAAGAGTTTAGTAGGTTGAAGGGCAGGTAGTTAACCTAATTCGAGAATCCCCTCACGCTGTGTTACTAAAACTACTTATTCCAACAAATCCTCAAGACAATTTCATACAACAGCTGCAGGTAGAAGGTAGGACAACAGGAATTAGAATAAACCAGGAATATAACTGAACCTCAAGTATAACACTTTGTCCAGACCAATGCTTTTACATTTTCAGCTGCTTAGTACCTTGGAGAGAAAAAACGCTGCAAAGTCCTTGTCACATGGGGTTTATTATTCTACAGAAATGTTGGCTGTACATTTATTGTTTGTTTCATGTGAAATAATTTAAATAGCTATTTCTGATGGTTTCCACCAATTTTGGCCCCCAAAACTTAAATTAGGTAGGTACGCTCCTTTTTTTTTTTCAAATTATCTTTTATCATTGGTAGTGCCATCATTTAATCGTCTTGATCCACGTGTTGACACTTTTTCTAGTGTTATTCTACAAATTGATGGTGATTTCGCAGGTATTTGACTCATAAAAAATCAATTTTGGGAGCTGAACATCTGGTACAACCTCAATTTTCCACTCCTTGGCCAAAATCGACTTCATATTCGATCTTCTCGTCCCCAAAAACATGGAAAACGATACCTCAAAAGCTCATGTTACCAAAATGTTGCTAAAACGCAAAAAGTACCTATTTTCACACACATTTTCACTCATAACACCCCTGGGTATATTCCGATCGGGCTGAAAAGTTTCGGGACACAACTAGGGCCCAAATGGAGCATGTGTGCGAAAGAACGACTTTTTTAGATCGAAAATGAAGTCTGTACACGTGATACGGCGGACGGCGGACGGCGTACGGCGGACGGACATTGCATTTTTTGAATCTACACACCTTGAAACGGAAAAGAAAAAAGTTTGAGGGGGTGTTATAAAAATTTTTTGCTGAGCGATTACATAGGTGTATTATTCACAGAATAATAAACCAAAAGCGTGGAAATGAGTCAACACCCCCTGAGGCACAACGCGCTGACTAATCTAGTTCTGACGAAAACCACATAATGGGAAAATGGAGAAGAACGTAGCTGGAGTGTACGAAAACTCAGTACAGTATATTCGAAGATACTTTTAGATGGGAATATTGAAGAACTATTAATGATTTTATTCGTTTCATTCATTTTTTGTTTAATCGAATTTTTAAGGAATCTTCACACATTTTTCTCGTGTGAGTAACGAAATGATTAACGCTTCATAACTTCAAATTATTCAACGGACGAATTTTGCATCGGATAAATGATTCTGCCCTTGTGGTGCGTGAAAACGAAGGTCGACTGTTCAAGTTCAAGCACAACTTCAGAACTCGATCAAAAATTGAATTAGTTAAACGGTTCAGATTTAGGTAGGTAAAAACTCTTTTTACAAGTTCACCATCAAACCAGAGAAAAGCCTCCACAAACCCTTGCAAACGCCCTCCTACTTCTTTGATGCCCAAGGCATCAAATCACAACTCAACTGTTGCTAATACAGTCGTCACGAGGTGCATTATGCGTGGGCAACACATAACCGTTCCTTTTGACCGATTATAGAAAAATCAATCGCTATTCATTCAATTCAAATGTTAAACCAAGCGAGCACGTAGCATGCGTCGGCGACTAACAATAAAACAGGAACTGCCGGCCGTGAAATCGCCGTTTTAACGGAGGTCCAGAGGCAGTTAGAGACTCAAATGAACCGTGAAGGGGTACAACTACTGCCTATTTCGGCTTTCGGACTATGAAGCAGTTCCAAGTTTGAAGCTAGGAGAAAAGGGAAGCGTTTCAAGAGCAATTTCGAACAGCTAGTGAACCTGAAGTACTTGACAATAGAGATGCCGATAAGGGTTTCTTTATGCATTATAATGATGAATCATTAATTATAAAATAAAGTCTTGTCTTACTATTACCTATACTTCAATTTTATCGGGGCATCGAAAAGGTTAGTTTAAGGTATTTATCCACAGACTGTTGATGAAAAAGGAGCCAAGACTTCAAACACCTCTGAAAAGAAGTCGGCATTTTTTCCCTACCTGAAACAAGTTAAGGTACCTACCTGAGGAGTTTTACCAGTCAAATCTACCTACTCAACTGACGCATGGGTCACTGCAGGTCAAGTAAACTAAGTAACTAACAGATATGTCTACGTTATCCTTTGAGATGATGGGGTTGGCTGGTGTTGACTGAGCCCTGCTAGCCAAACGTATTTCAAATTATGCGATGTACATTGCTGTTCATGATGGCTGGAAATAAATCTCCATGATGCGTCCAAGAAGACATGACGTTCTTCATAACCCCAAGTACCAATATAATGTTATGTACTCAAAAATAATACGCATTATTTCATCAAACCACACCTCGAGATAGCCAGACTTTTTTTTAGGGCTTTAGTACAACAGAATATAATTATATCAAGTAAGTAAACAGAATAATCTGAAAGTCTGCTACGATTTCAAAACATCTGCCAACATATTTTTTTCGCTCAGCCCCTGCAGCTTTAGGTTTTGATTTACCAATTTTTAGACAACTTCAAAATGTTGATCAAAGAAACAAATATTTTTAGCCATCCACACGAACCTGACCATAACAATCCGAATTTGCAGCTCCTTCAGACTGCTATGTGTGTGTATTAGATATGGAATGTGTAAACGCAAATCCTTGTAACGACCATTATGTGCGTAAAAAAATGGTTGAAATGAGCCAAATTGGTAACTTATGGAGTGAGTCTCCAGATGGTGCCATGTCAACTATTTCTACAGCAGGTAACCTTTCTGCGAGGTTATGTAGTTGTGAGTAGGTGTTCGGGTAATCCCGAATAAATTTCATCAAATTCCGATTGTCCCTGATCTTTATAGATAGTTTTGCGTTAGTCTAATAAATATTAACACCTAAATCCCAGACCGAGACAAACATTCAAACATCCATCGACTGTAGGTTTGAATGAAAATCGAGAACATCAAAAATGTTAGGGTCAGCAATGATCGATATATCAATTTTACCGGAATGCACGCAGCGGTTCGCATTTTCGGTTTTGAAACAGTCGGGTAAGAACAATCAAACAAACGGGTCAACGCTCGCGGCCAGCTGAGAGTAATCTCGGGCACATCGTCCTTGCGGCGTCTTCAAGGGGCTTCCTCGTAGAGGTCCTCACAGGATCGATGACACACAACCCTAATAGCGTTTTTTATGCGTGTACAACGTTTCTCCATCTTCATTCCCCTTATTTTTCGCCGACATATGAAACCATCAATCACGAGCTGGTACGAGGGAGCGAAAAATGAGGTTGTCTGCTTGGTTTTCACATATCTCTTCCTCTTCACATCTTGGATTCACCTACGCCTGTTGGAGTCCAGATGGTTCCAATGACGAAGGAGATTCCAGCGTAACAATGCCTAAACTGTCCAATTCGTCACTCAAATCTAAACTAGGTAACCTTTTTGTGACCAAATCTAGCAGCGGGTACAACACTTTTACGATATTCTGGTACTCCGGTGAGGACTAGGTACTACTCAACCAGTTATATACCTACGCCGATTTTGATGGTAGATGGTTCTTTAATAGCCTTCAGTCACGAAATAGACAATGTTTCAGCCGATTTCATGCTACCGTACACGTAGTGCTCTACTTCATGGGGAAACGACCGCATTCCTTCAGAGCTGGTTCACTTTTTGCTGTCCAAAGCATCTCCAAAGGTTATACTTTATAATGTTTCGCCCTGAATTGAACATAAACGAAAGTATTTAAAAGACGAGCCAATTTTAGATCTCAACCGACTACCGGTTCTCTTCTTTCTGTTCTTTGACGATTTTAATATGAAAGGGTTTGGCCGCCAAATGGGATGTCTTTGCCGATTATCAGCTACTGTGTTCGAATCCCCCAGGTAACAGGTATCATGAGGGGGCACCAATCCTATTCAGTACTATGTAAAAACGTAGTAGGAACTCTAGTAATTGGTCTGTACTTAGTTCGCAGTTTTTAGTTACCTACTGATCAAATTCGAGCCAACATCAGCATTCGAACTCTAACTTGGGCAGCACATACAGCTGAAACCAGACACCCCCCCCCCCCCCCCCGCTACCAGGCGCTATCATGAATTTTAGGTCCTTTGTTGTTTTTCTTTGTTTACAATACGTATCTCGAGAACGGTCGGTTTTATCGAAAAACTTTAACGCCCCGATGAAAGAGAATAAAATTTCCTACAAACTCGGCTATATAAGTATACATTACTGTCGTATCTGGCTGTTTCTGCGAAATACTGCTTTTAAACGGAATATTATCGAAATGCAGCGGAAAATGGGACAAGAACTAGAGTATTACCTTCAAATATTTACACAATATTCCAAATTTAGATAATACTACGGTAATACTGTAATACATAAGAGGAGGGGTTAGGAGAAAGTGAAGAGGCAGGGAAGGGGTGGGTCTTGCTGCACAACTTCATAGGTTTGTAAATATGCTTACAATGATACAGTATAAATACAACACTGTTATTTGTGAGACGGTCAGAGACACGACAAAAATGTACATAGGTAGGAAATCTAATTTGTCACAGGAGCGATAAAATCAACCGTTCTCGAGATATTGGCACACAAAAAAAATTACCGTAGATTGATGCATGCATTACAGTGGACGCCCGTTACGGTGGTGCATAGATGACTCACTCATTGCAGAGCGTCTGGAAGTATGTAATGAGTAATTTATTGATCCATGATGATGATGATGAATTCACTGTGCAATTTACTACCTAATTTCGTGACTAGTGACGCGATATGAACACCTTGCGTACATATTTTTTTGACTACCTAAATTAGAGTAGGTATGTTAGGGTAGGTGGGTAGGTAATGTTATCATCATAAAAATACCCCAAGAGCCCCAATACGGGCAGCGAATACAAGATTTGCAGAAATCCCCCCTCCCCCCACTATAGAAATAAATTCCGAAATTCCGGCGACGTAGTGCAAAACTATTTTTCATCGTTGATCCTCCTTCTAAAAGTAATTTTCGAAATTCCGGCGACGTAGGGCACAACTGGACAGTTTCCGGGATCTACTGAAGAAAGAGAAGTTGAGACATTGCACAACTAGACACATTTTTTTGCATCGAACAACCACGCAAATCGGTTGAGAATTGCCGCCTGGGCAGCTCTCGCACGATTCTGTCACAAACGCACCACAACACACACCTATGGTTTCTTTCGCAGATTTGGATCCAGGATGTTTGAAACGGATTTGAATGTGGTTCTTTTCATTCTCGGCTGAGTGTTGCCCTCTTCTGGCCAGATCAAATACATAAGGACGTCTCCTACAGGTCCTACAGCGGCCCCTACACGGTCTATAATAATGTCATTACTGCTTCATTTCAGTTCTTCATTACACTCTAACCCTAGACGATCAGTAATGATGTCATTATTTACTTCATTATCTTCTTTTCTTCAGTACAGGGCGTACAGTGTGTAAAGCTAAATCCAATAATGGACCCTCGCAAAGTAGCTTGTACCGCAATCATTCTAGCGTTAGGTTCAAAACAAAGAGTTATCAATCGTCAACGGTGGATGAAGAAATGGTTAAGGAAACGTGAGCATTATTCGCATCTCGTGTTGCTGAAAGAAATCAGGGCGACAGAGGCGACAGAGGATTTCAGCAACTATTTCCGAATGGATGAAAGATGTTTCGATAAACTACTAGAATTGGTTTCTCCTTATTTATCGCGAAAAACCACTAGCGACGGACGTCCAAAAGGGGACCTAAAATCCTAGATAACGGCCGGTTGAGCCCCCCCCCCCCCCCCCACCAAGGGATTTTCACATAACGTTATCAGCAATAATAACTCAGTCACAGGATTACATTACTATCCTAGGGTTACCCCAGTGGATGGATGGGTTGGTAGGTTGGTATCCAATTTGATCAGGCGCTGAAGTCCACAGCTATGGTTAGGTAGGCCCAACGCAACTGGATCCTACGTCTGTCGGACCAATTCTTAGCCCCACCCTCGAAGCCTAATAATTGATTGTCTTCAGGACCGCGGCTTCCATTGTTCGTTAATTGATCTTGCCTGTTAGCTGGAGTACTCCTCGACGGAGGCGCTTTATTCAATCTTTGTTAGCGGCTGATTCGAACTTCAGATACTTCCCCTTCACCATCGCGGGTCGACAGAGAAAAGACTCTTACGATTGTTTCCTGCTTCTGTAAACGTCCCGACGCGGCCGTAATGAAATGGTCGCTCATTGTTATGTCAAGTCAGTCTCTAGTTCCGCGTCTCATTGATTTTTCTATTGAGTCGTTGGCTCGAGCGGCGCTAGGTGCATCGCGGCTTTATTGATCCACAAATCCAATTTGATCCGGCATCTCGATACATCAATAATTACGAACATGAATCAATTACCGCTTCTAGGCAACAGCTAAATTATTCGACGTGGCCCGATCAAGATGCTGAGAATCAGAACTAGTGATGGGCGAAACGAATGATTTCAATAATCGAATACCAAGTATTCGAATGATATTGATAATCGAATGATCATTCGAATGATTTTTGTTATTTTACCTTCGAATGATATTTTACCTTCAAAATGTGAATGACCAAATAGGTATGTAAATGGATGGATTATTATTATTATCGGCCAGTTAAAAACATGATTTATTTAGATTAGGTAGGTACCTGATTATTAATTTAGTAGCCGATTGGAAAAAAAAAAACTTCCTACTTGGAAAATAAGTAACGTAATATTATAGGATTTATATATTGAATAAAAAAAAATAAAAAATAAAAAAAATTTATTTATTTGATACTGACATTAGAATAGAAAATTCAGGAATACATAGGTAAAATATAACTTGATTTTTCATTGATCTTACTTAGTTACACGGATGAAGCTCGTTTCATTCGAATGAAAAAGGAGTGGGAAAACCTCCAACAGATCCGAATGCAAAACAACCAATGGCAGAACAGGATGCTAAAGTATTCGAATGAAAAAATGGAATGGGATAGAGTTCGGATGAAAGTCTCGGCTATGGTTGTTCTGTGACAGCAGGTACTTGGGCATTCGCATTGGTCACAGGTTCACTTGTCGCAGTTCCATCTTCCTGTATATTGAGCTTCGCGAAGATACCGCTAGTTTCGCTACAATACGAATGCGAAAGTATTCGAATACTTGAAATCTCACATCCGAATATTCGAATGAATTCAATAATCGAATGCCGCATTCGATTCTTCATTCGAATTGCCCATCACTAATCAGAACCAAGAAACAACAGAATCACAACCAGAGGAGGCCGGAAAATATTTGGAATTTATACTGCAAAAGTCAATACATATACTTCAGGTTAATGACAGTTGTTGTAACTACCCACCTCAAATTCCTTCGAATAAAATCTCTCATCAAGTAAAATAAATACAATAATCCCACAGAGAAAGCAAGTGTCGGCAAACACGGGCTACGTGGTTGCATGGGGATAATCTTGATCAGGGGCGTTGCGTCTGTAAGGCCACTTGGGCCACTGCCCCGGCACCCAACAACACTAGGAGTAAAAAAAACTCCATTGTTCAGTTGGCATTTGAATTTTCCTCCGTACCTAGCATTTTTCACAAAGTTCAACAGCGAATCGCCAGATTTCTCTGGCTATGGAATAGAAATTCTATGGATATTCAATATTATAGTAGAGCATCCATGGTGTGCTCCACAGACCAAGAATTTTATCGGAATAAAGCGACAGTAATTGATGTCCTTCAATCGAAATCGAAACCTAGGCTCCTGAAACTGGCAGGTAGGTTCTGGGTCCTGGGACCCAGTGTCTCCATGGCAACTGAGAAAAGTGGCCCATCCGCGCATGCTCAGTCGAGTAAAAATGTTGTTCGCCACGCCCACTTTGGGCTCCGCCCCCAAAATATGATTTCTACTCCAAAATCGTTCGTTTTCACAATCAATTCGATCCCTTCGATTCAATTTGTTGCTGTTTTTCCTGAGGGTGCCGTGAAGAAACATTTCATGCCGACTGTGGTGGTTAGAGGTTGCGTTTTTTCTTCTCGTGAATTCGATTCAATTTGTCATCTCGATAGGAGAGATGCTTCTTCGTCTTCTGATTGGTTTTTGTTGTGAATTATATGCCTTTCTCTGCTGAGTCAGTTGTCAGTTTTTAATTTTTTGCGCCAAATTGTGCCTGTTTTGTGTTTGATCCGGTTCTGATGACAGATTTGTATTCGTGGTGCCTACATGAATTTTGTTCTGTTTGCTGTGGTCTTGTGGATTGATCGGCGTTCTAACACACAGAACTACCTAGCTTCAAGTCAATAGCTTCTCCATTCAAGTAGGTACTGACCAACGGGTCATTATTTTGTTAAATTTTAGTTTACTGTATTTTTATAACACATGAATTCGGTGGCTAATTTTCAGTAGCTTTGCTGAATGTCAATCAGTAAATAAGGGAAGGGTGTTGTTGCCTTGGGGTATTTTGTAGACAAATTATGTTGGTTTTGTCTACAATTTGTGTTCTGGTTTGGTGCCCCACCGTTTTCAGAGCCCACGCACCGCTACTGATCTTGATAGACACTTTGAAACGAGACCCATTATTATCCGACGAGGAACTCGTCACTCGGCAGTCCGATCTACTGAATTTGAAACCGTTTAACCGTTTCCACAAGGTAGGTACTTTTAGCTACCTACATAATAAATGCTAATACATAAAGAGATAACTGTATCTATTCCTACGTTGAATTCCCACATATTTCCGAGAAAGTGATTCCAAACTTTTCTTGTTCGAGGTTGTTCTTTCCTCCGGGGAAATACTGCACTGCGCCACCCCGTGATCTGTATCCTGAATCCCAATCTCTTCCGTCTCTTTTATTTTTTCTTCCGAGTCAACCAGGGTAGCGGAAGCCCAGTGTTTTTTGTCATCTCTGTTTTATTCCTCTTGAAATACAGTCACATGAATAACGTATGTGTATCGGTGAATCTAGTCTCACTTGTAAGCATACAGTCTTGCGGGTTCGTAAAGTCCGACACTCTGACTTAATTGGATCACACGTAGGGATCGTCATAATTGAGGAACCAGGTACCTACCTACATACCTACTCTTGTACGTATGGTTACATAACAGGTAGGGGCAGATCTCATTAGTACTGAAAGAAAGGGCGCACTTCGCAGCCAGAAGGGCGAATACGCCAATTTTGGTAGTATGGAGTTAGTCATGTCGATGTTTTCGTATATTTCTCCTCTATTCGAATTTAAAAAGACCGCGAAAATCTAGCCAATCAGGAAGGAGATTTTCAGGGGAAAAGACAGAAAGTTTGGGGCGAATGTAACTAGCAGACCGGCAAGGGGGCGTAACTGAAATCAAGGTTTCGAACCCTATGACGCAGCCTGAAAACGTGTTTATTCAATCAAAGCCTCATGGACAAAAACACATCAGAACATCCTGAACAAGTGGCACCAGAAGAAGGCTTAGAAGATCTCTACAGGTTATTCAGCATTATGTAGAATACTGTAGTTCGTTCGGTACCAGTGGATTTTAATGGAAACCGTCTACCCTTAACTATTTTTTGTCAATCAACGGCAGAAAAATAAGGGCGAATGTCGCAATCAAAAATCAGCACGGTCACTGCGAAAGGGCGAAAAAATAAAAAATCAAGTTTTTCAAACATTCAACTTGTACCTACCGATTGAACTAATCCAAAAATTTGGATTAAAATGTTTCTAGGAATAACCACGCCAAGTTGGGTGGTATAGCTTGTTAAGATACATTGTGTATTATATTATGACCCCCGGAGTCTTATCAACTTCCTATCGAAAAATCTATACACTCCGTGTCTATCATCGAAATACCCACGCACCATGCTCCCCGTGACGTGATAATCGATTCCCGAAATCGGTAGTTTTTACAGTTGATACTACCCCGGGGGACTTGTAGCACACAAGTGCACTTCTTAATTTGCTAGAGAAAATTGCAATTTCCCACAATTTTGATTTTGCTATATTTTGCTATTATTAACCGAAGTTTACTAACGTCCTACCCAGAAAGCACCCACCGAGTGATACTACTACGTAAACTCAACCAGCCTTATTTTAAAAATGTGAAACTTCGTTGGACGTCTTCAATTCACAAACAACGCCGCCGTGATGTGGAGATTTCTAACAAAAATAGAACTAAAAATCGCGGATCCGTTGTTCTCGATATTCTCGTGACTCACCATTTCCCCTTTGATGGTCGCATTTGTGGTTTAGGGCCAAGTTGAAGGAGAGCCTTTAACTGAGCTACGTATATATAATGTGATGGCCATTAGTATTTACCTAATCGTGTCCTTGGAAGTTTCGAGTATGCAGCCATGAATAGGCTGAACAAGGAAATGGTAGGAACCGTCTAGACAGTAGACTATTCCTAGATAATGATTGTTTCTGAAGTGTAACAGCATAATTTATTCTAGTCTAAATACAACAAGACAGTACCCTGAAACTAGGTGAACACTCACTAGGAAAGCGAAAGTTCAACTGCTCTTCCTACAAAGGTAGAAATTTGACTCAAGGCAGTAAGTAGTCACCAAGGATCAGTGGCGTAGCCAGGATTGTTGAATGGGGGGGGGGGGGGGGGGGGGGTTATCGGAAATAGAAAAGGTCCAGTCATGCAACATAGTTTTAAGAGCCAATTTTCAAAGAAATGTTCGTGCTATTGTGTAAGAAGATGATATAGTGAGAAACCATACCACTTTTCGTAAAATTATATAATTTTTTCGTGATGAAGTCAAATTTGACCCACTCGTTTTTAAGAAAAGTATTTTTATAATCGAAAGTCTGTCCTCCGTGTTTCACCATCCCGCATAACTTCAGGTGAATTAATATTGATTTTAGCCCTCAATACCAATTTTTGACCGCCAAAAATCAAAATTTGACCCCTATTCTGTATGACAACACAGTGAAATGGTATTTTTCTGTCTTTACTCACCCTTCTATTCCACATTTAGTGATTTCCTATCAATTGTTAGCTATTTTAGTAGTTTTTACCGACTTTTGTCCCCTAAAAACTCAAATTTGACCCTTAGGACTGTTGAAACTTGCTCATCATCGAACTTACCCTTTTGTTTGGCAATACGAACGTTTTGGCAAAATTTGGAATTTTTATCATGTACCCAAGGGCAGATATCGTCTGGAGTGACATATCGCTCATTTGCTGCAAGAGTGTCATAAGTAAAAATTCCATTTTTTTGGGTTCTATGCAAAAATAGACTCTTCTGGTGTGCCTGCACTTGCAGCATTAGAGTCATTTCTGTACTTTCAAAACTCGCGGCTTGAGGGTGCTGAGTCATTTGTCTTCCTCCCCCACTGCGTGGATAAGGTTAGGAACAACAGCGTCACAAGTCAGTTTAGGACCGAATGCTGCGCGAGGAAGGTGCCGCAAGTTTTCAGGAGAAACGGATTATCAGGAGATATGCCACTACACACGGAAAAGTAAGTTATTTTAGCTTGTATTATTTTGAGAAGTGCCATTATTGTTGAAATATTTTTCCATAAGACGAAAGGGCTAACTGCAAATATGTCTATATTGCAAGAAATGTTTCCGATTTTCGGCGTCGTTTTTCAAAATGTGCCATTATTACTGATATCCTTTTTGTATATTTTTCTTGTCATCTTTCAAGTTATGACACTATTGATGACTAATTGAGGTAAACAGGCTTGTCTTATCTTTTGTTGAGTCTGTATTGTTGGTGAATTTTTCACAGGCAACTGAAGTTGAGACAAAGAGAAAAAATTCTTTCAGGAAGAGGGCAGAAAATTCTTCAAATGGCGCTAGAGTCGAGTCAAATTCCCACAAGTAAATTTTTTTACTATACTTTTCAGAATTTAATTCCTATTTCATTTTGTTTAGAATGTTTTATAGACGTACCTACTGTAGGAACGTACGTTTCGATGTTTCGAATGTGCTTACTTAGTAATTTTTTTCTGTAAGGCCACAATTCAAGTCTTCTGGCTCAGAAACCCCTCCCGGTCCACAAAGAAGAGGAAACGTTGGCCTCCTATACAGAAAATGATGGTGAGTTTTCACCATTTTCACGAAATGTATATGTTGTAATAATTAGCTGGTCGGAGCTTGAAATAAAATGCATGTATGTGAGAAACTTGATTCAGAGAAAATACTATTGTACTGAAACTTTTACATGAAAAATGAAAGGATTGAATTGAATATTGAGTTGAGATTCTTGAGATGACGAAGGACTTGACTGTTGACGATGTAGTGAAGCAGGGAGGGGAGTCGGGGGGCCCACGGGATTTCTCGCGGGCATGGATTGGTGTCGCTATAGCAACCACGACTGGACAGCCGCGAGGCCTCAGCAGATGCAGGCCAATCAAAAACGTCCATTGTTTAGGCCTAAATGCGTCGCGGTATTTTCAAATCGAAATTCGCCACAACATACTTCTGTAAAACTCAACCTCTGTAATAAATGTGTCATTCTTCTTCATTGCGGTCATCCTTGAAATAATAGACCCAAATAACACCAATTTATTTGTTGTTGTCTTCTGTAAGGTGACGATCCAACTCCTGTGGGCCCCAAAACTCTACCAGTAGATCTAGATATCCACGAGACCAAACAAGATGAAACATTGGCTTCCTGTTCAAAAAATGATGGTGAGTTGTCCCTTTCAAAAATGTCAACCTCACTATTTGCCATAATAAACCAGTGTGTCATTCCTCTTCACTTTTCTGTAGATAGTAGAGTTAATAAAATTCCATTGTTATCCAGGTTCTCCAAATGAACCACTCGCGAGTACTTCGGCCAACCAAGCGTCATCAGTAGTAGGACAGCACAAAAGAGCCTCCTCTACAAGTTCCTCCTCTTCGAGTTCTTCTTCAAGTTCTTCTTCTTCCAGCAGTTCATCAAGCTCAAGCTCTCCTTCTCGCTCACACTCGGATGACGATCTAAAAGATCAATCGTACAATCCTGATGATGATATTCGCAGCCCTTCCAGCGAAGAATATGAAGACCCAGTCGAGAAGACAGCAGCTCCACACGATTCTCAAGGATTGAACATTGAGGTCCCGTCTAGCCCTTCCCCCGAACGTTCCTCGTCTGAACCCAACCACAATTTTCAGGTGACTCCTGCCAAAAGGGAGGGAAAACTTAAACGTAATGTTGATGAGTGGCAACGGTCTAAGAAGAAGAAAGCTCGAAACTCTGGACAATCTTATGTGACCAGTTCAAAGAAATGTAGTGGTAAAAAAAGAGCCCCAAGGCAAATGAAGCCTGCTTGTACCGATAAATGCAAATTAAAATGCTATTCCAAATTCAGCCAGGAAGAAAGAGAGAATTTGTTTTCTGAGTTCTGGAACATCGGGGACCTTGAAAAGCAAAGGCAATACATCGCTAATTGTATTGATGTTATTGCTACCAAAAGGCTGAACATTTTATTTTGTTTTGGACTTGGGATTTATTTTTTCACTATAATTCTAATAAAGTTTTTATTACAAAGTTTGTAAAAAAAAATTATTTTGAATCTTTTTGAACCATTGCCTTGTAAAACCGTCACATTTTCGCTTGACACTTTTATGTACTACCATCAATCATATTTTTTAACTAGCTATAACGTCACACTTCGGCATAGTACGCTGAAATTTCCAATTTTTTGCGAAAATACTGTCATTTGTTGGACTCCATTAATGTAAGCATTTTTGTAAGGGTCAAATTGAAATTCTAATTTGGATTTCATTTCACACAGTAAACAACCGGGTTTGAGAGAAGTTTTGATGGGAATTTCAACCACTTGAGAAAGTTTGTAACAGAATAGTTCCAATTTGAAATAGTTTTTTCCAATTATCTCAAAACAGCAAATTTTGAGATATGACACTATTGTACCCAATGAGCGATATAAACATATATACATATAAATCCTTGTTACCATCTAGGGATGAATTGAGGATGCTCTGCAACGGATTTACCTATAAAAAAAATCAAAAATTCATGTTCTGAAAATGTTGGACCCATTGCAATTTTCTTTGTACATTTGCTAATATGGTTTGACTTTACAAAGCTGAATGTAAATTTAATAAAGCACTAAATATTACAGGTAACGTTAGGTAAGTTAACCGTAAAATAGAACATATCATGTATCTGGCAACAATGTTAGCGAATTTTCAAAGAAAATGAAGTTATTGCGATGGGCCCAAAATTTTCAGAACATAAATTTTTGAAATTGTTTTATAGGAAAATCCATTCCAGAGCATCCTGAGTTCATCCCTTCAGTTTAACTTAATTTATACGTATATTTATATTTATTTATTTATGAGTCACTCCAGATGATATCTGACCTTGGGTATGCGATAAAAATTCCAAATTTCGCCAAAATGTTCTTATTGTCAAACAAAAGGATGAGTTCGAAGATCAGCTATTTTCAAAAATTCTAAGGGTGTCTAGTTTGTTTTTAGGGTAAAAAATTTGTAAAAACGGCTAAAATTGCGATATAAAATCACTGTCAGTGATTGAAAGGATAAGTAAAGACCGAAAAATACCATTTATTTCATTGCTTTTCATAAAGAATAGATGTCAAATTTGGATTGGGAGGGGGGGGGGGTCAAAATGTTGTATTAAGGGCTAAAATATATAGGTATTAATTCACCTGGGATGGTGTGGGATGGTCACGACAAAAAGAGGGGCTATTTTGATGATAGGATATTTTCCGAATTCATATACACATTTGCTCGTTTGTAATAAAATAAACGTAATATTATTTAAATGTTTATTATGTTTGATTTACCGTGTAATCTGTTATTGTTGTATTTGTTTGTTACTGCTGTTTGATATCGTTCGTGAAATTTTGATAAACATTTCGAGCCAATGGAGGGGGTTATGACCCCCCTGGCTACGCCACTGCCAAGGATCAAAAACATAAAATACCTATTGTATTTTTTTTAAATCCCTGTACCTATACATGTACCTAAATACTCATAATTAACGGTGGTAGTAAATGATGCACGTTTTACCCTGAAGATTACACCTATAAAATTAGCCACAAACCATTACTCTGTTTTAAAAACGCTGTTTCAAGAAGACTGTTCAATAGCTACTATGAAGGTTTGAACTTGAGGGCATGTTAAGTTATATATGAAAAATTGCGGAACAAATCGTTACGACGTTGTGCCAACAATCTTAAAGCCGATTTGAATTTAACATGAAATGTCATCTATGTATTTATCAGAAGCGATTTAGCGCGCTATAAAGCCGATTTTGAATTTATTATGTTACGGTGTAACATACTACGTTACATAGTATATACCATACGGTTTGTAAGTCTAATAATGGAACTGAGTGGATGTCCACCAGGCGGTGACAGCGGTGTGATGCTGTGAGGGCCGCGAAGGGCGTACAAATAACAACAATGCCACCTCTTCGGCCATACTTGACACACCTGCGTAGTAACAATTCCCTGCCAGAGAACGACCATTCGCAGCATTTCCTGACCACAAACCAATTTTAAGTAATTTGTTGAAGTAGACAGTTGTGCGTCAAGTTCCGTGCAATAACATACAAATTTTGGGTTTAAATATCGATGCAGCTATTGTAGTCGTGCGAGGATTGCCAGGTTTCCACAAACCCATACATTTTGCAACTTCAACAAAAGTACGCTTTTCCACATTATTGAATAAAAAGCTGGTAAGTTTTAGACCTCAACTCCACTTAAACCTCACTTGTAACTCGGAATTACAAACACAATTATTTCCTCTCCTTTCCTTTTTCCCACTACACAGATAAGCAGGTGCATATAAACAATATGCATCTAGGTACCACACTACGCCTACGCATTAATTACATAAGTATCTGGATTTAATCCCATTACGTCTAATGAAGGGCCATTACTTTGAAGCACCTACAGTGATCATTCGTAACTAATCACTACCAGATTCAGTTCGCTACCTTGGTGTGTAACAGGAAGCAGTAAGTACGCAGTAGCAACAAGATTCTTACTTGCCAAGCAAACGAATAATTGTTTTTGAACACTTTTTAAGTAGTTACGATCGTTAAATGAATAAAGTTACGGTATGAACGGCAATAAGGTAAATCTCAATACAATCTGGACTTTCCTGGGATTTCTACCTATAATACAGTCACAACTGTTTGAACAATAAAATTTACAGGCGATTTAATTACCCTCAGTGTTCGCTGTTATTGTACACTTACTATTGTTGGTACCTAATTGGTTTGTTATTGTTTTTTTGAAGAAGTTTGGATGAAAGCTTAAGGCCAGGTACAGCAATTCTGCCCCACGACTGAATCCAGCTCCTAGTTGGGGGGGTAGTTGCTGTTATGTTATCGGCTAAATTCAATGCAAATCAGCACTTACTGGCATTCGTTCATGATCTCCTCCTGGCTGCGAACCTGCACCGGAGCCAACTTCTCGACGCTCTCGTCGTAGTTGCAGAAGCACCGCGTGATCTTGTCGTCGAACGTGTTCACCAGATCTTCCAAACTCCCCGAAAACGTTTCCGTAAAATTGTCGGCGTCCGCGGTGACGTTTGAGGTCTCCACCGAGCACAAGCACTGCTTGAGGAGAGGAGGCGAGTTGTCCACGTCCTGCACGTTCTTCAAGTTGTTGAGATTGACGTCTTCCATACTGAGGTTTTCGTTGGAAGGTTTCCCAGTGATTTCCGGCACCTGTCCCCAATCCTCGGCATCTTCCAATTTCGCCAGTGGAGCCTCAAACTGGAGCTCTGCCATTTTCGCTGTGGTGTCACGCATGCTGTTCGGAGCTCTACTGCCTGTTTCCTATCCCCCAGACGATGTCGCTCCGCCTCCCCAGATAGGCCTTTCAGAACTCCCCGCCAGCCGCGTAGGGCTCAGATCGTTGCGGCTCGGAGTGGGGATACCGACCACTTCGCCCTTCTACGGGATTTTCCTGTGTGTGCAATGTACTCTTATCGATCTACTTCCCCTCTCCGTCACCAGTAAACAACCCTTCCGCGTACCTAGTCGTTTCCACTCATACTAGCAAGGAAATCTCGCGATGTTGACAAACAGAATTTAGCCAAAGGTCTAATGTGAATGTTCCTAAAATTATGGAACACGTTCTTACTGTTTGTACAAGTTGCGGTACGTTTTATCGAACGCCACTGTCAAGTGTCATGTCACTATTCGTATGATTTATGGTCGTTGCTTAGAGAAAACAAAGCCACTAAAAAATGACCAAAGTGTCCAAACTAGGAAATCGTGAAGGCTTGAGTTTCAATATGATTAGGGTGAACATGTAGTACACATGTGCGGTTTCCGAGGCAAATTATATAGTAGCGTCAGGAGGGATTTTGAAAAACAGGAGGAAATGCCAAGGTTATAAAGGAAGATGGATCCATGCGAAGCGGGATGTAGGTACCGAATAAATTTGGGATTAGAATGTAGGAACAGATTCAGAATCATGGTCGAACAGATTTATATGAGGGACATTGTGTGCATCAATCAATGCAAATCCTAAAAATTTCAGCTCATTCAGATTATTCTTTAAATAAGGTATGGTGGTTACAAGCAGCACCTACCTACAGAGATTCCGGACCAAATTTTTTGTGCCTCAACGTCTGAAACGCAAACTGCGAGCGGAAATTACGATTTTGAAACACAAAAAACAAAGGTTCCCTTGCCGTCGGTAACTAAGTACTTGAGATAGCAGAAAACAGTGGTTTTTCAACCTAATAACTTCTCAAAATGAGAGAAAATTCAAAATAAGGTAGGGGATAATGTGACACAATAACAAACTGAAAAAATAAACAGTAGGTAGTAAAGTTTAACTAAAAAATAGCCATTATAGGCATCGCGGATCTGATCGGCTATTCTCTTAGCAGGATCAAAATTTGATAATTTCGCTCACCTCGCGCTCAGCACCGGCCTACCCCATATTAATGTGCAAATTTTCATTTTTACGCTCGATAACACTGGAAAGTATTAGAATATGACCTCATTATAGTAACTACCTACCTAGGTCATGCTGGAACTATTATTTGTTCTACTAATTCCCCCCTTTTCGTTCGAACTCTCTCGATTTTGTTCAAACTCTCCCGTTTTCATTCGAAATCTCCCGTTCTCGTTCAAACTCTTCCATTTTCGTTCGAACTCACCCGTTTATGTTCTGAGAGTTATAACACAAGGTTTGTTTGTAGTTAACCTTCAATCTAAGATTTTGAATTTCGTCTGCCGATGTCGAAATGGTTATTCTGGAACGGCAAACTGGGTTTGCCCAAATAAAATTTATTTATTGTAAAGTAGAACAAGCCGCGCACATTTGGAGCGTGTACATGTGGTTTGGCTTATGTGTAACCTGTAATTCCAGAATTTCGTATTTCGTCTGCCGAACCCAAAATGGCCTGTAAGGCCTGGCAGACTAATATTTTATCTCTATCATTTTGCTGAGGTTTGTATTGTGAAAATTTGAGTCATCTATAAATTGCTGGACTTTTGGACCCAAAATCCTGAATTATGGATATGGTATGCCAGACCATAACCATTTTTGGGTGGCAGGCTGTCATGTCTTCCAATGTTATGCAGAATGCACTGAGCAAAATTCAGCAATTTACTAATAACTCACGTTTTTGGGTCCAAATACCAGAATTTTAGACTTCATCTGCCGGTTTGTTTACGGCTATTCTTGATTAGCAGACCAGGTGTTTAATACAAGTGTAATATGCAATCATATTATGGAATATGCGTAAATTTCAGCGAGCTAGTAAATTTAGGTAATTTTTGACCCACAATTCTGGTTATTGGACTTCTTCTGGTTTTGGTGTGCCAGACCTACAGTGGCCATTGTAGACTGGCAGATTGATGTTTCTGAATTTGTAATATAAAGCAAAATGCACGGTGCGGCTTTCAGCCGTCTAGAAATCAATAAAGTAGGTACATCATTTTGAGTCCAAAATTCAAATTTTTTATTATTATTTTTTTTTTGCAGTAGCAATTGAATTTGGCAGACTATGATTTTTGGAGTTTCTACGATGAGCAGAAAGGGTGGGCAAGTGGAATTCCGTTTTAGGATTACAACCTGTGGAATTTGAATTCAGTCTGCCAGCTATTCAAACACTATATTTTGTAGCTTGGCACCCAGTTTTCGATTCACTGGTCGGTACAGAACAAGATGAGACATTCGATCCTCTAAAAACAATTCGATTTTCCACCGAACTGCGATTTTAAATTGGCCGCCATATCAAAATACGTCCTACCTGTGCCAGCAGAGGGTCGGATTCATGAATATTCATCCAGCCGCCCATCAATCAATAATTTTATGACAATCAAATCTTTTCTACTTGTTCTTTGCCTTTTCCTGCCGGGCTCCAGGATTATGTGGACATATCAGTTGATGACAAAACTAATTTTATGGCAAGGACATCGCCATTGTTGGGTGAGTGCGTTGCTCAACGAGGAGTACCCATGACTTCTGTTTATATTTTTATATGAAAGTAGTTCCATTACAAGAATTTTGAGACCAACCGCACTCTCCTACGATGAATAGCTATTTTTCTGTGATTTTTCAAAGATTCCAGCACTGCCGACCTCACAACGTCACTCGCTGCCGAAATTTCGAAAGCTCATAGGATTACCAAAATTCAGGATCCTACTTTCATTTAAAAATGGGAAAGTGTTACAATCAGAAGTCACGGGTACTCCTCATTACGCAACTCGTGGTCATACTTTTCCATTACCTCCAGCCCTGAAGTGAATTTCGAAATTACAGTGACTCATCTAGACCCAAAACTGAGTCAAATAATGGAAGAAGCACGCAAATCGGTTGTGTGCATACAGTTTCAATATTACCCCCTCCATTCCCCTCATCTCCGCTTGAAGTGAATTTCAAAATTCCAGCGACGTAGTGCACAGCTGGACTCAAAACTGAGTCGAATAAAAAAGAATCACGCAAATCGGCTGTGGTCTGGGCATCGCATGCAGTCGATTTTGTCAATATTGCACCTCCATCCCCTCTCCTTAAGTGAATATTGAAATTCCGTAGACGTAGTGCACAACTAGACCCAAAACTGAGTCGAATAAAAAAATAACTATGCAAATCGGCAAAAGATCTTGGCAAAGAATTGTGGCCTCGGCATCAGATACAAAATTTGCGCACATACAACACACACACTGACATACACATGATTTTTTGGACGGATTCAGTTTTAGAATGGCCTGAAACGGATTTGTAATTGGTTACTTTTTCTCCCTATTGAGTGTTGACCCCTTCCAACGAAACAGAAACAACGGGGTTGCCCCTGACTAGTGTACGAAGCCTTCGTCGATTCCGCCAAGCTTCTAACCAGCATTATTTAAATTGGTTATGAAAAATACTGCAAAGTTCAAAAACAGCATTTTAAAATGAGAATAGCTTTCGGCACCAACTTACGCTCGAGTGTTTTAAATGCACTTTATTACCCTTTACCTTCGGATGACAGATTTATTGCCGCACTGCGGAGTCCCCGCTCCAACTGCCGTCCGACTGACCTAGTCAACCAAGATTTGACAAGGCTTCACGTTTGAAGTTCACGAGATGACTTTTAAGAGGTTTCACCCAAAGGTTAGTGAAATGTCACGCCCCGAATAATGCCTGCTTTTCTATTCCTTTATACGTCCCTCAACTAAGGCAGTATTAATTAGAATTGATCCAGGGATTCGCGTATCCTGTGCTGTGTTCAGATCCACCTAAATTTTCCGTTAGCTGGGTAGCAAATGATAACCTCCTCATGGAGCTGAGGTATATTTACCTATTTGGAAAACCAAGCAAACATTGTCAAGCGTATGGAAATCTAGCGAGACATCCAGGGACCACGGGATACCAAACAACAAACAATTCCGGTCATGCAGTAGGTATGGCCTAAGGAGCGAATTTTCAAAGAAACCGTTTGGGAAATTGAGCATTTAAATTAATGCTCATCATTATTGCTTGACTGGGCACTCGTTGAGACCAGAGTGGCATGCCAAAAAATAATGTCAAAAATAATTTTTGGGTGTTCGGCATGTCGTCCAAATTGTCAAAAAATAATTTTTGGGTGTTTTGAATTTTGAACAAACAAACTGTGATTTTGATCACTCAATCCAGTCTGGAAGTGCTGAAACTACTCGCAATCGATTCAGCGACAAAAAAAAACCTCGCATGCCTACAAAAAATGCATTTTTTGGGGTTTCGGACTAGTTTTGTAAATTCCGTACGTTGGGTGGGTCTAATCTGACTGGGACCAGTTGCAATCGATTCAGTGCCCCAAAAAACACGACTGACAACACCCCACATATGACAACGTTGCAAAAATCCTTTATTTATTTTTTTTTGGAGTACAAATTTTTAAATTTGGACCCCTGCGCACAGCGCGACCGGGCTGGGTAACGAACTCCACTCTTACGAAGACGATTTTTTTTGCGTCAGAAATGTTTACCATGGAAATGAATGGACTTATCGTTCGGAATGACATATATATATAATATAGGTGTAACTCTTAAAAGGATGTATTTGTATTTGTTTGCAGCCCTTGAAAATTACGAAATAAATCTTCGAAACGTTGGGAACAAGACCTTACCTTGACCGAAACTCAACATCCTTTGAAGAGTTTACACACGAAACGGTCGACAACCGCCGATTCACTACCGGAACTACTACAAATAATAATATAGGTACTAAACGAAAAACGCTGCAAATCCCTGCACAACGGTTTATTATTTTGTACAGAATACCCTTCTGTTACAGATCACAGCTCTCTGTATAGATAACCCGTCTATATAATATAATATGTACTATTCTATACATATTATGTAGATCACAGAACCTCCGTAGGTTAGTACCTAACCCCGTACTCGTTACTAGGTACCTACCTAAATCACGAGTTAAATGTTGCTAAAATTTCAGTCGATGACAAACAGTATCTAAAATGGCAAAAAGAAACGCAAATAATGAAGTTCTGAAGGAAAATTGTTGATGTGGAGTGAAATAGATGCCCCTTCTACGTAGATCACTGTTTTCTGTGGTCAATACCTACCCTCATGGTCAAGTATATGAACCGTTGTGTAATAACTTGCCCATCAATAATACTTCAACGGTTGTTCAAGTTGCAAAAGTACCGATCAACAAAATCCAGCCCCTTCTGGGTAGATGAACCGTTGTGTAATAATTTACCGTTGTGTAATAATTTGCCGTTGTGTAATAATTTACCATTGTGTAATAATTTACCCATCAACAATACTTCAACATTTGTTCAAGTTTCACAAGTACCTACCAAGTAAATCCAATAGTCCATCACTTATCAAATGAAATAATATCACAGAACAACCAACTCGACTTCATACAGCCATCCTTGATTATAATCACGTGCTCCCTAGTGATGATATCTGGGCCGGATTTATACCGTTTGATTCACGATCGTGTTGACGAAGCTTTTTGGCGCACACGAACGGCTGGTCGTACAATGCTCCGGGTGGTCTCAACAAATAGTTTAGCTCAAGACAAATTTAATAACGTAAAAAAAAATACCCTTCAATCGAAAGTTTTCGAGATACGGCGTTCTGAAAATTGCAACCCCTATTTTGAACCCCTTTGAGATGACTGACAGTAACGTCGAGCTTCGAGGACCAACTAGACCCCGAACGGAACCTATAACCCGAATTTCATCAATTTTTATTCATGGTAACTAAGAAAAGTGGCCCGTACGGCGTACGGCGGACAGACAGAAATATTTTTGTATTGCATTAAATGCATGAATGGATTTGGGACTGGATGGAAAATGGGCGATGGGAAATGGGATGGATGGAAATTTTGGAACGAGCCAAATAGCTACACTTTCTTTGGAAATTCTCAAAACTGATTTATTTTTCATGAGATTATTTTCAACTTCAGTTTTCCCAAGGATCCACCCTTCGGTTGCATCTTGATTAGTCAGTATTTTGTTGTTTTATTTTCTATTTAACGGAACACCGGCTACATTCAATCATCTTACGCAAAAAGTTTGTTCAATATCAAAATAATGCGACGCGAAAGTTTGTTCAATATCAAAAACCGCTGCAAATTATTACACTACGGTTTATAATTTTCCTTTATAGATACCCCTCTTGCGTAGATCTGAATTCCTATTAGCGTAAGAATCTGAACTGGTAGGGTCGTTTTAGCTGTGGATATCTACCCAAGTGGTGTGTGGATACCTACGTACACCACGACAAAAATGCCACCTGAGTCGGTATGAACTCTCAAACGTTCGGCAAATGGAGTTACATAACTAGAACCCAAATGAGACCTACAAACCAAATTTCATTAATTTTTTTTCATGGTAACTAAGGAAACTGCCAAGTACGGCGGAGGGACAGAATTTTTTGTTCCATTTTCGGATTCTACCTAGGTACCTAACGATCAAAAATAATGTTGAGGGGTTGTTAAAAATGTTCTCTTCATGCTAGCGTCGTAAGATTCATTATTGAGAACAATAAACCAAAAGCAAAGCTGTTGAAGTTATTATCGGTGGCAGAGTATGTAAGCAGATAAACCTCCTGTCTGGGTCACTGCTCTGTACGCAATGTGCACCCTTGAACCTTCACAAGCCCGTATCTACAAGCTCATGAGAACTTTACTGACTAATGAGTTCATTTTACACACCAAGTAGGTGCGAACTCACCTGCGACGTCGATC